>VZQC01008909.1:408977-491271 GCA_009823505.1 Rhizomys pruinosus
TTTTTTTTTTTTTTTTTGGTCTCAAAAGGTTAATTTTTAACTTTGCCCATTCCATTATCTAATCCTCCACTGAATCTTCAAAAAATATTATTTTCAGTTTCAAAAACTGTTATGCTTGTGGAGTACTCCTTTTTCATTGCAGTCTTTTCTAGTCCTTTTTTTTTCTTTTAAGCCAGTTTTTATTGACACTTTGTGCATTTCATACAAAATTTCCAATCGAATCTGGACCCATCCCCCTTCCTTCCCCCCACTCCACCAGAGCTCATGCATTCTGCCAAACATGTTTTTCATCTTTTTCTCAACCTCTTTTATGATTTTTGATGCAGAAGTTTACTGTATTGAGCAGAAGTTCACCATTTCAGTCAGTTCTTCAGCTGTTGTCCACCTTAGTTTTTAGACTGGGTCTCTCACCGAACCTCGAGCTCACTGATTAGGCCAGGATCTGTCTGTTTATACCGCTCTCTCTGAAGCACTGGAGTTACAGACATGCAACCAGGCCCTGCATTTTATGTGGAAGCCAGGAATCTGAACTCAGTACCTGCATGGCAAGTACTTTACCAACTAAGTCATCTCTCCAGGCCTTAATAAAGCTGAAGAAGGACTAGAGGTGATCTTTGCACTCAGGCTGCCCTGTTCAATCAGGAGCCTCTTCTAGCTTTTCTGTCTCAGTTCTGGCTAGAAGCACTGAAATGATTCTCCGATCCTTCCTCTCTCTCACTTCTAGTTAACCACAAACTCCTACCCATTTGATCTCACAACTGCTGCTCAGATATGATTCCCTCCCTCAGATCCTCTCTCCCTCTCTTTCTTCTCCCTCCTCATTAATATGCAGTAGGGTTCAGTATATATTTCCTTATCATTTCATGTCTGGAGTCTTTGAGATCCTCTCTTCTAGATCATCCTAAAATGTATTATAGGTTATTTGAACTATGGTTATCCTACTGTGCTGTGGAGTATGGAAATTATTCCTTCTTATCTGACCAAATGGCCCCATTACCCAACTTCCCTTTAGCCACCTTTCCCAGCCTCTAGTAATCACTATTTTACATTCAAGTCAATCATTTTCTTAGCTCTGTATATGAGAGAGAATATGCAAAATTGTCTTTATGAACCTTCTCATATTACTTATTTCTAGTTCTATCTATTTTGCTGGAAATGACAGGATTTCATTCTCTTCTTTTTGTGTGGGTATGAGTGAATTGCCTACATGCGTGTAAGTGTACCCAAGTTGTTCAGTGCCTGTGGAGGTAAGAAGAGGGTGTTGGGAGTCCCCATATGGAACTGGACTTATCATATAGGTGTTGGGAATTGAACCTGGATCCTCTGCAAGAGCAGCAGGCGCTCCTAACTGCTGAGCCATCTCTCCAGCCCCTTACAATAGTCTCTACTCTGACTTGTCTCACTCAATCCTTCTATCCACTGCTGCCAACCAGAGTGCTATGTCTGAAACAGGCAGGGCCATGTCGTACCCTGTTCGACCTGTTCTGGGCTCACCTCCACCTGACCGTGGTGAAGGAAGCCTTGCCACCTCACCTGCCTCTCTGCAGCAACCAAACCACCTAGCTTCCCCTTCCTACCATCATCCACACCTTTGTTTCCACTGCCAGGAACATCCTGATCTCATCATCTCACCGACTTGACGCCCCTTCCACCTTCCGTATTTATTTCCCATGTCAGCTGCTCTGACAAGCCTTTCCTAGTTCCCACCATGCCCTGCCATCCCAGGATAGGGGTCTCTTGGTCTCTGTGTGAAGCCATTCTATATAAGCTTTGGGTTTTCTGGCATGCTTTTTTATACCCCCTCATAGTAGTCACTACTTGTCTATTTTCGAAGCCCATGAAATGGCCTGAAGCCTGAAGTAACTGCCCAGAACAAGTTTGTTGTACAGAACCAAATGTGCCTGCAGCAGGTGTACTCCCTCCAATCCAGATCCTGGAAAGGATTTTCTTACCAGGAAGCCACAGTGCAGTATACCTCACTCTCACTCGCTCACTCCTAATTCTGTCTTTCATTCATGAGATTAGCTAGCGATGGACTGCCTACTATACACCAGGCAAGGGGTTTCAGGGATGTACAAGACACATGCAGTCCCCACCCCTCTGCAGCTCACAATCTGGTGAGGGAGAAAGACATTAATCAAGGAATCACACATATATAAATAGACTGTGATAAGCACTTTGAGAGGAAGAGCATGGAGCTGGTGGAGAGCAGATAACCAGGGAACGGAAGGAAATCTAGACTGAGAAGGTAGGGACCGCCTCCCTGAGGAAGCGGCCTTTAAGCTGTGAGCTAAAGCATGATCATGTGAGTGGAGATTCAGAGAAACATGGCTGCAAGTGGAGTGGCAACGGGAACAGAGCAAAAAGGCACCAGGAAGGCCGTTCTGGTGACCTGTCGCTGCCTAAACCACCCCAAACACAGAGGCCTAAACGGAAGACATTCACCATATTTCATGACTTTGCAGAGTCAGACACGCAGGCAGTACTTGCTGTGTGCTCGTCCACTCTACATGGCGCTGACAGAGCTCACCTGGTGACAGATGGACACTTGCTGCATGCTCGTCCACTCCACGTGGCGCTGACAGAGCTCACCTGGTGACAGATGGACGGGCTCTGAGAGCCCAGGATGGCTTCATTCCCGTGTCTGGCATCTTGCTGATAACTGAGAGGCTAGCTGTGGGCTCCAAGAACTGGAGCCTCTGCTCACACATGGCCTCTCCAGCATGGTGGCCCCAGATAGTCCAAATGCCTAAAGGGCAGCCCAAGGTCCTGAGAGAGTAATGCTGGTCAGCAAGGTGAAGGCCAAACACTGCGGCCTACCATAACCTGGCCTTGGAAGTTACACAGCATCACTTTTGCTGTGTGCTGTGGATGAAGTAGTCTCAGCCCTCTCAGACCAGAAAGGGGGGCAGTGGCATAGACCCCTGCTTTGTTGTAGCAGGGATGTTAAATTACTTGCAGCTGGGTTTGACAATTGTAATTTCTTCTACTGTTGCATCTCTTTCTCCTTGATAATGAGGATGGAAACTCAGGGCCTTGTGCTAGATACACACACTCTATCACTGAGCTACACCCTGCGTCTGATGATTTATTTTATTTATTCATTTGTTTGGTGTTTTTAATATTTTCTTTATTTTTTTATGCGTATGACCATAGATCCTCTGGAACTGGACCTGGGAATCAAACCCAGGTCCTCTGCACCAGCAACCCATACTCTTAACCACGGAGCCATCTCTCCAGACCCTTGTTTGGTGTTTTTGAAACAGGCTTTCACTATGTAGCCTAGGCTGGCCTGGAACTTGCTGTATTATATTTGGTAGTGCATTGGGGGCTGGGACCTGTACCATGGAAAGGCATGGAGGTCAAAGGACAATTTTCAAGAGTTGATTCTCAACTTCTACCATATGGGTTCAGTCCTGTACCCACTGAGCCATCTTGTTAACCCACAATTTCACTTTTACTTTTTAAATTTTTTGGTGTTCTCTGTGTTTTATTTTGTTTTGTTTTGTTTTGTTTTTTAGACAGCGTCTCCCTGTAGCCCCAGCCAGCCTGGAATTTGCTGTGTAGACCAGGCTGGCCTCGAACTCATAGAGATCCACCTGCCTCTGCCTCCCGAGTGCTGGGATTAAAGGTGTATGCCACCACGCCCAGCCAGAATTTCATTTTTTTTTAAATTTTTTTTATTACTTTTTATTTATTTCTGTATGTGTATGAATGTACTATCTGCATGCAAGTCTGTGCACCCGTGTCGTGCAACGCCGCGGAGGTCAGAAGAGGGTCTCGGATTCCCCTGGAACTGGAGTTCTCCTGGAATTGGAGCCTCAGACGGTTCTCAGCCGCCATGTGGGTGCTGGGGATCGAACCCGGGTCCTCTGTAAGAGCGGTCGGCGCTCTTAACCGCTAGGCCATCTGAATTTCATTTTTTTTTTTTTTCTGAACTTCATTTTTAAGTGAGAAAAACTACTGTATGTTTAAGAGCTGTAAGAGCTGGGTGTGGTGGTACATGTATTCCCAGTACTCAGGAGGTAGAGGCCTGAGGTTCCGGAGTTTAACCAGCTTCATAATGAGTTCGAGGTCAGCTTGGGCCATTGGAGACCCTCGGCAAACAATAAAAAGCTATTTCTAGGGTGAGGAAATAGGAGCTGAAGGAGACCAAGAGGGAAAGAAAGCCATTAAGCTAGGTTTGTGGAACCTAAACAAACAAAAAGCTATGTTCTCCATCTTCCTTGACTCCGCCCACCTGGCCCTACCCAACTCTCGCTTTCTCCCTTTGCTGGCGGACACAGCGAGCTGTAGCTAATGACTCTAAGCTCATTTGGTGGCTCTCTTGCTTATAGGCCAAAAGTCATCAATCCAGCCTAAACCTTCCACAGACATCTGCCATAGCTACAGCACTTCACAGTGTGCACAACATTCATATGTTATCTCACTGGAAGATGGTGTATCGCCCATTCTTAAAGATTTCATCTTTTCCCTGGATTTTAATCATTTCTGTTTAATCGTCTGCCCTGCAAGGAAGTTGTGACTTCTATCTTTCAGTGTGAAAGCTATCTCTGTGTCGCTGAGAGATAGTGGCTGGTAGCGCAGGATCCTCACAGTGGGTATTGGAATCCCAGCCTTCAAAGGTTATCTAGGCAGCCACTCTGGGTTGCTAAATCACTCTGAATCTCCTAATCCTTTCTTAGAGCTCTGGCTTTAACCCACTCAAAACCAATTCCACTCTTACAATCCTGCCTCCAATTCGAATTCTGTGACAGGCATGTTCAGGAGAGCCCAGGCCTTGGACTAAATCAAACCTGAGTTCAAAGAAAGAGCCAGTCGCTGTACAACCTGGCCAGGGTCCTTAATCTTTGTGGAATTCAGTTTTCTTGTCTGAAAAATAGGAAGTAACAATAACAATTACTACAATATCAGCTTCCTTAGTTTTTATTTTGTTTGTTTATTGAGACGGGGTCTTGCTATGCAGCGAGGCTCACATCTGGTTCTGTTGTAAGGTTTTGTTTTTTTTAATTTTTTATTTATTTCTGTATGTGTATGAATGTACTGTCTGCATGCAGGTTTGTGCACCCGTGTCGTGCAATGCCGCGGAGGTCAGAAGAGGGTCTCGGATTCCCCTGGAACTGGAGTTCTCCTGGAATTGGAGTTTCAGATGGTTCTCAGCCGCCATGTGGGTGCTGGGGATCGAACCCGGGTCCTCTGCAAGAGTGGTCGGCGCTCCTAACCACTAGGTTATCTCTCCAGCCCCCTGTTGTAAGGTTTTAAGATAAAGTATTAGCCGGGAGTGGTGGCGCACGCCTTTAATCCTAGCACTTTGGAGGCAGAGACAGGTGGATCTTTGTGAGTTCAAGGCCAGCCTGATCTACAGAGTGAGTTCCAGGACACCTGGGGCTACAGGGAGACCCTGTCTCAAAAAGACCAAAAAAAAAAAAAAAAAGATAAAGTATGTGGAGTACCTGGGAAGTAGATGCAGGACCAGAAGCCCCAGGTCAGCATAATAAATTCCATGCCAGATTTGGAAACAGTCAAATCTGTCTCAAAAACAAACAAGGGCTGAGGAGTAAAGCTCTTACTGGGCAAATGTGAGGACCTGAGTTCAGATTCTCTAGATCATAAAGAAAACGTGGATGGTATAGTATGTGTCAGTAATCCCAGTGTCCTAGACAGGCACATGAGAATCCCCAGAAGCTCGAGGACCAGTTAGCCTGGTGTACACAGCAGCAAACAATAAGGATGTAGACACTTGCAAGATTACAAATATGTGCCACTTGGGGCTGGAGAGATGGCCTACCTAGTCGACTGCTCTTGCAGAAGACCCGGGTTCGATCCCCAGCACCCACATGGCGGCAGAGAACCGTCTGTAACTTCAATTCCAGGAGAACTCCAGTTCCAGGGGAATCCGACGCCCTCTTCTGACCTCCGAGGCATTGCACGACACGGGTGCACAAACCTACATGCAGACAATACATTCATACAAATAAATAAAAAAATTAAAAAAAAACCAAATATGTGCCACCATACTCAGTTTTATGTTTTTTTAATATAGTATTTGTCTTTTTTAAGTTAAAAATCATGTTGGTTTTTTTTCAGCTAAATTTCATGTATTTATGTGCATTCATGTAAATTTTAATTTAACTTAAAAATGTTTAAAACATTGAGACCTGCTGCTGTCCATGCCTTTAATCCCAGCACTTGGGAGGCAGAGGCAGGCAGATCTCTGTGAGTTCAAGGCCAGCCTGGTCTATGTAGCCAGTTGGAGGCTAGCTGGGGCTTCAGGAAGATCCTGTCTCAAAAAGATAAACCCCCCCAGCCAAAAAAAGCCATTGGGGTCTGGGGCTGGAGAGATGGCTCAGCAGTTAAGTGTACTGGCTGTTCTTGCAGAGGACACATGGCTAACTACTGTAACTCCACCTCTGTGGGCATTGCACAACACAGGTGCACTTATATACATATGCAGCAATACATTCATACACATAAAATTAAAATAAGAAATAATTTTGGGGGGTCTTTTTGAGACAAGAGTCTCCCTGTAGCCCCAAATGGCCTGAAATTCACTGTGTGGGCCAGGCTGGCCTTGAACTCACAGAGATCCACCTGCCTCTGCCTCTAGAGTGCTGGGATTAAAGGCACACACCATCATGCCTGACTTTTTTTTAATAAATTGTTTTTGTTTTGCTTTGCTTCTTTTTGTTTTGTTTGGTTTGTTTTGTTCTGTTGAGATAGGGTCTCAGTATGTAGCCCCAGCTAGACAAGAATTCACTATGTAGACCAAGCTGGCCTCAAACTCACAGAGATCCACCTGCCTCTCCCTCCTGAGTGCTGAAATTAAAGGGCTAAAGAAATGGCTCAGTGGTTAAGAGCTCATACTGCTCTTCTAGAGAACCAAAGTTGGGTTCTCAGCACACACATCAGGGGGCTCACAACCACCTGTAACTCCAGCTCCAGGGATCTAATGCCCTCTTCTGGTGTCCGTGGGCAGCTGTACTCATGTGGGCATACTCCAAGGAAGACACAGCACACATAAAAATAACTCTGAGCAGTGGTTCTCTAAGTGTGACCGCTGAACCCCCAGCATCAATATCCGAAAACACATTAGAAACTGAAATTCTCAGCCAGACATGGTGGCACACACCTTTAATCCTAGCACTTGGGACCAGAGGCAGGTGAATTTCTGTGAGTTCAAGGCCAGCCTGGTCTACTATCAAGTTTCAGCACAGCCAGAGCTACAAGGAGACCCTGTCTCAAAAAGACCAAAAAAAAAAAAAAAAAACTAGAAAGAAAGAAAAGAAATGCGAATTATCAGGCTCCATCCCAGAACTATAGACAATGAAGGCAGAATGCACAGTCCCATGGTCTGGAGGCTGAAAACCAATGCCTAGGAGGCCACTGCTGCTTTAAGCAGACACAAGGCCTCGGGAAGGTCACCAACATCCCAGTTGAGGGAAAGCTGATTCTAAGCTTCACTTCAGCCCTCATGAGGCCAAATCCGTTTCAGACTTGCTCCTGTTTGGGGAGTGTGGGCCTAGTGAGGTCCCAATTGAAAATGTGGGGTGTTTGCTGGTATCCTCCTCATCATCAGGCCTCGACAGTGCTGGAAGCACAACTGCCAGGGAACCAGCCCCTGGTGTGTCAGGAAAAGCCCCAAAGAGAAGCTCAGTGTCGAGCGTCAGACTCCGTTCTCCGGGTCTGTCCTCTGGGATCTTGGTATTGTGAGCCCTTGAATTCTTACATCCTGGTGATTCTTCAATCCTTCGTGTTTTCCCCCAGCTTTCCTAGCTATTGTTAGCAGTTTGGTGTGACAGTCTGACACAGCTGGAAGAGAAAGCCCCCTCCTATTGTTAGGCTCCCACTAGAATTACAGAGTCAAATGAACATTCAGAACAGTTTGGTTCCTGGCTTGTGGAAAAAAGCTCAATAAGTGTAAGTTATTGTTCTTCTCCCAGTAGAATCCTAGGGAACTACTGAGCTGACTTGTTACAGTCAGATCCTCCTAATTCTCCCATACATTTTCTAGATAAGGAAGCCTGCTGTTATTCCATGTGATGCACAGGAGGCTATAATTGGACTCTAGGGAATCCGTGGATGGCTTCCTGGCCCCTGGTCTGAGAGTTCAAAGACTCAACCTTGGGGCTCAGCCTGGTTCTCAGCTCAGGAGATAACCAAGAGATGAGGCTTCTCAGAGATACTTTGTCCTCATCTCCTTTTGCTAGGCCTAGACATAGAGCCCCACCTGCCTAATCTAGAGGAATCTCCTTAGCCTTAGAATACCAGGCCTTTTCATGTCTGTCCTCCAGAGCAGAGTACATGCATACATGCAGACACATACAAACACACACACACACACACACACACACGAACACATATGCATAAACACGCATGTGCTCTCACCCATAAGTATAACACCAACCACACCAGGGTCTGGAAGGTACACACAGCCCAGGTAAAATCAGGTAGCTGAGACACCCGTGAGAAATGCTGTACTTGGGTTTCGGGTCTCCATCTCTAGGGAACAAGACCTGGGAGAGGCAGATCTAAGGATTGTGCTGAAGGCCCAGCCGGGTCAGCAGCACAGACCACCTGGAGAGCATGTCCCTTCTCCTGGCCAGGACACAGAGCCGGGTGCCTAGCATCAGGCTGTGAACTCTGTTAGGGACTTTGTAGTTATGGGGGGAACAGGGGTTATATAGAGAACCATGACTCTTGAGTGGACCACAACAGGATGCTGCAGCCACCACCAGTGACTGTGAAAGTGGAAATCTGGGTAGGAGTGTGGGCAGGGTCAGGCGTTCATATTGTCCTCAGCCACCAAACCCAGAAGGAGCTGCAAACATTTCAACAGATTTTAGAGAATTTGGCTCAGAAGAAGTCTATGTACTTAATTATTTGGCTGGCTTAAAAGTAGTACATGCTGGGGCTAGAGAGATGGCCTAGCGGTTAAGAGCACGGTCTGTTCTTTCAGAGGACCAGGGTTCAATCCCTAGCACCCACACGGCGACTGAGAACCGTCTTCGACTCCAATTCCAGGGGAATCCAATGCCCTCTTCCGACCTCTGCAGCATTGCATGACACGGGTGCACAAACCTACATGCAGACGGTACATTCATACACATAAAAATAATAATATAATATATTTTTTTTAAAAAGTAGTACATGCTCACCTGGCCTGGTGGTGCATGCCTTTAATCCCAGCACTCGGGAGGCAGAGGCAGGCAGATCTCTGTGAGTTCAAGGCCAGCCTGGTCTACATTGCCAGTTCCAGGCCAGCTGGGGCTACAGGGAGACCCTGATTCAAAAAAGACCAAAATTAAAAAAAGAAAAAGGTAGTACATGCTCATTGTAAGAAATAATAAATGTCAAAAACAGAAAGAAAAAAAAGAGTGTAAAGAAGAAAATGAAGTGTCTGTGTGTCTGTGTTCCCAGACATTTGGTGGAGTGGAAATTGTGTGCACAGACTGCTTGTCTTCCGCTTTTCTTCGCTCTCACTCAAGCTGCGATGAGCATTTTCTCACGTCGTTACTCTTTGTAAGCCTGTTTGAAGGCTTTGTGCCACTGAATTGTGTGCCATCATTTACTGAACCTGCTTCCAAATCCTGGGCCTTCAAGACTTCCCGGTTTTCTGCTGTGTAAAATCACACATCCTTGTGCATGAAGGCCTGCAAAGCCCCAATTCAGGGCCCCCTCAGAGTGCTAGGATGGAGGGAATCCTGGACAGGCTATGTGTGGCCTGTATTGCAGAGGCCCACCTGGGTGTTGTTTGAGCCAGAGTCTGGCAGGAGCAGGGGGTGAGCTAGGATCACCCCTGCCTCAGTTGGACCACACCTTACCTATGGTCTCCCATCCCTTTGAGGGGCTCAAACAGCATGACAGAGACTTGCCAAGGCTTCCTGGGGAGGTAGAGGTTAGAGCAGGGGTGACTGACGCAGGAAACTACTCTGAGGCCCTGGGACTGTCCAACCTTATCCCCAGCCCCTGCGCCCCTCAGCCCATATGGATAGTGACAGAGCAGGGCTTTGGCTATGGAACCCTTGAGTCCTTGGGCCCAGAGGCTATACATTAAGATCAGTTGAAGGAAAGACTGAGAAACTTCTGGGAGCTATGTCCTTGGTTCTCAGAGAGATGAGGAGGAACAGGGCAGGAACCAGGGTTGCGCAGGGGAACCTGGGAAGCCTGATGTGACTGCATGGCTTTGCATGCCCAAACTGGAGTTGCTTTTCCCTTGCCTCCTCCAGCCTGCCCATTGGTACACATAGTACTTGTGTTCCTCGCTAGACTCTGAATGTGCTCGCCTATCCCTGACAATGATGGGACTAGAGAGGGGCTCCCTCCTATGGGGCTCCAGGAGGCTATGGAATCATGGAATGTTAGTGTCATAATCAACCTCTTTGACCAGTTCCCCTCACAAAAAAGATTAAAAAAGACCCAAGAATCCAGAAAAGGCCAATAGGAGGTGGACCAGGAATGAACCCCAGTATACCTGACTCCCAACTCATGTCCCCTATGGTCATGCGCCCTCCAAGTCCATACACCTGCTTGGAGACAAAAGGATACTACAGAGTAAAGAAGCTGCCCTTGGGCTGGAGAGATGGCCTAGTGGTTAAGAGCGCCGACTGCTCTTGCAGAGGACCTGGGTTCAATCCCCAGCACCCACATGGTGGCTGAGAACCGTCTGTAACTCCAGTTCCAGGGGAATCCAACACCCCCTTCTGACCTCCTTGGCATTGCACGACACTGGTGCACAAACCTACATGCAGACAGTACATTCATACACATAAAAAATATATATATATTGGGGCTGGAGAGATGGCCTAGCGGTTAAGAGCGCCGACCGCTCTTACAGAGGACCTGGGTTTGATCCCCAGCACCCATATGGCGGCCGAGAACCGTCTGAAATTCCAAATCCAGGGGAATCCAAGACACTCTCTGACTTCCATGGCATTGCACGACACAGGTGCAAAAACCTACATGCAGACAGTACATTCATACACATAAAAAAATATATATATATAAATAAAAATAAAGAAGCTGCCCTTGGCAGGAGCAGATGGGGGTCTCAAAAGAGACTGGACCTCCTGGGAATCTGCTCAGAGCTGCCCAGGCACAGGCCTGACTTACGGGACCTCCGGCTTGGGCACTCTGTCTCCTCACTAGCAGGAAGGTGCCTTCACCCTAACAGTGGTGTCCAAGAGCTTCCCTGCATTTTGGCTCCCAGAGAGAAGGAAGAGGCCCTACGTGAATAGGCCAAGCCTGCATTCCTGGCCAAGCTGCAGGACCCGTCACTCTATGAGGAAGTTTTTGACACAGCTGGGTAACAGCCACGTGGAATTCACAGCAGGGCCATGTGCCAGCAGGGCCTCTAGGCACGCGGCAGCCCAGCATCGCAGCACCATCTGTGCCCTCTCTGCATGCAGAGTGGGTCCTTCACGCCACAGTCCCTTCTGTGACTCTTTGTGATTCTTTTTTTTTTTTTTTTAATTTTTTTATTTATTTCTGTATGTGTATGAATGTACTGTCTGCATGCAGGTCTGTGCACCCGTGTCGTGCAATGCCGCAGAGGTCAGAAGAGGGTGTCGGATTCCCCTGGAACTGGAGTTCTCCTGGAATTGGAGTTTCAGACAGCTCTCGGCTGCCATGTGGGTGCTGGGGATCGAACCCGGGTCCTCTGTAAGATTCTTCTTTAGACATTCTTCTAGCTCCAGTTCCAAGGGACTCAGAGACTCCGCTCAGCACCATGGCAGCCTCTCTCACTCCTTGGCTCCCAAGGAGGCAACAGCCAATGCCCTCCCCTACGATGAATCAGCCAGCGCCCTGCTCCTGTTTTACTGCTCCTTTCTTCCCTGCTCTTCCTCTCTGTCCCAGAATTGTTCTGGAGTGACTCTCTGTCTTCAGGTTTCTCCAGAACCAGCCATGTCTCTTAGGGCAGATGCAGAAATGGCCCTTTCCCAGGCATTGACTGGATGCTTGATAAGGGCTGGAAGTGGGGATGGGATCAGATGAACTCAGCCAGGGGAATGGAAATCTCTCCCTGCACTTTTATCTGTCCTTAGCTGATACAGTGGCTGCTGGGAGGCCAGAAATGGCCCCGGTGGGTGAGGATGCCTTCTGGAGCCCAGAAATGAAGACGGCAGCCTCTCCCACGTGTCATCTACAGAGCCTGTCACCTCAGCTATCTTCTTGAATACTCAAAACAACCTCCTGGGACAGGCTGGGATTATCATCTGCTCTTTATGGATGAGGAATCTCAGGGGCAAGTTCACCCAAGGCATCAAAACTGAGGTGGAATCCCAATCTTCAGACCAAAGTCCAGGGCAAGTCATACCCAGCCAGCCTTCAGCTTCCTGAGGGGCCGGAGCAGGGGAGAATGGGTAGTCCCTGAGGCCACATGGCCTACCTGTCCTCTCTCCATAGCGGGTTCCTCTCGGCTTGTGTGTGGCTGTTGCAGACAAACTCAGTGGCTTCTCTCCTCTCTTCACCCAGCCTTCCCAGGTGCCTGGTAGGTGGTCATTTGGCTGAGACAGATGGCACCCCTATAATCTGTGCCTAGAGGGTGTGTGCACTTCCAGCTAGGATGAGCACATACAGAAGCCCGCTTAGATCCTGCAGGAACTTCCCGAGCTCAGTTTGCCTTAGAGGACAGATTAACCTAAAGTATGCCTCCCAAAAACTACATTTTTGGGGGCCAAGAGCATCCTCTCCTGGTAAGAGCTGCAGCTGTAAGCACAGACCATGTGCCAAGCTAAGCATAGTCCTGTTTAACTTGAGAATAAGTCCCATCTGCCACCAAATCCTGTCAGCATCTCCAAGGCCCGTGTGTCCTCTGTTCTCTACCTTCTTCCACCATTGAATTCCAGGTATCTCTGTAGTCCAGACGACCTTGAATTTGTAATCCTTTTATTTGGATCTCCCAAATAGCTCAGATTACAGCACCCCAGACCAAAGCCCCAGAGTTCCAAGTATCCTCGGTTTACCTGAAGACACAACAAAAGCCTCCTAAGAGGCAGCTAGGGTGGTACACACCTGTAGTTCCAGAAATTTGGAGGCGAGAGGATTCTAAAGCTTAAGGCTAGCCTCAGCTACACAGTGAGGTTTTCATTGTTGGCAGTGGTTGGTTTTATTTGTTTTGTTTTGCTTTTTTTTTTTTTTTATTTTTGTATGCGTATGAATGTATTGTCTGCATGCAGGTCTGTGCACCCGTGTCGTGCAATGCCGCGGAGGTCAGAAGAGGGTCTCGGATTCCCCCGGAACTGGAGTTCTTCTGGAATTGGAGTCACAGATGGTTCTCAGCCGCCATGTGGGTGCAGGGGATCAAACCTGGGTCCTCTGCAAGAGCAGTTGGTGTTCTTAACCGCTAGGCCATCTCTCCAGCCCTTGTTTTGCTTTTTTAATTACATTTTTATTTATTCATTAGAGAGTGGGGCACATGCATACCACAGTACATGTGCAGAGGTCAGAGCACAACTTGCAAGAGACTGTTCTATCCTTTCACTATGTAGGTCAACAGGCTTAGTGGTAGGCACCTTTACCCAGTGAGCCATCTTACCAGCCTTGTTTTTGTTGTTGTTGTTGTTGTTTGTTTATTTGTTTTGCTCTTGTTTTTGAGAAAGATCTGACGGTGTAGCCCAGGCTGGCCTCAAATTCATATAAGATCCTCCTGCCTCACCCACCTTAGTGGTCAAATTAGTTATGTCACCATATTTGGTTTAGATAGCAAGTTTGAAGTCAGCTTGGGTTACACAGAAAGACCTGGTCTTAGGGTTAATTAATTAGGGGCTGGAGCAATGGCTTATCGGTTAAGAGTTCTGGCTGCTTTTGCATAAGACCGGTTCTAACATGGCAGCAAATAACCATTTATTACTCCAGTTCTGGGGTCTCTGACACCCTCTTCTGTCCTCCACAGGCATTGCTCAACACAGATGCACTTACATAATAGAGGCATAACAAACACTCATACACATAAAATAAGATATTTTAAAATGAAAATTAATTATTTTTTCTTTTTGGTCTTTTTGGGACAGGGTCTCCCTGTCGCCCCAGCTGTCCTGGAACTGGCTATGTAGACCAGGCTGGCCTTGAACTCACAGAGATCCGCCTGCCTCTGCCTCTCGAGTGCTAGGTCTAAAGGCAGGCGTGTGCCACCACATCCCGCAAATTTCTAAGAATTTTTATTTATTTATTTATTTATTTTAATTTTTTATTAATTTTATTTATTTATGTATGTGTATGAATGTACTGTCTGCATGCAAGTCTGTGCACCTGTGTCGTGCAATGCCCTGGAGGTCAGAAGAGGGTGTCGGATTCCCCTGGAACTGGAGTTCTCCTGGAATTGGAGTTTCAGACGGTTCTTGGCCGCCATGTGGGTGCTGGGGATTGAACCTGGGTCCTCTGCAAGAGCGGTCAGCACTCTTAACCACTAGGCCATCTCTCCAGCCCCAATTTCTAAGAATTTAAAGCATTGTAATGCTTTCACACTCAGAACAGACCCTCTCCAATCCTACCATCCTTCGTCCAGTCATAGGGCCTTTGCAGACAGTCTTCTCTCTGTGTGAAATGTGCTTTCTGCTATGGCAACAAAATACCAATTAAAGAAGAAAGATCTATTTTGGCTCAGCGTTTCCGAGGGTTCAGCACATGCCGCATTGACCTTGCTGCTTTGTGCCCATAGTGCAGCAACACAGCACACCAAGGAGCATGTGGAGGATGTTGCTGTTCCCCTTATGGAGGCCAGGAAGTAAAAAAGGAGTGGGCAGGAGACCAGCACCCACAGTCCCCTTGAGGGCACACTCCCAATGACCTAAGACCTCCCACAAGGCCCTGCCTTTAAAAATAATTATGGGTATGCCAGGCGTGGTGGCACACGCCTTTAATCCCAGCACTCCAGAGGCAGAGGCGGGCATATCTCTGTGGGTTTAAGGCCAGCCTGGTCTACATAGTGAGTTCCAGGCCAGCTGGGGATACAGGGAGACCTTGTCTTAAAACAAACAAACGAAAATTATGGGTATATGCATGTGTCTGTGTGTGAGTATGTACATGTGAATACGCCCGTGAAGTCCAGAAGAGGGCACGGGATGGCTTAGAACTGGAGTTCCGAGTGGTTGTGAGCCCCCCAAAAAGCACTGGGAACTGAACTCAGGTCTTCTGCAAGAGCAGTATGAGTTCTACCTGCTGAGCAATCTCTCCAGCCCACAGGCCCTGCCTCTTCGTGGTTTGTTCTGTCTTCCAGTACACCAAGGACCAAGCTTTTACCACATGGACCTTTGGGGGACATTCAGACACAAGCTACAGCACCATCCCCCGCCTTGTGAACTGGCTCCTTCACGTCTCAGCACAAGCCTTTCCTGCCTCTGTCAGTTCTTATACCTATGTGCTATGTGCCCCTCCCTCAGAAGACACAGTATTTTACATTGTCCTCTGTAAGCCCCCTAAAGACGAAGCGGGCAGCCTTCTCCTCTTGCTCCTCTGCATTCTTCCTTTCTCACTGCTGTAGCTTCTGCCTTTGGTACAGTGCCTGGCACATAGCTGCTGCTCACTAAATGTGTGTCAAGTGAATAAATGAGTGAACCAACTGTCTGAGGTATTATTACTGTCCCCACTTCACAGATAAAGAAACTGAGGCTCTGAGAAATTGCAAGCTCAAGGTCCCACAGCTGACAAATGGCAAAGAAGGATTTACAGCCAAGTAGGACCACAGAGGTCACATGCTTAGCCACTTCCAGTCATGCATGCAGTGTCCTAGCTTCAGTGTTTGCTTGTCTTGCTCTCTTGACAGGCTCTGTGCGCACCGCTTGGCTGGCCAGACTCCCCTCCCTAGCAGCTGCCCTTAGAACCATGGAGAGCCTTAGTGAAGTGCAGAACCCGCTGCTGCCAAGGAGCCCCGCCCACCTCCACAGCTCCTACACGGAGGCCCCGCCCAGCTGGGCCTGCCAGGAGAAGCTTTATTCCTACCTCCTAGGTGGTGCTGGCCCTGCTCGTGCCCACCAGCTCCTGGACCCAGGGTCCCTACAGCTGGCAGTGGAGGCTTGGTACCGGCCCAGCTGCCTGCTGGGGAGGGACAAGGTCAAGGAGCCCAAAGCAGGCAGCTGTGAGACCAGCTTCACGGAGGCCAGGGAGCCCCCAGTGGGGCCCACAGAGCAGGGCTCAGAACCTGGTCAAGCAGAAGGCGATGTCACCATCCACACTGTGTCCTACGGGGTTCAGGAGGAGCTGCAGGGCCAGGAGGACAGCCAAGAGGAAGAGGAGGTGAGTAGCATTTTGAAAATGTAGACTCCAGAGGGATGGGAGAAAGAAGGTAAAGGTGCTGGCTGCCAAGCTTGAGGACCTGAGTTCAATCCCTGGAGCCCACAGGGTAGAATAAGAGTCTGTTCTCTTAGACTCCTACATCCTCTGACCTCGGTGTGCATGACCGACCACACACACGCACACACACACACACACACGCACACACACACACACACACACACACACTGCACTCAAGTATAATGAAAAATTAAAATGCAGATCCTCAGACCTCCATCAGACCTTGCAATTTAACAGGACCAGAGGGAGGCAGAGGCAGGAATCCATTTGCTGTAAAAGGGACAAACAGTCACTTGCAATGGGCACGGTGGCTGACGCCTATAATCCTAGCACTCGAGAGCCTGAGGCAGGAAGGTGGGGAGCTTGGTGTCAACCTGACCTACATAGCGTCCAGGACAACCTGCACTATATAGTGAGACTCCATCTCCAAACAGAAGTCAGACATGGTAGCGTGGACTTGTATTAACAGTGCTTCGGAGGCGGAAGCCGGAGGACCAGGAGTCAAGTTCAGCCCTGATGTCGTAGTTTGGGTTTTGTCTCTAGGATAAACACCATGACCAAAAGCAATTTGGGAAGGAAAGGGTTTATTTCATCTCATAACTCCCAGCTCATAATCCGTCACTCAGGGAGGTTGAGGCAGGAACTGGAGGCCGGAACCTGGAAACAGGAACTAAAGCGGAGGCCCAGGAGGAATGCACCTTGGCTTGCTCCCTGAGGCTTGCTCAGCTAATTTTGTTATACAGCCCAGGCCCACCAGCCCAGGGATGGCACTGGCCATGGTGAACTGGGTCCTCCTATGTCAATTTTCAATCAAGAAAATGACTAACCAACAAGCCCATGGGTGGTTCTGACGGAGGAAATTTCCCAGTTGAGGTTCCCTCTTCCCAGATGATGCCAGTTTGTGTCAAGTTGACCAAAGACCAACCAGCACACTTGGTTACACAGTGAGTTCAAGATCAGCATGGGCTACAGGAGTCTCCATTGAAGGAGGAGTTATTGGAGGAAGAAGAGGATTCATGGGGGCAGATGTGGGCTAATGAGCAGCCAGCAATGCTCAGGAGGAGGTGTCCGCTGAGCAAGGCCTAGATGACAAAAGAACGTACCTAAGAGGTCCGCTTCCATATGAGCGCCAGTATTGGTAGATGAGGAGGAGGAAATGCACCAGCTTTGTTTCTTTTTTTTTTTTTTTTTTTTTTTTTTTTGTCTTTTTAAGACAAGGTCTCCCTATAGCCCCACCTGTCCTGGAACTCACTATGTAGACCAGGCTGGCCTTGAATTCAGAGATCCACTTGCCTCTACCTCCCAAGTGCTGGGATTAAAGGTTTGTGCCGCTATGCCTGGCTGCACTAGGTTCTTTACTATTTACTTTTTAACTATTTATCAACCTAAATGACAATACCCACCATTGTAAATAGCAACCATTTATCACTCAAAAATAATTTGGTTTATTGGTGGCTGATCATCTATATTCATGTTTCTTCTCCTCTGCCTCTCTCACCAAAGTCCATAGTTTCATAATCTGATTTTCCAATATAGTTCTGTGTGATTTAATATTATCTACAAGGTGATTTGTAAAGTGACATGGTCTTTCATTGGGAGTTCCTCCATCATTTGTTAACTCTGTCTCCCGGTCTTTGGGCACAGACAACACTTCTTATCTTCCACAATCTCTCTCTGTTATGGACATCCCTAGATTTAGAGGCTTGCATTCTTTCCAGTTGATACATTCCTGAAAGTGCAATCACTGGGCTCCTGCAAAAGCTCTTGGTAGAATGACTAGAGCAAACTGTACTCCCACAGCAGAGCAGTTGCCTGCATCTGCCCACTGCGTGCTATCTGATTTTGCTATTGTGTAAGTTCTTAGAACCTACATCTATCTATCTATCTATCTATCTATCTATCTATCTACTTATCTATCTATCTATCTATCTATCTATCTATCATCTATCATCTCTATCATCTATCTATCTATCTTATAATAAAATAAATATATATCTATCTATCATCTATCTATCTATCTTATAATAAAATAAATAAATAAATAATAAATAAATATAGTAAATATATTTACTGTGTTTATGGGATGCACAGACGGAAGTCAGAGGACAGCTTATGGGATTCAGCTCTCTCCTTCCACCCCGTGGATCTATGGGATCAAATTCAGGTCCCCAGGCTGGGTAGCAGGCACCCTCACCTGCTGAGCCATCTCGAAGGCTCCTGTTTGTTGTTACTTAAACTCTTGCCAGTCTGACAGGGTTCCAGTGGTGCTGGGCCTGGCCACCAAACCCAACTGTCTTGCAGAGTGATGCGACCTCAACGGAGAGCGAAAGTGAAGACAACTTCCTCACCCTGCCTCCCAGGGACCACCTGGGGCTCACGCTGTTCTCCATGCTCTGCTGTTTCTGGCCCCTGGGCATCGCAGCCTTCTACTTCTCCCAGGGGGTAAGGTACTGGGGACCCAGGGCTGCTTCCCTGGCCTAACCTCAGCTGGAGGATGGGGTCACGGGCCTGGCGGGCTGTGCTGTTTTGCTGGGCATGGGGCAGCTACCTTATATCAGTTGTTTGTTTCCCTAGACCAGCAAGGCCATCTCCAAAGGGGACTTCCGTCTGGCCAGCACCACTTCCCGTCGGGCCCTCTTCCTGGCCACACTCTCCATCGCCGTGGGAGCCGGTCTCTATGTGGCCGTCGTGGTGGCTCTGGCAGCTTACATGTCCCAGAATGGCCATGGCTAGTGGTCAGTAAGGGCCTCATCTTGGCCCTCCTGGCCCAGCAGAGGAAGACTTGGAGCTTGGAGTGCTGGACTCTCTCCCTGGAACCCTGGTCCTGAGGGAACCTGTGAGAGCAGCTCGTTGAGCGAGGCCTCCCAATCTGCAGCCTTCACCATGCACAACCTAACTCTCTCAGCCAGTGCTCCCGGCCCCAGAGCAGGCCAGGAGAGGGTGGGAAGCAAGAGTCTCCGGGCCACCCAACACGCAGGGCCTCTCCCAGACCACTCGTCCCAGTCCCCCCGCCCCCCCCCAGGGCTTCTGTCCTGAGGCAGCTCACTCCCCACCACCGCCTTCCTATAAAGAGCAGGAAGTCTGAGGGAGGGAAATGAAAAAAGGGACCCGACCCAGTCCTTTCACCCCAAGGGGCTTCCCTTTATACAGGTTGAGCAGCTGACCCCTACTCTATTCTCTGGCCCTCTACGTAGAACCCCAGCAAGCCCTTGCACTCTCTGACTCTGGGGACTGCATATGTCCCCCGTGGGTGTGTAAGACACTGCTGGAGCTCCTCTGTACCAGACAAAAGGCAGAGGGGATGACAGAGAGGCTGGAGGGCCTGAATACTGCTGGACCACAGGGCCTCCCACTCCTTACCTTACTGCCTTTTCTGGGCTCTGCCAGGAGGGCCCTAAACTGGTCCTTTTCCAGATAGACTGAGAGAGTAAGTACTGCCCCTCCCCAGATACTCAGTACAGGGTGCTGGATCCTGAGCTGTGGGAAAAGGGGAAGGAGAGAGTCTGGGCAGTGGCGAGAGTAGATGGAGGAGGGACCCACACAGATACAGCTATGAGCATCCAGCACTGCTCGGGAGGGCTTCAGGAGGAGGTCTCCCCAGAGCAAGGCCTAGAAGGACCAGAAGAATCTACCTGTGGGATTTGCCTTCACGTAACTCCTCCTGTTGGGGGACAAGGGTGTGCAAGAGCTTCTTCCCATGGAGATTTCCAGGCTGCCTGGATTCTGCCTGGAATATCCCGAGTCCAGAGTCAAACTGCAGACGTTCCTAAGCCCTCTGCTAATAAAAGGAAGAAGGCCAAGCCTGCCTCTCTGGGACCAGTGATGTTTTCCATCCGTAAATGATGGGGGTTGGTGATAGGCCCCTGGTCACTCTTGGGTCCCCTTCACTGATACCTCCACTCAGGGCTGCTTTCAACCCCTCTACCCCCAGGCACTAGGGAATGTCAGACTTTCGAGCCGAAGCAGGACAGCAGTGCGGTGGGAAGGCAGGCCTGCTGGGGATTTAGGGAAGCTGGCTATTCCCATGCCCCATCCAGAGCCCAGATGGGACAGTAGCTCCACCACTCGCCACCCGTTGCTCCCAGCCCTCCCCGCCTCCCTCACTTCAGGAGTCACCCAGCTCTCTACTCCCTGTGCTGGCAGTTTTATTACCTCCCTGTTGTATTTATTTATCCTGGTAATAAACTTTTCTGGAACGCCTGGTGCTTCTGGGCGTCTGGCTGCCCTTCGCCTGGAGCCCATTCTTCTCCGGTCCTAATCTCCATCACCCCGTGTCTGCAGCGCTGGATCCCCATATGGGGCTCAAGAGGCCAGAGGTCTACACTGTCCCAGGATGCCTCTTCCTGGGGTAGCTTGGATACAGGTTGATGGGTTACATCTGACTTTATGCAAGGCAGGACAAGAGGTAACCCTGAAGAAAAACCTCTCCTAGGTGTAAGAGCCTTGGAAGTCAGGAAGGGGGGATGGGCGCCAATGTGACTCAGGCTCCCTACGGCTGCCTGGATCTACCAAGAGTGAACAATGGCCACACACCCCTGCCTTCCGGTTTTGGGTCCCCTGCCTCTTCTATTCCTGGAGACGCTCCTGGGCATTGTGCCTGCCTCAGGTCCCAGCCTCACCACCAAACCTCAAAAGTCCTTTCAGTCCTGAGCCCCTGGGTGCCTGCCTGGACCACCAGAGGAGCTGACCTGACCTCAAACTCACTTCGTGTAGAAGGCCCTGGGGAATTGTGTAATGTACATGCCATAACCTATGGTCATCCAGTTACAGAACTCAGATCTGCATATCTGCACACAAAACCACACCCACTGCATAGATGAGAAACCCCTGTAACAGATTAGCATGCAGGGTGTGTGTGGAAGGAAGACCGCAGGTCTGGGTGCAGGGACAGGTCAGGCCCTGATGTAGTCCAGAATAATAGTCTGGACCAACCCAAGGTGGAGCCAGGAAGCCCTTCAGAGTGGACCCAAGGTGGAATGAAGGGCCAGGCCCTTTTGTCCTTCCGTCCATCGGTCATGAGTTGTGGGCCATCCAAAAGGCGCTGACCTCGAGGGACGCAGCTTTCCTTTGCTGAGGCCAGCAGTGAAGAGCACTGTCTGTCCTTCCCGAAGGACCCTGGAGTGTCACATCACAACC
Organism: Rhizomys pruinosus; assembly: GCA_009823505.1. Classification (NCBI taxonomy): domain Eukaryota; kingdom Metazoa; phylum Chordata; class Mammalia; order Rodentia; family Spalacidae; genus Rhizomys; species Rhizomys pruinosus. The sequence goes on from VZQC01008909.1 coordinate 430,401, forward strand.
ACTCCCTAAGCAGCTATGTTGGCACTCAAGTAGATCCCCTCTGCCCTCCTGTCTCCATACTGTGACTCCATGACACGTGGCCAGAGGCAGGTCAAGCTGAAAGTGCCGGAGAGGGGATGCAGCGATCACCCAATGCGTGGTGGCAATGAGTAAATGAGTAGCCTCCGACTCTTGCCTGTTGGACAGATTAGGCAGATGGCCCCCTGGCCCCCAGGGGCTTCCGAGTAGGACATCTTCAGCTGCTCACAGCAGTATTTCACTTGATGCACAGTCCTCGCCGGCTGCCTTCTTCCCGGCTGCCCTGCTGTACCGCCCGAGATGACACCCCATGGATGCTTGTTCAGGGTTGACCTTGGGGGGGACACAAACCCAGACACATTCATGCATATTCACATACATATGTATGTGCATCATATAGCCACACATTTGCATATATATGCATGCACCCACACACAGGTCCAGCTATGTAAAATGCAGACCGTATGCACACATAAACGTGTAAGAGGTGAGGAAGTAGACTTGCGGGCTGAGGACTCGCCCCCAGATCTACGCACCCGGAAGCATCATCGCTCCTTCACTAGGCTGCACCCAGGCTCCAGCCCTACCTAGACAGGCTGCCTCACAAACCAGATGCCCCCCTTCCCTCCTAGTCTTTAGGTATGCTCTTCCATGCTTTGCAAATGATGGACAAGAAGCCAAATGACTCCCCGAGTTCCTCCCTTCATTCCTTCTTTTCCTCATCCTTTCCTTTTCTTCTTTATCTCCTTTCTTGCGATGGAGTCTCACACTGTCATGCGTGCTGACTCAGCCTCCCAGCGTGGCTGACACTACCGGCACATGCCGCCTGGTTTGATTTACTAGTTAACCCTGATTCTGTACCCATCCTCCTCACATCCCTTTCACTCCATCCTTACCCTCAGCTGCATCCTCAGGATCTGCTGGAGATAACAGAATAAGAGGGGCTGCAGAGACAGTTCCGTAGTTAGGAGCACGTGCTGCTCTTGCAGAGGAACTGGGGTCAGTTTCCAGCCTCCCACACGGCAGCCCACAACAGCCTGCAACTCCAGGTCCAAGAAATACAGCCTCCTCTTCTGGCCTCTGAAGACACCAAGCATGTTGTGGCACATACACACACACACACACACACACACACACACACACACACAGGGAAAACAGTCATATGCCTGTTCTGTGGAGCCTGGACTTGTCCTAGAGTCCTTGGAGCCCAGGCATCCAGCTTCTCCCATTCTGGATGCCACCTGCCTCTGGCATGCCTGGGGCAGTTTAGGCCTCCTGCTTCCCAGCTCTGCCTGTGCCTCCAGCCTGAGGCCCAGGGGTTTCAGTTCCTCTCCTTCAGGCTGGTTTCTCAGGCTGGCAGAGAGAGGCAAGGTGGGGGAGGTTGGGGGCTGTGGGAGTCCCCTGGGTAAAGGTTCCCGTGATGAGCTGCAGGGCCAGCACATCTGTGCAAATATTACCAATTATTTTCCTCACTATAAACACCCAGCAGGAAGGCAAGGAAGCAACCATCCCAAACTGTTTAAAATAGAAACCAAAATTACTGCACAGGGAAGTTGGGGCAGATTAGGGGCCCAGCACCAAGAATCCAGGGTCTCCCTCACCAGCGGCGCTCAAGTTGGACCTGTCCCCGCTGCCCCCAACCAATCCCCTCTCAAGGTTCTCTGCCAAAGGCAAAGCAGGAACAAGACAGGAAAAGCTCTTGCCCAGCGGATGGGAGAGGGAGGGAGTGTGCCAAGCTGGGGAAGGGAAAGGACTGAACGTGTGGCCCGGAGGAACCGGAAGCGGAGGCTACTGGCCTGCCGTTGGCAGCTGCTAGGAAGCTCCTGCTCTGAGAAAACCACAGAGCCAAGGGTGCCATGTGGAAAGGAGGTGAGGTGGGGCCCTTCGTTGCACCCCAACCCTGGCCGAGTGAGGGCAGCGGCCTCTCCTCATTCTAAGAACAGGCATTTTTCTGATGGTAGAAATGACTAGAAAGCGGCTGCGAGGAGGAGGCCCAGCAGCCTTCTCTGACCCACCCTCCCCATAAACAGGCTGATGGACACTAGGTCTCCAGATAGCCACACAGACTGTCAAAATGGTGACACATTTCCATATACCAGTTAATAAGTAGGCTCTGCCCTGCTAAAAACCTCCCAAACGATTCTTTGGTCCCTAGCCCAGGACCCCAAACCTCCCCCTAGCCTAAAGGGTTAGCAGGTGCCACCCAAGGCCCCTCCTCTAGTACTCTTTTTTTTGGGGGGGGTCTTTTTGAGACAGGGTCTCCCTCTAGCTCCAGCTGTCCTGGAACTGGCTATGTAGACTAGACTGGCCTTGAACTCACAGAGATCCACTTGCCTCTGTCTCCCAAGTGCTGGGATTAAAGGCGTGCGCCTGGCCCCAAGGCCCCTCCTCTAAATGGATAAGTCTATGCCTGGACTACTCTGATGGTTAAATATCTCAAATGGTATTTTAACTATCACTGGCTATGAAGACATCATCTCTATGTCCCTGTGCGCACAGCCTCTCCCCTCCCTCAGAAAACCCCAGGAAGGGACTCTTCGTAAACCTACCACTCTTCACACGCCTAGTATCCTGGCTGCTTTCTAGAGGAAGCCTCAGCCCAGGTCACAGACTAGCCAAGCCTGAACCCCACTCAAGGTGATAGGATAAGGGTCAGAGCTAAACAAGGCCATGGTTAAGCCTTCTAAGATGGGAACCTGGGAAATGCTGTGGAAGGAAAGAGTCCTTGGGTGATCAAGTCACATTTCCTGTGGCTATGGAAGAAACAACCAAGGCCCAGAAAAAGGAGATGAGTTGCCCAGTGTCACACAACAGGTTATGTGCTAAGCCTCTCTGCCCAGGCCCTAGGCTACTGATCTGGGGTGGTGATGTTGGCCTTCTTAGAGACAAAGAAAACCCAGGGTGCCTGCTGCCTCATCCTGTACATATTAACAGACTGGCTCCCTCAGCCTTCTCCTCCAGGCGTCTCCTGGTTCAAAGGCTTCCCGAGACAGCCCCTCCCTAGGCCTGACACATTGGCCTTTGCTATTTTTGGTGGCAAGGCCCAGGGTGGTTGAGAGGGTGCCAGCCTGGCTTTAGCCTGCCCCCAGGAGCTCCCACATCCTTGCTGTCTCAGGGGAGGCATTACTCTGGGTGGAGGATCCCCACAGGGAGACTCAGATGCTCTGAACAAAAATAAAAGGTGTTCGTGTGGCTCCTGTACATTTCCAACACTTCTAGCCAAGTCCTTTGAACTAACGCACTCTCTCTCTCTCTCTCTCTCTCTCTCTCTCTCTCTCTCTCTCAAGAGCCGGGCTGACTTCAAAGCCAGCTATGAGAGGAAATGACAGAAACTCCCAGAGAGCAGGGTCTCCCCAGGAGCAAGCAGGCATGTTTCACCAGGGCAGGCCATGCTGACAGTATCTTGAGTCCACAAAGGACCTTGGAACAAGCTCTCTACCATGGAGGTAGATGTTTCTGTTCTCATCTTACAAACAGGGAGACTGAGGCTGGCAAGATCTATAGTTAGTGAGTGGTAGCACAGCCTCAGAGACTCTGCACTGCCTACCTCTTTTCTGAAACCACCTTCTGGCTAACCCCACTCTCAGCCCTGTCTGCTCAGAGAGTTTGGCAGGAACCCAGCCTACCTGCAGGCTAAGAGCATAGCTTCACAGAGTCAGACTACTCCTCATAGGTCCCAACCCCTGCTTTTATACAACCTTGGGTAATCTGCTCCTTGATGTTTTCCCATCTGCAAAACTGGGGTCCTAGTTAATGTCATTTGGCCCTGTTAGGGTGGCAATGTATAGCAAATACTTACAGCAGCATTTAGTGCAAAGCAATCGCTACATAGAAGCTAGATGGTGGTACATACATATCTGCAAACCCAGCACACAAGAGGCAAAGGCAGGAGGGCTCCAGCTTCAAGGCCAGCCTACATAACGACTGCAACCCTGCTTCAAAATGAAATAAAAGTGAAGAGAATAAAGAAAAAAATAAGTAAGAGCTGTATGACATTTCTTAAAGTATTTTTTCCGGGGCTGGAGAGATGGCCTAGCGGTTAAGAGTGCCAACTGCTCTTGCAGAGGACCCAGGTTCGATCCCCAGCACCCACATGGCTGCTGAGTACTGTCTTTAACTCCAGTACCAGGGGAATCTGACACCCTCTTCTGACTTCTGCGGCATCACACGACATGGGTGTACAAACCTACATGCAGACAGTACATTCATACACATAAAAATAAATAAATAAAATTTTAAAAAAAGTTTTTTTTCTAGGAACTGAGGACACAGCTGGATTTGATCCCCAGCAGCACATCAACTAGGGGTGGGGACACATGCCTGCAAACCCAGCACTCAGGAGGTGGAGACAGGAGGGTCAAAGGTACAAGGTTGGAGCTGGGTGTGGTGCACACCTTTAATCCCAGCACTCCGAGGAGGCAGAGGCAGGCGGATCTCTGCAAGTTCAAGGCTAGCCTGGTCTACATAGTGTTCCAGGACAGCTGGGGCTACAGGGAGACCCTGTCTCAAAAAGACAAAAAAAAAAAAGAAAAAAAAGAAAAAGAAGAAGTACAAGGTTGGTTACATACCAGATTTGAGGCAGCCTGGGCTATATAACAATGCCCTGACCCAGGGTTGGTTACATACCAGATTTGAGGCAGCCTGGGCTATATAACAACGCCCTGACACAGGGTCTTTTTCCCCCCTGCAGACTGTTTCTTCAAATGGCTTTTCTGCTTGCGTTCCTCACAAAGCTTTCCTACCCCATCCTTTCCGTAGCCAAAGAAGCCGAAGACCGCACTTCGACCCTAAGACTCCTGCTGATCCTTGGGCAGGTCCCACTGAAAGCGAGCTGAACACCACAGCCTGGCTCTGTCTTCTGTCCTCCGCTCTGGCTCTCCCGCTGCCTGGAATGCCCTTATCTGCCTCCATTCCCTGACCTCCTTTTCCTACAGTTCAAGAAAATCTCTTCTGTGCTGTGCTTTCTGATAACTCACCTCTTCCCCCCAACTCCCCGCAAGCCCCTTTCACGAGCTGCTCCCATACCAGCTCTTCTGAGTGTGGGGACTGTGTCTGGACTGAGCGTCCTTAGGGTCGGTTGCCAGTCTGCCTTCAACAGACACTCACCTCATGGTCACTTGTCCCATGGCTACGGACCCGTCAGGGTCAGATTCGTCCTACAGAGATTTTTCTCCAGACAGAGAATCAGCCATTTCTTGGGATCAGGGGAGGGACTTGTAGATGAGAAGGGCTTTACAGTCCTGGGGGGATGAAAGAGACCCGAAAAAGCAATGTGGACCCCGAGGGTGCCCAGTCCAGATAAGACCTGCCCCAGGAAGACAAAGCCTTCCCTCTTTCCGCCTTTCATCTGGGATGCCTACCGCCAAGACCACCCTCTGCTGCTGTGAGGTCTGCACCCTGTGGGGGGACACAAACAGGGACAAAGGAGTGACAGTGTCTGCTGGCCTCTCCGCTCTGGTCTCCAGGAAGCTCTCGGCTGAGGAGTTTCCTCTGCTCACAATTTAGTTCCTGGGTCATTCCTGGCCCCATCTTTTTTTTTTTTTTTTTTAAATTTTTTTTTATTTATTTCTGTATGTGTATGAGTGTACTGTCTGCATGTAGGTTTGTGCACCCATGTCATGCAATGCCGCGGAGGGCAGAAGAGGGATTCCCCCGGAACTGGAGTTAAAGATGGTTCTCAGCCACCATGTGGGTGCTGGGGATCGAACCCAGGACCTCTGCAAGAGCAGTCTGCACTCTTAACGGCTGGGCCATCTCTCCAGCCCCCTGGCCCCATCTTTTAAAGGAGTCCGCAGTGTGGGAACCACCAGCCTGCCCCCGTTCTCCTCCGAAAGCAAGGCCAAATGCAGGCGCTCAGCCCCTCCAACTTTGACACCTCAGGACCCTGCACTCAGTCATGTAACTTCACCTTCTTCCAAGCCCCTCCATTCTGCCATCTGCTCAGACTCCTACAAAGGCATCCTACCCATCCTGTCACATGCTCCAACATGGTGAACCTCAAGGTCACCATTCTAGGGAAATAGGCAAGTCACAAAATAACCAACTCTGGCTGGGCATGGTGGCACATGTCTTAAATCCTAGCAACTTGGGAGGCAGAGGCAGGTGGATTTCTGTGAGTTCAAAGCCAGCCTGGTCTACATAGCAAGTTCCAGACCAGCTGGGGCTACAGGGAGAACTTGTCTCAAACAGACCAAATAACAACAATAACAACAAGAATAACAACAACAAAAGAACCAACTCTGTATACTTTGGTTACTAGCTGGTCGGTAGAGACAAAATGTGGACTGGTGGCTGCGAGGGGCAGTGAGGAGAAACGGTAAGGAGCCCAGGCTTTATAAGACTAGATTCAGTTTGCAAGATGAAAATTCCTCTAGATAAGTTGTATAACAACGTGAATACATTTCCTTTTTTATAATTTACTTTTTTATTTATTATTTTTTATGTGTATGAGTATACTGTCTGCATGTAGGTCTGTGCACCCGTGTCCTGCAATGCCGTGGACGTCAGAAGAGGGTGTCGGATTCACCTGGAACTGGAGTTAAAGATAGTTCTCAGCCACCATGTGGGTGCTGGGGATCGAACCCGGGTCCTCTGCAAGAACATTCAGCACTCTTAACCACTGAGCCACCTCTCCAGCCCCAACAATGTGAATACATTTCCTACTACTGATCTGTGAACTTAAAAATGGATAAGATCAAGGCTAGATAATCACTCAGCAGTTAAGAGTGCTTACTGGGGCTGGAGAGATGGCCTAGCAGTTAAGAGCGCTGACTGCTCTTGCAGAGGACCTGGGTTCGATTCCCAGCATCCACATGGTGGCTGAAAACTGTCTTTAACTCCAGTTCCAGGGGAATCTGACACCCTCTTCTGACCTCCGCAGCATTGTACAACATGGGTGCACAGACCTACATGCAGACAGTACATTCATACACATAAAAAATAAATAAAAAATTTTAAAAAAGAGTGCTTACTATTCTTGCAAAGTACTAGAGTTGGTTCCCAGTGTCACATGGGCAAGGTATAGACTTTAACTCCAGCTCCAGGGGACCCAGCATCCTCTTAAGGACTCTGCGCGCACCCACCACACACATGTGTGCAAACATACACAGTGTCACACACAAATACACAAACAAAAATAAAGGAAAATAATAAAAAGCAAAATAAAAAACAGGTAAGATCAAGAAAGCCCTGGGTTTGCTGGTCCAGGAGGCTGAGGCACGAGGATGGAAAGCTCAAACCCAGCCTAGGTAACTTAATGCGACCATGGCCTCACAGGAGAAAGAAAAAAAAAAGGTGGGGGGGGGTTGCTGGGGATACAATTCAGTGGAAGAGTGCTTCTTAGCATTAAAAAGGCCCAAAATAGCCGGGCATGGTGGCGCATACCTTTAATCCTAGCACTCTGTAGGCAGAGGCAGGCAGATCTTTTTGAGTTCAAGGCCAGCCTGGTCCACAGAGTGAATTCCAGGACAGCTGGGGCTACAGGGAGACCCTGTCTCAAAAAGACCAAAAGAAAAAAAGAAAAAGGCCCCAATATGATGGGAGAAAAAAGGGGAGGCCAGGCTCGGTAGTGAAAGCCTTCAACCTCAGCACTCAGGAGGCAGAGGCAGGTGGATCTCTGTGAGTTTGAGGCCATCCTGATCTATGTAGCTAGTTCCAGGACAGCCGGGGCTAAATAGTGAAACCTTGTCTTAAAAAAGGGAAAAAATAGCCGGGTGTGGTGGCACATGCCATTAATCCTAGCACTCGGGAGGCAGAGGCAGGCTGATCTTTGTGAGTTCAAGGCCAGCCTGGTCTACAGAATGAGTTCCAGGACAGCTGGGGCTACAGGGAGACCCTGTCTCGAAAAGACAAAAAAAAAAAAAAAAAAAGAAAGAAAGAAAAAAATAACCGGGTGTGGTGGCGCACGCCTTTAATCCTATCACTTGGGAGGCAGAGGCAGGTGGATCTCTGTGAGTTCCAGGACAGCCAGAGCTACAGGGAGACCCTGTCTCAAAAAGACTAAAATAATAATAATAATAATAATAATAATAATAAAATAAGATTGTATTTATTTATTTTGGTCTTTTTGAGACAGGATCTCCCTGTAGCTCTGGCTATCCTAGCACTCACTATGTAGACCAGGCTGGCCTTGAACTCACAGAGATCAACCTGCTTCTGCCTCCCAAGTGCTGGAACTAAAGGCAAGCACCACCACGCCTGGCTCAACATGATAAATTTTATGCCATATGGTGTTTGTGTGTGTGTATCTGTCTGTCTGAAAGTGCACATATGTGTGTATATGGGTATACAAGTGTGTTTATGTGTGTGTACCAGAAGTTTATATCTGAGTGTCTGCCTCAACCACTTGGCACCTTACTCTTTTTCTTTTTTTTTTTTTCTTTTTTTTTTAATATTTATTTCTGTATGGTCTGCATGCAGGTCTGTGCACCTGTGTCGTGCAATGCTGCGGAGGTCAGAAGAAGGTGTCGGATTCCCCTGGAACTGGAGTTAAAGACAGCTGAGAGCCGCCATGTGGGTGCTGGGGATCGAACCTGGGTCCTCTGCAAGAGCAGTCGGCGCTTTTAACTGCTAGGCCATCTCTCCAGCCCCTGGCACCTTACTCTTTTTAGGTAAGGTCTCTTGCTGAGCCTGGAGCTCACCAATTGGCTAGACTAGCAGCCAGCAAGTCCCAGGGCTCCTTCTGCCTCTGCTTTCCCAGAGCTGGGGCTTCAGGCAGGCATCTCACAACATCCAACTTCTTTTTTTTTTTTGCTCTTTTCAAGACAGGGTCTCCCTGTAGCCCCAGGTGTCCTGGAACTCATTCTGTAGACCCGGCTGGCCTTGAACTCACAAAGATCTACCTGCCTCTGCCTCCCAAGTGCTGGGATTAAAGGTGTGCGCCACCACGCCCGGCAACATCCAACTTCTTATGTGGATGTTGGCGATCAAACTGGTCTTCAAAGCTCTTTAACAACTCCATCTCCTTAATCCTTCATGTGTTTTTTAACCTTTTGCTGCTGGGTTTTTTGTTTTTTTGTTGTTGTTGGGTTTTGTTTTTGTTGTTTTTGTTTTTGGTCATTTTGAGACAGATTTTAAAACTAGATTTTAAAAACCCTGTAGCCCCAGCTGTCCTGGAACTTGCTATGTAGACCAGGCTAGCCTTGAACTCCCAGAGATCTGCCTGCCTCTGCCTCCTAAATGCTGGGATTAAAGGTGTGTACCACCATGCTCAGCAGTTCTTTGTTTTTTTTTGTTTTTTTTTTTTTTTGGTCTTTTCGAGACTGGGTCTCCCTGTAGCCCCAGCTATCCTGGAACTCACTCTGTAGACCAGGCTGGCCTTGAACTCACAAAGATCCGCCTGCCTCTGCCTCCCAAGTGCTAGGATTAAAGGCGTGCGCCACCACGCCTGGCAGCAGTTCTTTGTTTTTAAGACAGGATTTCCTGTAGCTCTGGGTAGCCTGAAACTCACTGTGTAGCCAAGGATGACCTTGAACTCCACAGCCTCTTGCCACTGCTTCGAAGGGGTGAAATTAGAGGCAAGTGTCACCAGGTAGTCTTTTAAAGTTTTTTGAATTTATTTTTATTTTATGTGTGTGAGTGTTGTCTGCATGTATGAGTGCACCCATGTCATGCAGTGCCTGTGGAAGACAGAAGAGGGTGTCAGATCCCCTGGAACTGGAGTAATAAATGGTTGTTAGCCACCATGTGAGTGTTGGGATTCAAACCTGGATCTTCTGTAGAAATAGCCAGTGCTCTTAACTGCTAAGCTGTCTCTCCAGCACCATATCTAACTTTTTAACTACATTTTTAAATTTTTAAAAAATATTTTATTGATTTATTTTTATTTTATATTTATGAGTGTAAAGCCTGCATGTGTCTAAGTGCATTCGTGTCCTGCAGTGCCCACGGAGGTCAGAAGAGGGCGTCAGATCCCCTGGAACTGGAGTTACAGATGGTCATTAGCCTTACCTAAGGACATCAAAAAACTGTTGGAGCAGACAAAGGAATTCAGTAATATTGCAGGATGCGAAATCAACATATACAAATCTGCAGTATGTCTATTCCAATAAGGAACTAGATTATTAATATTTTTTTTTTGGTCTTTTCAAGACAGGGTCTCCCTGGGAACTAGATTTTTTTAAACTATTTTAATTGAATTTTTGTGTATTTCATACAGAACATCCCAATTACTCTTCATCACCCCCTTCCCCACAGACACCCTTCTGCAGCCCCCTTTCCACTGGAATTCATACACTTTGTCATTTGTGCTAAGGCCCACTGTGTCAATTAGCATCCCCACATGAACGCAGTGCAAGTTCATCCACGGAGGCCTAGGCAGTCTATCTAGAGTCCCTCGCTAAAAAAAAAATCAGCTCAGCCGGGCGTGGTGGCGCACGCCTTTAATCCTAGCACTTGGGAGGCAGAGGCAGGCGGATCTTTGTGAGTTCAAGGCCAGCCTGGTCTACAGAGTTCCAGGATAGCTGGGACTACAGGGAGACCCTGTCTCAAAAAGACCCAAAAAAATAAAATAAAATAAAATAATAAAGTTGAACTATTCCTGGGGCTGGAGAGATGGCTCAGTGGTTAAGAGCACTGGCTGCTCTTGCAGAAGACTCAGGTTCAGTTCCCAGCACCCACACGGTGGCTAAAAACCATCTGTAGCTCCAGTTCCAGGGGATCTGACACCTTCTTCTGGCTTCTACAAGCACTGCATGACATGGCTGCACTCACATACATGTAGGCAAAACATTCATACACATAAAATTAAAAGATTAAAAATTACTATTACTTCTCATAAACCTTACATATTTGTATTCTGATCTCTCATAATCCATATATGTTTATATAACTTATAGTTTTTCTAAATGTATAGGGCTATTATAAATTGTATTATGCATTAGATAAGAAGCCAATCTTTTATCTCCCCATGTATAGAAGCATTAACAGGAATGAACTGATTTTTCCTCATATTTAAAATCTGAGTCTAATATTTATCAATAAAGAGGATTTCTGGTAGATTTATGTCCCATAATTTCCTTTTTTTATTATTATTTTTTTTTATGTGTATGAGTGTACTGTTTGCATGTAGGTGCACCCGTGTCGTACAATGCTGTGAAGGTCAGAAGAGGGCGTCAGATTCCCCTGGAACTGGAGTTAAAGATGGTTCTTAGCTGCCATGTGGGTGCTGGGAATCGAACCTGGGTCCTCTGCAAGAGCAGTCAGCGCTCTTAACCACTGAGCCATTTATCCAGCCCCAATTTCCTTATTTCAAAGAAAGAGAAAAAAAATAGGTTAGATAGAAACCATTTATTTAAAAGAAAAAAATCTGGCTTCAAAATTTAGACTGACCTATTTTTTACAGAAGATATTAAGGAAATATTTCAGAAAAAAATATTTAAGATCTATTATAGCAACAGTTTTCATCTTCATTGGCCATAAATTTAGAGTGATAAAACTGCATTTGGGGTCTGATTTCTCAAATGTAAATTACTAAGTACCCACTGCCATGCAGAATGGAAACTCACCAAGCACTACAGGATGTAGATAATAACACTTGACCTTTACCCTTCATTGGGTGTATCAAATCAAGTATGAACTATGAGTGAAGATACTTTCTAAATGTACAGCTGTGGAGAGACATATTTAGAAATGATTTTTAAAATAAAGTGTATCTCTGAAAATTAACTTGGATTTCTAATATTTGTAGATTAAAGTAATTTGTGCACTGAAAACATACACATTCAACTGAAGTATAATGCTAGATGCACACATGATCACAATGCTACATTTAAAAGTACTTTGAGGGCTGGAGAGATGGCCTAGAGGTTAAGAGCGCCGACTGCTCTTACAGAGGACCCGGGTTCGATCCCCAGCACCCACATGGCAGCTGAGAACCGTCTGAAACNACGAGTTTACATTCCCACCAGCAGTGGATGAGTGTTCCCCTTTCCCCACAACCTCTCCAGCACTTGGTATCATTTGTTTTCTTGATCCTAGCCAGTCTTATTGGAGTAAGATGATATCTTAGAGTGACTTCGATTTGCATTTCCTTAATTATTAGCGATGTTTAACACTTAAGATGTTTCTCAGCCATCTCTAATTCCTCACTTGTGAACTCTCTGTTCAGCTCTTTGCTCCATCTATTGAGTGGGTCGTTTGTTTTCTTTCTTCTTTGTTTTTTGAGTCGTTTATATATTCTGGAAATCAATGCTTTGTCAGATGTATCTGTGGTGAAGGTTTCCTCCCACTCTGTGGGTTTTCTCTTCACTTCCTTGATTGTTTCTTTTGAGGTACAGAAGCTTTTGAGTTTAATGAGCTTCCATTTGTCAGTTGCCGACCTTAATTCTTGTGCAGCTGCTGTCTGATTTAGGAAGTCTTTTCCCACGCCTATGTCTTGTACTCTGCTGCCAACTTCGTCTTCTATTGCCTTCAGAGTTTGGGGTTTCACATTGAAGTCTTTAATCCATATGGAATTGTCTTTTGTACAGGGTGAGAGGTAGGGGTTTAATTTCATTCTTCTACAAGGGGTGATCCAGTTTTGCCAACACCACTTGCTGAAGATGCTGTCTTTCCTCTGTTGTGTCTTCTTGACCCCCTTGTCAAATATGAGGTGGTTGAAATTGTATGTGCTCAAGTTTGGATCTTCAATTTTGTTCCATTGGTCACCAGGTCTGTTTTTGTGCCAGTACCAAGCTGTTTTTATGACTATAGCCCTGTAGTATAGTTTGAAGTCTGGTAGTCTGGTATGCAGATTCCCCACTGTATTGCTCTTTTCACTCAGGGTTGCTTTGACTATTTAGGGTCTTTTGTTTTTCCAAATGAAATTAAGGACTTTTTTCTCCAAGCCTGTGAAGAAACTCCTGGGGATTTTAATTGGGATTTCATTAACTCTATATGAGAGTTTGGGTAGAATGGACATTTTTACTATATTAATTTTCCCAATCCATGAGCATGGGAGGTTTTTCCATCTTCTGATGTCTTCTTCAATTTCCTTCATCAGGGATTTAAAATTTTTGTTGTAGAGATCTTTGATATCTTTGGTTAGGTTTGTTCCTAGGTATTTTATTGTTTTTGAGGCTATTGTGAGTGGGAAGGTCTCCTTGAATTCCTTCTTCAGTTGCTTGTTGTTGGTGTAAAGAAAGGCTACTGATTTTTCTAGGTTAATTTTGTATCCTGCCACTTTACTGAAGCTCTTAATGGTTTCTAGGAGTTTTCTGGTGCAGTTTTTAGCATCCCTTAAGTAAACAATTATATCATCAGCAAAAAGGGATAGCTTGACTTCCTCTTTTCCAATTAGTACTCCTTTAATTTCCTTTTCTTGCCTTATTGCCCTAGCAAGTGTTTCAAGCATTATATTGAAGAGGAGTGGTGACAGGGGGCAGCCTTGCTGGGTTCCTACCTTTAAAGGGAATGCTTTTGTCCTTTCCCCATTTAGGATGATATTGGCTGTGGGTTTCCTGTATATGGCTTTGATTACATTGAGGAATGATCCCTCCAATCCAATTCCCTCTAGAACTTTAAGCATGAAGGGATGCTGGATTTTGTCAAAGGCTTTTTCCACGTCAGTTGAGATGATCAAAACATCTATTTTTTATTTGTTTTTAAAGTTTTTTTATTTATTACTTTTTATGTGTATGAGTATACTGTCTGCATGTAGGCTGGTGCACCCATGTTATGCAATGCCTCAGAGGTCAAAGGAGGGCATCAGATTCTCCTGGAACTGGAGTTAAAGATGGTTCTTAGCTGCCAAGTGGGCGCTGGGATTCAAACCTGGGTCCTCTGCAAGAGCAGTCGGTGTTCTTAACCACTGAGTTTTAACATGTATTTTTTTTTAAAAAAACCTACATGCAGACAGTACACTCATACACATAAAAAACATAATAAAATAAAATTAAATTAAAAAGTAATATATATTGGGTTGGAGAGATGGCTTGGTAGTTAAGAGCAGAAGACCTGGGTTTGAATACTAGCACCTATGTGGTGGTAGCTAACCACCATTTATAATTCTAGTTCTGGGGGGGTCTCTCCTGTCCTCTACTGGCATTGCACCACACAGATACAGTTGCCAACATGCACATGAAACACGCATACACATAAAAGGAAAGCAAAAAATTTTTAAATAATATAATTATTATTTTTATTTTATGTGTATGAGTGTAATGTCTGCATGTGTGTAAGTGCACCCATGTTGTACGATGCTTGTGGTGGTCAAAAGAGGCATTGGATTCCTCCAGAAGTGGAGCTATGGACAATTATTAGCTGCCAATGTGGGTGCTTGAATCAAACCCAGTTCCTTTGGAAAAACAGCTAGTACTCTTAACCACCGGGCCATCTCTCCAGCCCTTGCATACACAATTTTATACACAACTTCCTGGCAGGCTCACACCCCCAATAGCCACCCCAGGTTACAAAACCTGCTGTCACAGTCCACTGTGGCTGATAGATGGGGTCTAAATTCCTCACCTTCCCTGGCTCTGTTCCCTGCCCACCCCACCTTTGTTTTCCAAGAGCCAAATATCTCCTTCCCTATGTTCTGGATATTTTCTGACCCTGTGACACCCTTTCTTCCTTAGAAATTCTTCTTCACTATCCAGAAGCCACCTCCCTCCCCCTGGTACACTTAATTCTATTAAATTAAATTTAATTAGGTTTTAATTAAGCCTTCCATTGGCACAGACTTTTAAGGTAAATGCGGCACACCATCACAGTCTGAATTGCTTCCATCTGGTGGTACCCAGGCACTGAGGGCCAGGTCCAGATGATTGATCGCTGGGAACCCAGTTACAGACAAGGCCTTGGGAGTTTGTTTCTCAGCAGCCCCTGAAAACCCAGGCAAGAGCTTTTATGGTGTGAGGGTTAATACTGTCAACTTGAAAGGATGGAGAATCACCTAGGTGACAAATTTCTGAGCATGTCTGTGGGACAGCAATCCTGGACTCAGATGTACCTTGAGAGTATGCAGGCTACCAATCTGCTTAGCACACTAAGCGGGGCAAAAGATGCAGGGCACGCCCTGTTTTCTGCTAGCAAGCATCAAGAAGTTACAAGTCCGCTGGCTTGTCAGCATGTCCCTTTTTTGAATACTCCTTCCCCCCACCCCACCTCCTGGCCCCAGCTGGGATGATGTGTGATGGTGTGGAGGTCTAGGATTGGCCGCTGGGAAGGCGATGTCACGTGATAGGGACTGCCCATCCCAGACCTATATATACTGCTTGTGGCACAGAATAAACAAATTTGTACCCTCTGACACGATCCCCAGGATGTGACTGGTGTATCCCCGCGCTGTACCCCCTTCAGCTCTCGGGAGGCAGAGGCAGGCAGATCTCGGTGAGTTCAAGGCCAGCCTGGTCTACAGAGCAAGCTCCAGGCCAGCTGGTTCTAAAGGGAGACCCTATCTCAAAAGACAAAAAAAAAAAAAAAAAAAGGTCAAAACAAGCTTAACAGCGTTCGTCCTGACTGATTGCTGATAAGATGTGACCAGCTGCCTCATCATGTTCCAGCAGCTGTGATTTCCCTACCAGGAGGGATTGTGCCTTCCAACTGTGAGCCAATAAGCCCTTCCTTCCTTAAATTGGGTATCCTGTAAAGAGAACAGTAACAAAGCAAGGAGCTTTGATTGGATATTGGATCATGTTCCCACCTGGTATAGGAATGCTATCTTTTGCTTAGAAAGGAGGAAAGGAGGAAGAATTTACTTTTTTTTTTTTTTTTTTTTTTGTTTTTCTTTTTGACAAAGAAGGGTCTCCCTGCAGCCCCAGTTGTCCTGGAAGTCACTTTGTAGACCAGGCTGGCCTTGAACTCACAGACATCACCCCCAGAAAAACAAATGATGAATGGTATCCCTCATCTGTGGATGCCAGTGCCAATTACCTAGTAGTATTTCTTGTGCAGGGCTCCTTGAGATTTTTTGTCCAAGCAGTTGGGAGTGGTGCATATTGGAAAGAAGAACAACAACAGAAAAGACTGTGTCAAAGAACTGACTGAACGGTGAACTTCTGCTTGAAACAGTAAACTTCTGCAGGGAGAATTTGAGAAAGACTGAGAAAAAAGAGAAAAACATGTTGCGTAGAATGCATGAGCTCTCTGGGGGTGGGGGGTAGGGAGGGGGGACACAAGTCTAGATTTGATTTGTAACATAATCTTGTACTACATATATATATATATATATATATATATATAAAACAATAAAATAAAAAAAAAATTAAAGGTGTGCTGCACCACGCCTGTCATTTAGCTATGTTTTGAGGGGAAAAATTCTCAAACTTGTCCCCCCAAACAGCCTCCTAAAACTAAATCAAAAGAAAAAAGCCTAAACTTTTATGCCTCAAATGTTATCAAGAAAGTCAAAGTGCAGAGACAAAACACAAAAATGGGGTAAAATATTTGTAAATTATAAATCTGAAGTTTAATATCTAGAATATTATAATTAGAAAATTAGAGACCAGCCAGGGTTACCTGAGACCCTCTCTCAAAATAAAAATTAATAAGCTAGGGCTGGAGAGATAGCCTAGCAGTTAAGAGCACCGACTGCTCTTGCAGAGGACCTGGGTTTGATCCCCAGCACCCACATGGCGGCTGGGAACCGTCTGTAACTCCAATTCCAGGAGAACTCCAGTTCCAGGGGAATCCGACACCCTCTTCTGACCTCCACAGCATTGCACGACACGGGTGCACAAACCTACATGCAGACAGTACATTCATACACATACAAAAATAAATAAAATTTAAAATTAATAAGCTTGGCGTGGTGGCACACACCTTTAATCCCAGCACTCGGCAGAGGCAAGTGGATCTCTGTGAGTTCAAGGCCCGCCTGGTTTGCATAGCAAGTTCCAGGCCAGTCTGGGACTAAGAGAGACCCTGTCTCAAAAACACCAAAAAAATCCAGGAGAGGTGGCTCACATCTTTAATCCCAGCACTTGGGAGGCAGAGGCAGGTAGATCACTCTGAGTTGGAGGCCAGCCTGGTCTACATAGTGAGTTCTAGGATAGCTGGTGCTATAGGAAACCCTGTCTCAAAAAAACAAAAAACAAAAACAAAAACAAAACACTTTGTAGCTAAAGCTCACTTTGAACTCCTGATCCTCGTCCCAAGTGCTGGGCTTGATTTTATTTACTATTCTTATTTTATTCTTGTTTTGCCTGCATGTACATAAGTGCACCACATGTGTCCAATCCTGCAGAAGCCTGAAGAGGGTGTTGGATCCCCTGGAACTAGAGTTACAAATGGTTGTTAGCTGCCATGGGGGTTTTGGGAATCGAACCCAGGTCCTCTGGAAGAACAGCAAGTGTTCATAACTGCTGAGTCATCGCCCAGCCCTATTTACTTTTTTTTTCTTCTTTTTTTTTTCCGGTCTTTTCGAGACAGGGAATCCCTGTAGCCCTAGCTGTCCTGGAACTCTCTCTGTAGACCAGGCTGGCCTTGAACTCACAAAGATCCCTCTGCCTCTGCCTCCCGATATTTTACTTTTTTTTTGGTCTTTTCGAGACAGGGTCTCCCTGTAGCCCCAGCTGTCTTGGAACTCGCTCTGTAGACCAGGCTGGCCTTGAACTCACAAAGATCCGCCTGCCTCTGCCTCCCAAGTGCTAGGATTAAAGGTGTGCACCACCGCGCCCGGCTCCGATATTTTACTTTTTATAAAGTCTAAAATGTTTTTCTTTTGTTGTTTACACTTTTGGTGCCAAATCTAAGGATCTATTGCTGCTCTGTGGCCAGAGTTCTATTCACAGTTAGGCTGTTGATGAATTTTCAGTTAATTCTGTGGACAGAATAGGGAAAGTCCTTTCTAAGTAACTGTCCAGTTGTAGAAGCATCACTTGTCAAAAAGTATGTCCATCCTCTTGGAATGACCTTGGGACCTTGTCTGAAATCCACTATGCATATATGCATATATATGTTTTGTTATTTGTTTTGGTTTTGTAATCTCAGTTCTATTCCATTGACCACGTCTTCTATCCTAGTATCACATCATTTTCATTGCTCCAGTTTTCATAGTAAGTTAATTTTTTAGAGTTTTGTTTTGTTTTTAATTTTAGAGTTTCTCCCTGTAGCCCCAGCTGGCCTGGAACTCACTATATTGAGCAGGGTGGGCTCAATTTCACAAACGCCTGTCTTAGCACAGATCCAGAATGGGATAGGATTCCCATGACCAGAAGAAATCTGAGGGCTAAAATGGCGGGATGCTGGGAAGCTAAGGGACCAAGCAAGTCTAGGGCAGAGAAGGATCCAGGAGACCCAGGTCAGGGTAAGACCTGAGGTTACCAAATTTGGTTTGGGGGGGTTTTGGGTTTTTTTGAGACAGTAGCCCCAGCTGGCCTGGAGCTCACTATGTAAACCAGGCTGGCTTTGAACTCAGAGATCTGCCTGCCTTCCCCCACCTAGGGCTAGGATTAAAGGCATGCGCCACCACGCCTGCCTTAAAGACCGTTCTTAGCCGCCATGTGGGTGCTGGGAATTGAACCCGGGTCCTCTGCCAGAGCAGTCCGCACTCTTAACTGCTGAGCCATCTCTCCAGCCCCGAATTTGGTATCTTTTTATAGGTGTCTTGCTTACATGTATATAAACGCACTATGTGCATACAGTGCACATGGATGACAGAACAGGGTGTCAGATCCCTGGAACTGGAGTTATAGTGGGTTTAGCCATCATATGGCTACTGGCAGTTGAACCTGGGTCCTCTGCAAGAGCATCCAGTGCCCTTAACTGCTGAGCCATCCCTCCAGCCCCAGCTTATTGGTTTTTTTTATCACTTGGAGAGTATTGCTACCTGAACAATATTGAGTTTTCCAATCCATATTTTGCTTTGTTTTGTTGGTCCTTGTAGTTTTATGAGACAGGGTCTTAGGTAGACCTTGAATGCACTCTGTAGCTAAGGATGACCTTCAACTCCTGGTCTTCCCTCTCCTCCTCCTGAGATTACAGGTGTTTATTTAGATCTTTCATCAATATTTTTCAGTTTTCATTGGGCAAATCTTTTTATTAATTTTATTTCTGTATGTGTATGAATGTACTGTCTGCATGCAAGTTTGTGCACCCTTGTCGTGCAATGCCGCGGAGGTCAGAAGAGGGTGTCGGATTCCCCTGGAACTGGAGTTCTCCTGGAACTGGAGCCTCAGACGGTTCTCGGCCGCCATGTGGGTGCTGGGGATCTAACCCGGGTCCTCTGTTAGAGCGGTCGGCACTGTTAACCACTAGGCCATCTCTCCAGCCCCTCATTGGGCAAATCTTTAACTACCTGCCTAAATTTGCTCCCAGGAAGTTTGTATTTTGGATGTTATTTTATGTGGAATTTTTTTTTTTTTATCTTCAGACTGTGTGCTGCTGCTTAATGGAAGTGCAGCCATTTGTATATATGGATCTTTGTGTCAGTTTTTTAATTATTGTGACAAAACACCTGAACAAAACCACTTAAGAGAAGAAAGTGGAGGATTGCCTGCTTATTTTTAGATTTTATTTTGAGAAAAGGTCTCGGACTGGAGAGAATCCTCACCAGGTTAGGAACACTAGCAGAGGACTCTGGTTCAGCTCCTAGCACCTAAATGATTGCTCACAACAGGCTGTAACTCTAGTTTTGGGGCATCGATGCCGTCTTCTGGCCTCCAAGGCCGTTGCATGACACAGGTGCACTTCCATATATGCATGCAAAATGCTCATGTACATAAAAATAACTATGAAGCCAAAATTAGCCTTGAACTCCTGACCCTCATGCCTCTACCCCCAAGTGCTGGGATTACAGGGTCATGTCACCACTATTGCCAAAAAGATTTCTAATTTTTTTTTGGTCTTTTTGAGACAGGGTCTCCCTGTAGCCCCAGCTGTCCTGGAACTCACTCTGTAGACCAGGCTGGTTTTGAACTCACAAAGATCCTCCTGCCTCTGCCTCCCAAGTGCTAGGATTAAATACACCACCATGCCTGACTAATCTCACACTTTTATGTTCCCATACTGAGGACTGAACCTAGGGCCTCGTGCATTCTAGGCAAGCACTCCACCAATTACATTCCCAGCACTAAATAGCTTTTTTTGCCTAAGGTTTATTTTTATTTTATGTATATGGGTGTTTGCCAGCATATATATGTATATATATATGCCTGGTGCTCACAGTAGATAGAAGGTGTCAGGTCCTGGGATCTGATTAAGATGCGGTTAAGAGCACTGGGTGCTTTTGCAGAGGAGCTAATTTTGAATCTCAGCACCCTTATGGTAACTAACAACCATCCATAACTCTAGCCCGAAGGGATCTGATGCCCTGTTCTGATCTCCGTGGACATTGCACGACAAGGGTGCAGACAATACACTCATACACATCATGCTGGATAGCTTTTGTTGTTAACTTGACACACCTGGGTTGAGGAAGCCTCAATTGGAGAACTGCCTCCACTGGACTGGCCTGTGGCATTTTCTTGATTATTGACTAATGTGGGACAGGGTCTTAGGTACTCCAAGCTGACCTTGAATGCACTATATAGCCAAGGATGACCTTGAACTCCTGA
Source organism: Rhizomys pruinosus (assembly GCA_009823505.1). Lineage (NCBI taxonomy): Eukaryota > Metazoa > Chordata > Mammalia > Rodentia > Spalacidae > Rhizomys > Rhizomys pruinosus. The sequence goes on from VZQC01008909.1 coordinate 450,890, forward strand.
TCCTCCCTCTCCTCCTGTGCCACCTGTGGGCAGGTCATTCTATATATTTTTTATTTTATTTTCGTATGTGTATGAATGTACTGTCTGCATGCAGGTCTGTGCACCCATGTCATGCAATGCTGCGGAGGTCAGAAGAGGGCATCGAATTCCCCTGCAACTGGAGTTAAAGACATTTTTTTTTGTTTTTTTTTTTTATTAATTTTATTTATTTCTGTATGTGTATGAATGTACTGCCTGCATGCAAGTCTGTGCACCAGTGTCGTGCAATGCCTCGGACGTCAGAAGAGGGTCTCGGATTCCCCTGGAACTGGAGTTCTCCTGGAATTGGAGTTTCAGACGGTTCTTGGCCACCATGTGGGTGCTGGGGATCGAACCCGGGTCCTCTGCAAGAGCAGTCGGCGCTCTTAACCGCTAGGCTATCTCTCCAGCCCCGGTCATTCTATATTGTATAAGAAAGCAGGTTGAGGGGCTGGAGAGATGGCCTAGCGGTTAAGAGCACGGAGCGCTCTTACAGAGGACCCGGGTTCGATCCCCAGCACCCACATGGCGGCCAAGAACCGTCTGAAACTCCAATTCCAGGAGAACTCCAGTTCCAGGGAAATCCGACACCCTCTTCTGACCTCCCAGGCATTGCACGACACGGGTGCACAGACCTGCATGCAGACAGTACATTCATACACATAAATAAAAAATTAAAAAAAAAACTTAAAAAAAAAAAGAAAGCAGGTTGAGCATGGACCAGGGGAGCAAGCCAGTAAGCAGCATTCCTCTAAGGCCTGTGCTTCAGTTCCTGTCTCCAGGTTCCTGCCCTGAGTTCCTATCTTGGGCTCCTTAAGTGATGAACTGTGACCCAGGAGATATAAGCCAAATAAATCCTTTCCTCACCAAGTTGGTATTGCTCAAAGTGTTTTGTCACAGCAGTTGAAGGCAAACTAGAACACACATAAAATAAACTTTAAAATTCCCATATGCCCTTTACCTAATTTCCCCTAATACTAACAACTCACATAAGTATGATAAAATGGTCATAATGGGAAAATAGCATGGTTTTTTTTTTTTTTTTTTTTTTTTNTTGCAGACAGTACACTCCCACACACCCCCACTCACATAAGCGAATACCAAGAAACACAAAATTTAACCGACCACCAAACGTTTGGCGGTGGGCTGGAGACCACGAAGGGTCAATGGTTAAGATACTAGTGGCTGCTCTTGCACGAGGACTTGGGTCAAGCCCCAGTACCCACATGTGTTGGCATTAACAACCACTTGTAACTCCCGTTCCAGGGGATCAGACTCCTAGACCTCCTTGGGCATTGCAGAACACATGGTAACACACCTACCTAACATACAGGCATGCTATGCATCCATATACAAAAATACTATTTTTTGGTTCTTTTTGAGACAGGGTGCTCCTGTACCGCAGATTTCTGCGAAATCATTATGTAACAAACAGGCTTGGCCTTGAACTCACAGGAGATCCCCCTGCCTTTCGCCTCTCCCGATGTCTGGGATTAAAGGCATGTGCCACTACACCGGCAAAAAATATTTTTTAAAATAAATTTAATAAGTTAACAAGTACTATGCAATAGGCGATCTAACTTGTGTGGCATTCTTGTCAGAGATTTATGACCTCAATTTAATCCCGAGAAAACAGACAAGTTCAACTTGAGTGACTTTATGGATTGTGACTTACCAGCATTCTTCAAATGTGTCACATGTCAAGGTAGCTGGGTATGGTGGTACCTTCCTTTAATCCCAGAAAATTGGAGGCAGGCGGCAGGTGGATCTCTGTGAGTTAAGGCACACCCTGACGTACATGGCAAGTTCAGCTAGGGCTATGTAGTTGAGATCCCGTCTCCAAAAAAAACAGTTGTCAATGTCATATAAGACAAAACTGAGAAATGCTCATAAATTAGAGACTACTTCAATGTGGTGTGGATTCTGGATTTAATGCACACTGCACACTGGGGGAAACGTGGTGAAATGTGACTAAGCCCTGTAGTTGAATTAAGACCATGCTATTGCCCGGGCATGGTGGTACACGCCTTTAATCCTAGCCTAGGGAAGGCAGTAGGCAGGGGATCTCTTTGTGGTTCAAGCCAGCCTGGTCTAACGAGTGAAGTTACAGGGACAGCTGGGGCTACAGGGAGACCCTGTCTCAAAAAGGCCAACAAAAAAAAAAAAAAAAAAAAAAAACCATGCTATTTTCCCATTATGACCATTTTATCATACTTATGTGAGTTGTTAGTATTAGGGGAAATTAGGTAAAGGGCATATGGGAATTTTAAAGTTTATTTTATGTGTGTTCTAGTTTCCTTCAACTGCTGGTACAAAACACTTTGGCAATTACCAACTTGGTGAGGGAAAAGGATTTATTTGGCTTATATCTCCTGGGTCACAGTTCATCACTTAAGGAGCCAAGATAGGAAACTCAGGGCAGGAACCTGGAAGCAGGAACTGAACTACAGGCCTTAGAGGAATGCTGCTTACTGGCTGCTCCCCTGGTCCCTGCTCAACCTGCTTTCTTTTTTTTTTTTTAAGTTTTTTTTTTTAATTTTTTATTTATGTGTATGGAATTGTACTTGTCTGCATGCAGGTCTGCACCCGTGTCGTGCAATGCCTGGGAGGTCAGAAGAGGGTGTCGGATTTTCCCTGGAACCGGAGTTCCTGAAGCCTTGGAATTGGAGTTTCAGACGGTTCTGCGCCCATGTGGGTGTGGGGATCGAACCCGGGTCCTCTGTAAGAGCGCTCCTGCTCTTAACCGCTAGGCCATTCTCTCCAGCCCCTCAACCTGTTTTTTTTTTTAAAAAAAACAGATGACCGGGGCTGGAGAGATAGCCTGCGGTTAAGAGCGCCGACTGCCTTGCAGAGGACCCGGGTTCGATCCCCAGCACCCACCATGGTGGCCAAGAACCATCATAACTCCAATTCCAGGTGAAACTCCAGTTCCAGGGGGAATCCGAGACCCTCTTTGACGTCGAGGCATTGCACGGACACTGGTGCACCAGACTTGCATGCAGGCAGGCAGTACATTCATACACATACAGAAAATAAATAAAATTAATAAAAATAAAAAAACAAAACAAAAATGTTTTAAACTCCAGTTGCAGGGGAATCGATGCCCTCTTTTGACCTCCGCGCAGATTGCATGACATGGGTGCACAGAACCTGCATGCAGACAGTACATTCATACACAAGAAAAAAATAAAATAAAAAAATATATAGAATGACCTGCCCACAGGTGCACAAGGAGGGAGGGAGGATCCGGAGTTCAAGGTCATCCTTGGCTATATAGTGCATTCAAGGTCAGCTTGGAGTACCTAAGACCCTGTCCCACATTAGTCAATAATCAAGAAAATGCCACAGGGCCAGTCCAGTGAGGCATTTCCCAATTGAGGGCTTCCTCAACAGGTGTGTCAAGTTAACAACAAAAGCTATCCAGCATGATGGTATGAGTGTATTGTCTGCACCCTTGTCGTGCAATGTCCATCGGGAGATCAGAACAGGGCATCAGATCCCTTCGGGGTAGCGTTATGGATGGTTGTTAGTTACCATATAGGGTCTGAGATTCAAAATTAGCTCCTCCTGCAAAAGCAACCAGTGCTCTATAACCGCATCTTAATCAGATCCCAGGACCTGACACCTTCTATCTACTGTGAGCACCAGGCATATATATAACATAATAGCTGGGCAATGCACCATATACCTAAAATAAAAATAAACCTTAGGCAAAAAAAGCTATTTAGTGCTGGGAATGTAATTGGTGGAGTGCTTGCCTAGAAGCAGAGGGCACTAGGTTCAGTCTCAGTATGGGGAAACTATAAATGTGAGATTAGTCAGGGCATGGTGGGGTATATTTAATCCTAGCACTTGGGAAGGGCAATGCAGGAGGATGCTTTGTGAAGTGTTCAAAACCAGCTCTGGTGACAGAGTGAGTTTCCAGGACAGCGGGGCTACAGGGAAGACCCTGTCTCAAAAAAGACCAAACAAAAAAATTTAGAAATCGTTTTGGCAATTAGTGGTGACATGACCCTGTAATGCCCAGCACTTGGGGTAGAGGATAGGAGGGTCAGGAGTTCAAGGCTAATTTTGGCTTCATAGTTATTTTTATGTACATGAGCATTTTGCCTGCATATATGGAAGTGCACCTGTGTCAATGCAACGGCCTTGGAGGCCAGAAGAACGGCATCGATGCCCCAAAACTAGAGTAAGGGCCGTTGTGAGCTAATCATTAGGTGCTAGGAGCTGAACCATGAGTCCTCTGCTAGTGTTCTAACCTGGTGAGGATTCTCGCCAGTCCAGACCTTTTCTAGCTTTCAAGAATAAAATCGAAAAATAAGCGGCCAATCCTCCCACTGTCCTTCTCTTAAGTGGTTTTGTTCAGGTGTTTTGCTCACAATAATTAAAAAACTGACACAAAGACCATATATACAAATGGCTGCACTTCCATTAAGCAGCAGCACACAGTCTGAAGGATAAAAAAAAAAAAATCACATAAAATTACATCCAAACATACAAACTTCCTTGGGCGCAAATTTAGGCAGTGTAGTTAACAGATTGCCAATGAGAGGGGTGGAGAGATGGCCTAGTTGGTTAACAGTCGCACCGCTCTAACAGAGGACCGGGTTAGATCCCCCGCACCCACCTGGCGGCCGAGAACCGTCTGAAGGCTCCAGTTTTCCAGAGAAAAACTCCCAGTTCCAGGGGAAATCCGACACCCTCTTCTACCTCCGCGGCCTTGCACGACAAGGGTGCACAAACTTGCGATGCAGACAGTAATAATCATTACATCATACAGAAATAAAATTAATAAAAAAGATTTGCCCAATGAAAACTGAAAAATATTGATTGAAAGATCTAAATAACACCCTGTCAACTCAAGGAGGAGGAGAGGGAAGTCAACCGGAGTTGAAGGTTACATCCTTAGCTACATGAGTGCAATTTGCACATGGCTCTACCTAAGACCCTGTCTCAAAAACTACAAGCCGACCAAAAACAAAGCAAAATAATATGGATTGGAAAAACTCATATTGTTCAGTAGCCAATTTACTCTCCAGATGATAAAAAAAAACCCAATAAAGCTGGGGCTGGAGGGATGGCTCAGCAGTTAAGGGCAACTGGATGGCTCTTGCAGAGAGGACCTGACTTGGATCCCCAGTACCCACAAAAAAAACACTACAACCACACAACCACTAACTCCAGTTCAGTGGATCTGACACCCTGTTCTGTCATCCATGTGCACTGTATGCAACATATCTTATATACATAAGTAAGCAAACACTATAAAAAAAAAAAAAAAATACAAATTCGGGGCTGGAGAGATGCTCAGCAGTATAGATTTTGCGGACTGTCTGGCAGAGGACCCGGGTTCTCAATTCCCAGCACCCACATGGCGGCTAAGAACGTCCTTTCAGGCAGGTGTGGTGCGCGCATGCCTTTAATCCTAGCCCTAGGTGGGGGAAGGCAGGCCAGCATCTTCTTGAGTTCCAAAGCCAGCCTGGTTTGCACAGTAGTTGGCCCCAGGCCCAGCTGGGGTCACTGTCTCAAAAAACCCCAAAACCCCCCCCAACCAAATTTTGGGTAACCTCAGGTCTTTACCCTGACCTGGGTCTCCTGGATCTTCTCTGCCCTAGACTTGCTTGGTCCCTTAGCTTCCCAGCATCCCGCCATTTTAGCCCTCAGATTTCTTCTGGTCATGGGAATCCTATCCCATTCTGGATCTGTGTGCTAAGACAGGCGGTTGTGAATTGAGCCCACCCGGCGTCAATATGTGAGTTCCAGGCCACTGGGGCTACAGGGAGAAACTCTAAAATGTAAAAAACAAAACAAAACTCTAAAAAATTAAAATTTACTATGAAACACTGGAGTCAATGAAAAATGATGTGATACTAGGATAAGAAGACGTGGTCCAGGAAATAGAACTGAGATTACAAAACCAAAACAAAATTACAACAAAAACATATATAATGCATATATGCATAGTGGATTTCAAGACAAGGTCCCAAGGTCATTCCAAGAGGATGGACATACTTTTTGACAAGTGATGCTTCTACAACTGGACAGTTACTTAGAAAGGACTTTCCCTATTCTGTCCACAGAATTAACTGAAAATTCATCAACAGCCTAACTGTGAATAGAACTCTGGCCACAGAGCAGCAATAGATCCTTAGATTTGGCACCAAAAGTGTAAACAACAAAAGAAAAACATTTTAAGACTTTATAACAAAGTAAAAATATATCGGAGCCGGGCGCGGTGCTGCACACCTTAATTCCTAGCACTGGGGAGCAGAGGCAGGCGGATCTTTGTGAGTTCAGCCAGCCTGGTTACAGCGCGAGTTTCCAAGACAGCTGGGGCTACAGGGAACCCTGTCGCGAAAAAGACCATAAAAAAAGTAAAATCTCGGGAGGACAGAGGCAGAGGGTTTTGTGCGTTCAAGGCGTCCTGGTCTACAGGAGAGATTCCAGGACAGCCTAGGGCTACAGGGATTCCCTGTCTTCGAAAAGACCGGAAAAAAAAAAGAAGAAAACAAAAAAGTAAATAGGGCTGGCGATGACTCAGCAGTTATGACACTTGCTGTTCTTCCAGAGGGCCTGGTTTCGATCCCAAAACCCCCATGCAGCTAAAACGCCATTTGTAACTCTAGTTCCAGGGGGATGCAACACCCTCTTCAGGCTTCTGCAGGATTGGACACATGTGGTGCACTTAATGTACTGCCGAGGCAAAACAAAGAATAAAATAAGAATGAGTAAATAGTAAATCAAGCCCAGCACTTGGGCGAGGATCAGGAGTTCAAAGTGAGCTTTAGCTACAAAGGTTTTTTGTTTTTGTTTTTTTTTTTTTTTGTTTTTTTATGAGACAGGTGTTCACTGTAGCACCAGCTATCCTAGAACTCACTATGTAGACCAAGACTGGCACTCCAACTCAGAGTGATCTACCTGCATCTGCCTCCCAAGTTGCTGGATAAGAATGTGCGCCACCTCTCTGGATTTTTTTGGTGGTTCTTGAACAGGCGTCTCTCTTAGTCCAGAGGCGTGGCCTGGAACTTTTGCCTATGAAAACCAGGCGGGCCTTGAACACTCCACACAGATCATCCACTTGCCTCTGCCGAGTGCCTGGGATAAAGTGTGTGCCACCCGCCAAGCTTATTTTTTTAAATTTTAAATTTTATTTATTTTGTATGTGTATGAATGTACTGCTGCATGTAGGTTTGTGCAGCCCGTGTCGTGCAATGTGTGGGGTCTAGAGAGGGTGTTCGGATCCCCTGGCAACTGGGAAGTTTCTCCTGGATATTGGAGTTGGAGTTTCAAACGGTTCCTCAGCCGCATTGGGTGCTTGGGGATCAAACCCGGTCCTTGCCAGAGGAGTGGTGCGCACTCTTAACTGCTAGGCCTATCTCTTCCGCCCGGCTTATTAATTTTTATTTAGAGAGGTCTCATGTAAACCCCTGGCTGGTCTCGCTAATTGTCTAATTAGAAATTCAGATATTAAACTTCAGATTTAAATAATTTACAAATATTTTAACTCCCCATTTTGTGTTTGTTCTCTGCACTTTGACTTTCTTGATAACATTTGAGGCATAAAAGTTTAGGCTTTTTTCTTTTGAATTTAGTTTTTAGAGGCTTGTTTGGGGGGAAAATTTTGAGAATTGTTCCCTCAAAATAGCTAATGACAGGCGGTGGGCAAAGCACACCTTTAATTTTTTTTTTATTTATTAGTTTTATATATAATAATATAATATAATATATATGTATTACAAGATTATGTGTACAAATCCAAATCATAGACTCGTGTCCCTCCCTCCCTACACCCCAACCCACCCCCCCACCCAGGCTCATGCATTCTACGAAACATGTTTTTTCATCCTTTTCTCAGTCTTTTCTCAACATTCTCCCTGCAGAAGTTGATGTTTCAAGCAGAGTCCCGTTTCAGTCAGTTCTTTTGACACAGTCTTTTTTTGTTTTTTTCTTTATTTGCATTTATTTTTTTTCTCCCAACTGCTTGGACAAAAATCCTCAAGAGCCCTGCACAGGAAAATACTACTAGGTAATTGGCACTGGCATCCACAGAGGGATACCATTTCATCATTTGTTTTTTCTGGGGCTGATGTCCTGTGAGTTCAAGGCCCACTTTCTACAAGTAGAGTTCCAGGACAAACTGGGCTGGCAGGAGAGACCCTTCCTTTGTCAAAAAGAAAAAAAAAAAAAAAAAAAAAAGTAAATTCTTCTCCACTTTTCCTCCTTTCTAAGCAAAAGATAGCATTCCTATACCAGGTGGGAACATGATCCAATATCCAATCAAGCTCCTTGCTTTGTACTGTTTCTCTTTACACAGGATACCAATTTAAGGAAGGAAGGTTCTTTTTGGCTCACAGTGGAAGGCACAATCCCTCCTGGTAGAGGAAACACAGCGGCTGGAACAATGAGATGCAGTGGTCACATCTTATCAGCAATCAGTCAGGACGAACGCTGTTAAGCTTGTTTGAGGACTTTTTTTTTTTTTTTTTTTTTTTTGTCTTTGAGATAGGGTCCTCCCTTTAGAACCACTGGCCTGGAGGCTTGCTCTGTAGACCAGGCTGCCTTGAAACTCACGAGATCGTGCCTGCTTCTGGCTCCCGAAAGCTGAAGGGGACAGCGCGGGGATACACCAGTCAACCTGGGATCGTGTCAGAGGGTACACATTTGTTTATTCTGTTGCCAAGCAGTATAGTATGGTCTGGGTATGGCAGTCCCCCTATCACGTGACAATCGCCTTCCAGTGGCCAATCTAGGCCTCCACTACATCACATCATCATCCCAGCTCGGGGCCAGGAGGTGGTGGGGGGAAGGAGTATTCAAAAAAAGGGACATGCTGACAAGCCAGCGGACTTGTAACTTCTTGATGCTTGCTAGCAGAAAACAGGGCTTACCCTGATTTTTGCTCCGCCTTGTGCTAAGCAGATTGGTACACCTGACGTCTCTCAGATGACTGAGTCCAGGATTGCTGTCCCCACAGACTGCTCGAAATTTGTCACCTAGTGATTCTCCATCCTTTTTCAGTTTGAACAGTATTAACCCCACACCATAAAAGCATCTTGCCTGGGTTTTCAGGGGCTGCTGAGAAACAAACTCCCAAGGCCTTGTCTGTAACTGGGTTCCCAGCGATCAATCATCTGGACCTGGCCCTCAGTGCCTGGGTACCACCAGATGGAAGCAATTCATGTACTGTGATGGTGTTGGCCGCATTTACCTTAAAGTCTGTGCCAATGGAAGGCTAATTAAAACCTAATTAAATTAAATTTTAATAGAATTAAGTGTACCAGGGGGAGGGAGGTGGCTTCTGGATAGTGAAGAAGAATTTCTAAGGAAGAAAGGGTGTCACAGGGTCAGAAAATATCCAGAACATAGGGAAGGAGATATTTGGCTCTTGGAAAACAAAGGTGGGGTGGGCGGGAACGAGCAGGGAAGGTGAGGAATTTATTAGACCCACATCTATCAAGCCACAAGTGGACGTGACAGCAGGTTTTGTCACCTGGGGTGGCTATTGGGGTGTGGCCTGCCAGGAGTTTGTACTAAAATTGTGTATGCAAGGGACTGGAGAGATGGCCCGTGGTTAAGAGTACACTAGCTGTTTTTCCAAGGACTGGTTTGATCTCAACACCCACATTGCAGCATAATCGTGTCTCAGCTCCACTTCTAGGGGAATCCAATGCCTCTTTTGACCACCACAAGACAGCATCGACAACATGGGTGCACTACACACATGCAACATACACTCATACACATAAAATAAAAATAATAATTATATTAATTTAAAATTTTTTGCTTTCTGTTTATGTGATGCGTGTTTCTGTGTCATGTTGGCGCACTGTCTTGTTGGTTGCAATGCCAGTAGAGGACCAAGGTAGAGACCCCCCCAGAACTAGATTATTAAAATGGTGGTTAGCTACCACCACATAGGTGCTTTAGTATTCAAACCAGGTTCTCTAAGCACGTCTCTCATATACCAAGCCATCTCTCCAACCCAATATATATTACTTTTAATATTTATTTTATTTTTATTAGTTTTTATGTGTATGCGTGTACTGTCTGCATGTAGGTTTTTTTTGTAAAAAAATACATGTAAAACTCAGTGGTTTAAGAACACCGGACTGCTCTTGCAAGAGGACCCAGGTTTGAATCCCAGCGCCCACATTGGCAGCTAAGAACCAGCTTTAACGCCAGTTCCAGGAGATCTGATTGCCCTCCTTTGACCTCTGAGGCATTGCATACACATGGGTGCACCCAGCCTACATTGCAACAGGTTATACTCATACACAAATAAAAAGTAAAATAGAACAAAAACTTTAAAACAAATAAAAAATAGATTTTTGATCATCTCAACTGACGTGGAAAAACCTTTGACAAAATCCAGCATCCCCGTCAAGCTTAAAGTTCTAGAGGGATGAATTGGATTGGAGGATCATTCCTCAATGTAATCAAAGCCATATACAGAAAACCCACAGCCAATAATCATCTAAATGGGGAAAGGACATAAAGCTTTTCCCTTTAAGGTAGGAACCCACAAGGCTTCCCCCTGTCACCCAACTCCTCTTCAATATAATGCTGAAACACTTGCTAGGGCAATAAGGCAAGAAAAGGAATTAAAGAGTTACTAATTGTGAACAGAGGAAGTCAGCTATCCCTTTTTCTGATAGGGTATATAATTGTTTACTTAAGGGGGATGCTAACTAAACCTGCACCAGAAAACTCCTAAAACCATTAAGAGCTTCCGTAAAGTGTTCGAGGATACAAAATTAACCTAGAAAAAATTCAGTGCTTTCTTTACACCACAACAAGCACACTGAAGAAAGGAATCAGAGGACCTTCCCACTCACATTAGCCTCAAAACCAATAAATACCTAGGAACAAACACTAACTAACCAAATATCACAAGATCTCTAAACAACAAAAATTTTAAATCCCTGATGAAGGAAATTGATAGAAGACATCAGAAGATGGAAACCACCTTCCATGCTCATGGATTGGGAAAATTAATATAGTAAAAAATTTCGCATTACTACCCAAACTGCCATATAGGATTCAATTGAAATCCAATTAAAATTCCCCCAGGAGTTTCTTCACAGGCTTGGAGAAAAAAGTCCTTAATATTTCATTTTTGGGAAAAAAAAAAGACCCTAAATTAGTCAAAGGCAACCCTGAGTGAAAAGGCAATACAGGGGGAATCGCATACCAGACTACCAGACTTCAACTATACCAGATAACTAAAAGCCTTTGTATATGCACAAAAACGAGAACTGAAACGGAATGATCTAAGCATGGAACAAAATTGAAGATCCAAACTGAGCACATACAATTTCAACCACCTCATATTGAAAGGGGTCAGAAGAACAAACATGGAGGAAAGACAGCATCTTCAGCAAGTGGTGTTGGGCAAAACTGGATCACCCCCTTGTAGAAGAAATGAAATAAACCCCTACCGTCTCACCCTGTACAAAAGACAATTCCCATTGATTAAAAACTTCAATGTGAAACCCCAAACTCTGAGGCAATAGAGACGGAAGTTGCAGCAGCGTACAAGCCTATAGCGGTGGGAAAAGACTTCCTAAATCAGACAGCAGCTGCACAAGAAATTAAGGTCGGCAACTGACAAATGGAAGCTCATTAAACCAAAAGCTGCTGGTACTCACCAAAAGAGAAACAATCTAGGAAGTGAAGAAAAACCCACAGAGTGGGAAGGAAACCTCACCACAGAAACATCTGACAAAGCATTGACTTTCCAGAATAATAAAACGACTCAAAAACAAAAGAAGAAAGAAAACAAACGACCCACTCAATAGATGGAGCAAAGAGCCGAACCCGGAAGAGTTCACAAGTTAGGAATTAGAGATGGCTGTAAAACATCTTAAATGTTAAACATCGCTTAATAATACAGGAATGCAAATCAACGGTACCTAAAGATATCATCTCTTACTTCCAATAAGACTGGCTAGGATCAAGAAAACAAATTATACCAAGTGCTTGGAGAGGTTGTGGGAAAGGGGAAACACTCATCCACTGCTGGTGGGCAATGTAACTCGTACAGCACAATGGAAAGCAGTGTGGAACCCTTGGGAAGACGGCAGGAAAACTTGCCACCTGGACCCAGCCCTATCATTCCTGGGTATGTACCCACAAGATTCATCTTACTGCAAGAGATACATGCACAGCCATGTTTTTATTTCAGCTCGTCTTCACAATAGCAAGGCAGCTAGACCAACCCAAGTGCCCCCATTTGATGAGTGGATGAGAGAAAATGTGGTCACATCTACACAATGGAGTCTATGCAGCAGTAAAGACAAGATGACATCCAGCAGGCTTGGGTGGCAACCCTTTAATCCTAGCACTTGGGAGCAGAGCAGGCGGATCTTTGTGGAGTTCAAGGGCCAAAGGCCTGGTTCTACAGAGTGAGTTTTCCAGGACAGCTGGGGCTACAGGGCGGACCCTGTCTCGAAAAGACCAAAAAAAAAGATGACATCATGAGGCTTTGCAGGTAAATGGCTGGAGCTAAAGATATCATGCCTGAGTGAAGTGGACACAGTCCCAAAAAACCAAACGACGAATGTTATCCCGCATCTATGGATGCTAGCACCAGTACTAATTGTATGGGCAAACTGAGACAACGTCAAAGTGATCTGGAAAACAACTGTGCTTTTATTGTAGAATCTCTTAAAAAAAAAAACAAAGAAAAAAAAATTTTAAAAAATAAAAACACATGTTTTCCAGCCAGGTGTGGTGGCACACGCCTTTAATCTAGCACTTAAGTGAGGGAAGAGGCAGGTGGATCTCTGTGGTTGAAGGCCACCTGTTTACAGACTAGTTTTAGTTCAGGCTAGCTGGTGGGACATACCGGAGGATCCTGCTCAAAAAAGCCAAAAAACAGCTGGGCATGGTGGCCACACCCCATAATTCAGCACTTGTATAGTGGGAGGCAGGAGGAATCCTGAGTCAAGGTCAGCCTTGGCTACATGGTAGTTGTGGAGTTATGAATTCTCTGGCTGCATGAATGTCAAAGGCTTGAAAAGTTCTCAACAAACACCACACCCCCAACACACAAACCAAAAAACCAACGTCCAACAACCCCCTACACTACCCTACACCACACAACCACACAACCACCCCACAAGTTGGCAGGAGGGCTGACTTGCTATGATTTTGTTTGAATGCTTGGGCTTGGTAGAAAAGCTGCAGAGTTTGGCTAAGACCTCTCCCTTGATTGCTATATTGAATGTAAACACAGAATGTTAACATATTAATTGCTGAACGCCAATGTCACTATGTATCCTGTTTACTTTTATTTTTAACTTTTTTTCTTTTCTTTTCTTTTTATTTTCTGTTATTTCTGTATGTGTATGAATGTACTGCTGCCGTGCAATGCCTGTGACCTGTTCGGCAATTGCCGCAGAGTTCAGAAAGGGTGGGCAGCTTCTCCCTGGAACTGGCGTTTGCCTCCTGGAATTGGAGCTTCGCCATGGTTCTTCAGGACCTCCACTGTGGTTCTGGGAATCGAACCCGGGTCCTCTGTAAGAGCCGGTCGGCGTATTAACCACTATGGCCATCTTCTCCAGCCCCCCCCCCCCCCCCATTTACTTTTATGGCTAGGCCTGCAGAACCTTGGAATTCTGTTTCTCTCCTGAAGCCTTCCTTACGCATCTAGCACGTATACATTGTGTAGTTTTCTGTAATTGTCCTTGAAAAACCTCTGCACCTGTGAGGATATAAAAGCTTAGGTTCAGAAATAAAACTCTTGTCACCTTCCTTCGATTTGGATTGTCCATGTCCTACATAGAGTGGTTTGGTCCAGGTCTCAGAACCTAGAGTTCCACACAGTAAGTTTGAGGAGTCTGGGTTAAATAAGATCTGTGTCAAAAAAAAAAAACCATTACAAAAGCAGTTTTGTTGCTGTCTCCCAACCAATTACTGACATAGTATTAGTTGTAGGTCAGGTGTGTTTGTGTGTGAGTGTGTTTCCTGGGTCAGTCATTTCCTTTCTGTCACTCTCACATCCTCCTGACCCAGGGCTTTTGGAACAGGCCTCAGCGGCTCTCACTTGGGTGTGTCTGTTAGTGTTTGGAACCAGCCAGCTTTCCTGGGAGCCACACATACTGTTTCTCCTTCCTAACAGCCAAGGTCTCCTTCATCCCTCTCACTCTGCTGAAGCAGTTTTCAAATGTCACTGACAAGTGATGAGCGATGTCCCAGGTGCCAAATTTGAAGTCATTTCAGGGCACCTCCTCTTCACTCTCCTCCTCCTCCTCCTCTTCTACAAAGCTTCCCGCTCAGCCTCCAGGATCTCCTTCCCTACCATCGCTCTTCTGTCCTTCCCTGACTTTTCTGTGTGTTTATCTTTAAAACGCTGCTAAGTTTTAACGAACAGGAAATGCAGCCAGAATGGTGTCTCCTCGTTGAGTAGCCTAGGAGAGGCCTGGAACTCACAGCCCCCCCTGTCTCAGCCTCCCAAATGCTTTGGATTATGTGTATTCTATTTTTTTTTTTTTTTTTTTTTGAAGTTTGTTTTTTTTACTTTTTGAGTACAGGGTCTTCCCTGTAGCCTCAGCTGTCCTGAACTGGGTATGTAGACAGATGCTTGGCCTGAAACTCACAAAGATCCGCCTGCCTCTTGCCTCCCCAGTGCTAGGGATTAAATGCGTGTATTATGCAAGTCTGTGCACCCGTGTCGTGCAATGCCACGGAGGTCAGAAGAGGGTGTCGGATTCCCCTGGAACTGGAGTTCTCCTGGAATTGGAGTTTCAGACGGTTCTCGGCCGCCATGTGGGTGCTGGGGATCGAACCCAGGTCCTCTGTAAGAGCGGTCGGCGCTCTTAACTGCTAGGCCATCTCTCCAACCCGCCCCCAAACTTTTTTAAGACAAAGTTTTAATGTGTATCCCAGGCTGGCCTGGAACTCCCCATCCTCCTGAGTGCTGAGGTTTCGATCATGCTCCACCACATGTGGTGATGATTATTTTTATTGTCTTGTTGCTGTTGATCTTTTACCTAAAAAGGATGGCATTAAAAGATTAGAAATAAGGGAGATAACTTGTCTCGAAAAACTGCCTTCCTGTTTATAGCATAAAAATAGATTAGGGGCTAGAAAGATAGCTCAGCAGTTAAGAGCATTGGCTGCTCTTCCAGAGGACCCAGATTCAGTTCCCTGCTCCCACACAGCAGCTAACAACCATGTGTAACTCTAGTTCCAGGGGCTCCAACACCCTCTTCTAGCCTCCTTGAGCACTATATGCATGGGTACGCTCATATACACGCAGGCAAAATACTTGTGCAGTTAAAAAAGTAGATTAGCTCAAAGCCAAGTGTAGCCCCAGCTGGCCTGGAACTCACTGTCTAGACCAGGCTGGCCTTGAACTCAGATCTGCCTGCCTCTGCCTAAGTGCTGGGATTAAAGATGTGCACCATCACGCCCAGCATTAATATATATATATAGATAGATAGATATATATAGATATATATAGATAGATAGATGATAGATTAGAAATATATATATAGATATATATATAAATATAGATAGATAGATAGATAGATAGATAGATAGATAGATAGATAGATTAGAAGGCCTGGGCTGGGTGTGTAGCTTCACTTAGTGGTAGAGTGCTTGCCTAGCACATACATTACCAGGGGTTGAAGGCCCAAATCTGGAAGGAAGGAAGGAAGGAAGGAAGGAAGGAAGGAAGGAAGGAAGGAAGGTAGGTAGTTAGTAAGGGAGGGAGGGAGGGAGGGAGGGAGGGGTCAGTCCTATATAGTTATGTATGGAGCAAAGATTGGTTGGAAGTACACTGCATTCTCATGAGGGTGAAAGGACAGATTCTTTTTTAATTTTATTTTCGTATGTGTATGAGTGTACTGTCTGCACGTAGGTTGGTGCACCCTTGTCCTGCAATGCTGCAGAGGTCAGAAGAGGGCGTCAGATTCCCCTGGAACTGGAGT
Source organism: Rhizomys pruinosus (assembly GCA_009823505.1). Taxonomy (NCBI): domain Eukaryota; kingdom Metazoa; phylum Chordata; class Mammalia; order Rodentia; family Spalacidae; genus Rhizomys; species Rhizomys pruinosus. The sequence goes on from VZQC01008909.1 coordinate 466,846, forward strand.
TAAAGACGGTTTTCAGCCGCCATGTGGGTGCTGGGGATCAAACCCGGGTCCTCTGCAAGAGCAGTCGGCGCTCTTAACCGCTAGGCCATCTCTCCAGCCCCAAAAGGACAGAGTCTATATTTAGAAGGCAAAATTATAGAACAGGTTAATGAGACCATGCAGGCTTATGACTTTAATTAGGATGCACTTGTCTAGATAAAGCTAGGTTTAAAAGCACCCTGGTGGGCTGGAGAGATGGCCTAGCGGTTAAGAGCGCAGACCGCTCTTGCAGAGGACCCGGGTTCGATCCCCAGCACCCACATGGCAGCTGAGAACTGTAACTCCAATTCCAGGAGAACTCCAGTTCCAGGGGAATCCAACACCCTCCTCTGACCTCCGTGGCATTGCACGACACGGGTGAACAAACCTACATGCAGACAGTACATTCATACACATAAATAAAATATGTATAAAAAAAGCACCCTGGTGACTGTGGTGTTTGTCCACAGGTGAGGTAGGGCAGCCTCTCAGTTGTTTGATCCACACAGGTCTCAGGAAAGCTGCTCAGAGTGGTCGGCTCAAGGTGTCCAGTGTCTCTCAGGAAACACAGAAATGGAAATGGAGAGGGGGTCCCCGGCCATCTTCCCATAGCCCACAGAGGGCTAACACAGCTCCCAGCTGGTAGAGGACAGGACGCTAATGAGACCAGAAAGTTAGTTCTATCACACTGCGATTTTGGGTAAGCAATGAATAATTGTTCAAGTATGTCAAGTATTACAAAGATGAGTGAAGCATTGAATATCCACAGATAACAGCCTCCCTCCTGTCCTCAGAAAGGTAAGCCCCGAGGACACTGTCACAGTCCAGCTATGTCCCCAGTCTGAACATTTGCCAAAATCAGAGAACTTAGAAACTACCAACACCCACAAGCCACAGAAGGCAGAGACCTGGCTTGGAGCCAGGCTGGCCTGGAGGAGGGGACGGAACTCAGCCACTCATTGCTCTCCCCTGGTTCCTCCTCTTCCCAGCCCACCCCCAATGGTTGTCTGGGACCCTGGTAAAGTCCTGGAGGACCTCCGTGGGTGGCCTTTCTGCCCTCTGTAACCTCAGGCTGAAAGTGACTACCGAGCAGCTCCCTGCCTAGTCTCCTCCTGGCTGCTGATAGACTTAAGCGGATTTCATGCTATTTTCAAAGCCATTTTCCATGGAAAATTTTTTATACCATGAAACCTACTTTCTGGAGCTCCTTATTTCCCTAAAGGCTCTTCTTCTCCTCTTCCCTGAGCTGCAATTCAAACCCTACAGGTAACCCTAGTGTCGTTAGCTGGGGAGATGTGAGAGGTGGGCATATCTGCATGCAAGACTGCAGCAGGTTCCCCTGCATGCACTAAGCTTTGTTTCTCAACCTTCCTAACAACTGTCTGGTGTCAGATCTCCTGTCCCCCAGATTAGCAGCCTGCACCCACCAAACAGAACAAGGCTTTTTTTTTTGGTCTTTTTCAAAACAGGTTCTCCCTGTGGCCCCAGCTGTCCTGGAACTCGCACTGTAGACCAGGCTGGCCTTGAACTCACAAAGATCTGCCTGCCTCTGCCTCCCAAGTGCTAGGATTAAAGGTTGCACCACCACACCCGGCTCAGAACAAGGCTTTTGAGGAATCAAACCTAGTACTTTCCGCATACTAAGCAAACAGTCTATCACCAAGCTACACCCCAGTCATCCCCACACCCCATAAATCTTCTAAAGTCACAGCCAGGGGTGCCTGAGGAACAATGGTGACATTTCCATGGACTCCACGTAGTCCTTATTTTTCAGAGAAGAATTGACTCTAAGCAGCCATGAAAAGATGGTGGTTAGGATGGGCTCAGAGTGCCAAGTGCCAAGCAAAACCAGCACATGCTTCTCTGTGGTCCGACTACACTTTGTGTTTCATCTAGAAACATACCTTGGGGGTGGAGATATGTCTCAGCAGTTAAGAGCACTGGCTGCTCTTCCAGAGGATCAGGGTTTGATTCCCAGCACCAACATGGCAGCTAACAACCATCATAACTCCAGTGCCAGGGGGTCCAACACCTTCTTCTGACCTTCCCAGGCATGGCATGACACAGGTGCACTTACAGACAGGCAGGCAATACACACATAGACATTAAAAATAAACGAATAAGCCGAGCGTGGGAGTGCACACCTTTAATCCCAGCACCAGGAGGCCGATGGATCTCTGTGAGTTCAAGGCCAGCCTGGTCTACATAATGAGGTCCAGGACAGCTGTAACTAAAGGAAGACCCTGCCTCAAAAGGACCAAAACTAAATAAATAAGGAACCCACCTTGGTGGACCTGCCAACCGTGGAAAAGGTGAAGGCAAATGGCATAGACCCCAGTCAATCAGACATTACTGAGTAGGAGTGTATCATGTCTGTCAGCTCACTCTGGAGCAAGGCTGATCTGCATCTTGCTCACAGATGATTAGACTTGACTTAGGCCAGCCAGTATGTGATCTGGCAGTATGTGACCTTGACTTAGGCTGGCCACAGGCGAACTGGGCATGAGCTCGGAGTTCAATGGAGAGTAGGGATAGACTGAGTGAACAAGTTTCTTCCTGTGAAAAAGCCAAGGCATGCAATCTTTCAAACCTGGTGATGGTCCCACAGTCCTGCTGGAGTAGAGGTGAGGGGGAACATGCTAGACTAACTCAGCCTCTGTCCAGTCCGATTGATGACAGGATGCTACAGCAACCAGGGTACCCAGAGAAGAGCGAGCTAGCAGGGAAGGAGGAAATAAACCCAGAGTAGAACATCCAGGTCATCTAGTTGGGAAGTGAGGTGGACATGAAAGGCCCAAGAGCCACCATTAATCCCCCAGGGACATAAGTGCTCAACTCCAAAGGAAGGTGTTTTTGTTTTTGTTTTGAGGAGGGTAGCTCAGGCTGACTGCAAACTCATGACAATCCTCCTGCCTCAGCCTGCCAAATGCTAGGATTACAGACATGTACCACTATGCTCAGCTTACCCTAGAGAAATATTTGAGGAGCAGGTCATGTGTCATGAGAGACAAAATAATCTCCACAAAAAAATACAGAACGCTGCCCTGAGGTGGGAATGTACAAATAAGAGGAACAATTTAATCATTCATGCTTCATTTGACTGGTTTTTAGGGTGAAACGTTACCTGTACACATGTGCTTATGCAAGTGCACATGTGTGTGTGGATGTGTGTATGCACTTGCCAGAGCATGCATGCAAAGGTCAGAGGACAACTTGTGGGAGTCAAGTCTCTCTTTCCACTATGTGGGTCCTGGGGATCAAACTAAGGTGGTCAGGCTTGGCAGCAGGCACTCTTTTTTTTTTTTTTTCCAGGTGGTAATGAAGATCCACTTTATTGTATACAGTACCTCACTTATATAGACAGAATGATGTCATCTCTTGGGGCCCAAACCCAGACCCCGGCAGCAGGCACTCTTATCCACTGAGCGAGCCATCTTACCCACCCTAAGATGAAACCTTTATATTTAAAATATTACCTCACAGCCACATGGATGTTCTTCGAGGAGATGAAACTAACCTCACACATTCTGTTTTCCTCCTTGATTCACACTTTATCTCATTGGATTTTTCTCAGATAATTTTTTCCCAGGATGGAAAGTGGCACCAAAAACAAATAATTTCAACAAATGTCAGCTTCAAAATCAGCATGAAGCATTCTTGACAAATACAGCCACAACCTCTGCCCTCTATGCACATTATAAAAGAAACAGCTCTTCTGCACGAGAACAACCCTACTTAATAATTTTCCAATGATATTGACCTGTCATTTGTTTTTCATTTTTTTTCCAACAGAAGCTAAAATTTCCAGCAAAGGTTTAGGGCTTAGTGCTGACCTCTGACAAAAACAAAAAACAAAAAACAAACAAAAAAAAAATTCAGAACGAGCATGTCTTTGAGCAGAGAACACCGAACATGCCATTGCCTCAGATGTCAGCACCCTCCACACACACTACTCAAGTATGAATTGACTCCAAAGGGCTTTCATAAGAAACACACACCTGGGCTGGAGAGATAGCCTAGCGGTTAAGAGCGCCGACCGCTCTTGCAGAGGACCCGGGTTCGATCCCCAGCATCCACATGGCGGCTGAGAACCGTCTGAAGCTCCAATTCCAGGAGAACTCCAGTTCCAGGGGAATCCGAGACCCTCTTCTGACCTCCGCAGTGTTGCACGACACGGGTGCACAGTCTTGCATGCAGACAGTACATTCATACACATACAAAAATAAATAAAATAAAATAAATTAAAAAAAAAAAAAGAAACACACACCTAGCTCCTACTGTTGCGGGGAGAGGCGGATGGGGGAACGATGGGCATTATCTGTGATCCCATCTTCAAGTGGGAAGAACGAGGCCCGCCACTGTCTAAGACGAGAATCCGTAGATCTGGATTGGCCCTGGATTTCACATGCCTAACAAGCTCTCTTCTCCCTGTCTCCCTCAGAAGTTTGGTTTGCTTTTGCAGTACCAGGAATGGAACCCAAGCCTGAGCAAGTGCTCATTCACTGAGCTACATCCACAACCCTATGGTGGTTTTTAGAAGTAGAAGACTGCTCTGGTGGTGCTGAGTGCAGGCAAATGAGTAAGCAGGAGAACCCATAGTCTCTGTCATGGTGTTCCCAGTGGAGATACCCACTGGTGGCCAAAGTAGAAAGGTACTGGGAACCATCCAGATAACCACCGGTAACTTGGTGTCTCTTGTTGCGCCAGAGTGCCACCTGCTGGTTTTACAGATTGCTACTGCAGGTCAGATAAGCACATTCCCCTGGTCCAATCCCTAACAAATCTTCAAGGGTGGTGGAGCTTCAGTGGCCACCCAGAGCATGAAATAGACAAACATCAACAATGCTCTACCTAAGTTGAATGCTATGGAAGAGGAGGAAAGCAAACCAGGGAAAGAAAGGTCAGACTGGGATGGAGGTAGATCATGAATAGAAGCAAGTTCAGGGAGGTGGGGGCTGGAGTCAGGTGGGGTCACTACAGTTTGGATTTGTGCTAAGGGTGATGGGGAGGGTCTAATTCAGGTATTAGTAATACCATCCTGGCCCCTGTCAGGAGGAACCAGTAGTTTGAATGGAGGCAGAGTTGATCGGGAAAACATCATAGCAAAGACAAGAACACAGCTGCTGGGATAGATTATAGGGTAGTTGTGTAGATGGAGGAAAAACAGCCCATGAGAAGTGTTTAGGAAGGAGGACTGATTAGGTTTAATAAAAACCAGATCTCAAAAATTAACAATAAGAAACAAGAGAAAAAGCCCCATTTCATTCATTCCTCTTCTCAACAAATTTTAGCTCCTACTGGGTGCCTGGAACTAACCTATCATCTTGGAAATCCATTGTTGGAAGCAAGAAAAAGCCCTGCTTTTCAGAGCCTGTGTTCTATAGGGGTGGGGGCAGGGCAAGAAAAGCATCAAGAAAATCCTCATATGGGAAGAATCACCTTCTAGAGAATTCAAAAGGGTTTTTAATGGTGACTCAGAGGTAAAGTGCCCACTAAGTGGAGGTCAGGGACAAGCTGGCTGTGATGGTGCACACCTGTAATCCCAGCACTGTGAAGCCTAAGGCATGGAGAGCGGGTGTAAGAAAAAAGAACATTCCAGCCCAAGTGCACAAGTGCAAAGTTCCAGAGCCTGAGGGAGCACAACATATTCAGGGTCAGAGGTTGCCATGTGAGTGGAGGAGAGGGTCAGGGGAGTCAAGGGCAAACACTTAAGCGGTAGGAGAACGAGTCAGGAGTTACTTACACAGGGCTTTTCAAAGAAAGAACTCCAGGAGTGAAGGAAGTCACTGATACCTTTTAGGAAAATGACAGATTCCAATTTCATAAAGATCTCCCTGAAGAATAGGTCCTACAGGAGTAGGAAGTGGGCTGTGATTGGGCCAGCAGAATGAAAGGAAGATTCCGGGGTTTGGGTTTTGGGGGGTTCTTTTCAAGACAGGGTCTCCCTATAGCCCCAGCTGTCCTGGAACTTACTCTGTGGACCTGGCTGGCCTTGAACTCACAAAGATCCACCTGCCTCTGCCTCCCGAGTGCTAGGATTCAAGGCGTGCACCACCACACCCACAGAAAGGAAAATTCTGAATATAACCTGGAATCAGAATCAGGAAGAATCTGGGGATGTGGTTTAATGGTAGAGCACTTGAGTAGCATTCACAAGGCCACGGATTCCATCCCCAGCACTTCAGAGTCAACAGGACCGGTTGATGGGTTGGATGTGGGGATAGAGTAGAAACAAGAATGACTACCAAAGCCCATAAGGACATCAGCTCTACAGGAACCAAGGCAGGAAGACAATGGGCCTAAGGGACTTTCTCCCCCACTGACACCTCAAGCCAGGGATCAGTTCCCAGCACCCATGTGGCAGCTAACTCCAGTTTCAGAAGATCCAATGCCCTCTTCTGCCCTTTGTGTACAACAGGTGCACTTACATTTTAGTCTTTTTGAGACAGGGTCTCCCTGTAGCCCCAGCTGGCCTGGGACTTACTTTATAGACCAGGCTGGTCTTGAACTCAGAGATCCACCTGCCTCTGCCTCCCAGGCCTGGCCTGCCTAAGCACATAGCAAGGCCTCAACAGATTGCCTGGTCCACCTAATATGTTACGTCTCTCCCAGAGGGAGAAGTCTTCACGGGCAGCCAGAGCACAGCTGGAGAAGCTGTCACTCCTAGATCCTGTTCATGGTTAGTCCCCAAAGATAGCCCTCTATCCCCATGACAGAAACAGTCCCTCAGTCCCTTTAACCTTAAAAAAGGAGTCTCGGAGTGGTCATATCTTAGCCAAACAAATCCTGGAGACCAAGGGCTGTGTGTAAGGCATCATTTTATTTCCTTGGTTTTCCAACTTTAATGTGGGACAATGCAAACTCAGTTTCCCACCTGCCCGGTCATTTTGTGGCTCCTTGCCAAAGATGTGACTCAGTTTTCTGAGGAGGCTTGGGAGAAGGGCAGGTCCCCAACAGCTAGCTACCCTGGCAGAGACCTGCAGGGATCCCTGGAAGATAGAGGAGCGGGCCTTCCATTTGGGATCTCAGATGCCTAGGCACCTCGCACCTTCCCTGGCTTAGAGGCCATGGTGGTTCTAGCTGTGCACCTCTGCAGCTCCTCACACCGAGCCTGGCACCTTTCCACTGGGGACATGAGGCAGAAGCCACAGACCTGCCTCACATTTAATTCTAATGTTCCTTGGAGAAAAAGAGAACTGCCAATCTCAAAAAAGTAAAGACATACTCCGCCTGACAGAGTATGGTCTTGATATAATATTCTGTCAGACCCAGGAAAAGCTAAAGGCAGTCTTAGCAAACAAGCTTCTCTGTATCTCCACGCTAACATAGCTTCTAGCAGTCAAGGGGGCCCAGCCAGGCCACCTGAACCAAAACAAAAACTAAAACATAAAAATATGACCAGTCAACAACCAAACAAAACACCAGCACCCCCATAGCTTCCATCAGGTGGCAGATTTCAGCTCTCTGCCCTGAGCCTGGAAATAACAAATAAGCTATTGGAGTTACCATGGGAACCAGTACAAAGGGCACTTGGGCCAAGTCAGAGGACAACTCAGGTTCCTGACTCCCTCCAAAGTGGTCCCTCTTTCTACTACCCCTACCTGACTTCATCAGCCATCAACCAGAGTGAGGCCTTCATAGAGTGCCCGCTTCCACATGTAGTAGGTAGAGCGGGCTGTGAAGGGGAAGAGAGCTCGGAATTCCTTGTAGGAAGGGAAGCTCTTAGACTGGAAGCGCTTCTGCAAGAACAACTTGGCCTGGGCCTTGAACTTTGTGCTGGCAAGCATGTCCATCATCAGTACCTGGCCATCCCTTCCCCCTGCTGCCAGAGCCTGGCTTATCAGGGGCCCACTGTGGGGCTGACTCTGAGCTCTGGTCCCCTCTTGCAAGACTCTCTCCTGCAGGACTCCATCTCTAGAAAACCCTCCCTGAGCCTCTTCTGGAGAAGCAACCACTGACAGGGTCTCCACAGGAGGAACCATGCGAGCTGGTGTGTTCCTGACCGCCTCCATCTCGGGCCGTTCCTCCTTCTCCTGCTGCACTTCTGGAGGCTGCCTCCCTTTACCCAAAGAGAGGGCCTGCATCCTGGACCATCCCCGGGCAAGACTTTTCCAGACCCAAAAGGTAGAGGGTGACAGGCTAGGGTACCGGAGGCGGAAGCGGCAGAAAGGCAAGTGACCACTTTGCACCTGCTTGCGAGCAGCCCTGCGCAGGCGCCTCTGCCAACGGGACAGGGGCATCCTTGGGGATGCGAGCTCGTGGGGAGTAGGTGGGCCTCCACCAGCTGCTTTCCCTGTCCCCTCTCCCACCTCATCCTTCCAGGAGAGCAGGGCCCCTTCCCCAACAGATGCCTTTTGCAGAGCCTCAGTGGTTTCAACAGCTGGGGCCGGCTTGAAGCTGGGGTTCCTCCTGAGGGCCTTTCGCCGCCAGTTGTAGTAGGTGGACCTCGAGATGCCAGGGAACCTCCATTTGAAGCAGCGGTAGGGTACCAGTGTGTTTAGAGAGATGCAATGCTCCAGGTATGACTTGGCCCGCTGCATTAAGACCATGCCAGGGCTTGACACTGCCAGCGGGGAGCACTCCAGCCCCTCGGCGGCCTTCTCCAGCTCTGACACATCCAGGACCTCCCCGGGTGGAGGGGCAGGGGCCAGGGCAGAGCAGGCACCAGAGCCCAGCAGCTCATGCTTCCAGGCGTAGTAGGTGGAGCGGGAGATCTCCGGGAACCTCTGGAGGAACTGCTGCAGGGGAACAAGGCCCCCTCGGTGGAAGCTGTCCTGAAGGAAGTGCTTGGCAGAGAAGCGGGTAGCCACCTTCTGCCGGTGTTCCTGGGTCTGCCGCCGCCATCGGTAGAAGGTGCTCTTGGTGATGTTGTAGCGGTCACAGAGATGGGAATAACTGAGGCCAGGTTCACGGTTGAGCAGTTCCAGGGTTTTGGTTGGTGGTAGTAGAGGGCCCAGGGCTGGAGGAGCAGGGCCCTGGGCAGCACCACTATCAGCCTCCACCTCCTCCAGCCCCACCACAGGGGCAAAGTACTGGTGGCGGAAGAGGTGGCTAGTGAGGGGCTGGCCAGCCCACATGATGTGCAGCGTAGACGGCACATGGTTGCAGCGGCGAGGCCGGATGACTCGGTTAAAGTAGGGTCGGATCTTCACATTGCGCATGGGATAGATGGAATAGATGTTGCGCTGGAGGATGGAGGCCAAGGCGTACAAGTGCCACACGTTGGAGAAGCTGGTGGGGAAGCAGGTGGCCTTGACATCAGCATCAAAGATGGCCTCCAGCGTGGCAGAAGACAGGCTGGTCATTTCAGGGGACTCCTCAGAGCACAGGGAGTAGCGCACGGCCTGCAGCATCACCTTGGAGTCAATCATGCCCTGGAGATAATAGTGTCTGTGCAGCAGCATCTCCACCACAGTGCGGGCCCTCAGCTCCAGGCTGAGACCAGCATCCCCCCACAGCAGCATGCTGGCTGCTTCAAACAGCAGGCTGCCCTCCCCCTCACACACCAGCGGCAGCATGTTCCGTGGAGCATCTTCTGGGTAGAGACTCAGTGCCACAGAGTCCACCTCCAGTACTTGAAGCCCAGGGCCACCCTTCCGGCAGGTGGGGAGGGTAAAGGAAGATAGGACCTGTTTGGCCTCAAGGGCAGCACTGACAAGACCCTCCAGGCCCTCAGACTCCACAGCCTCCTGCAGATCCCACAGCACCTGCTGTACCAACTGGTCCCGAGAAGTCATCCTGACAAGGCAAATGACAAGAGGACAGAGGTTAGGACACGGTGCCCAGATCCTACCTAGAAATGGTGCCCTGTTCACTCCTGCAGCTTCTCTCTAGAGGAATGTCCACCTGCGCTCATTTCAACATAATATTTGCCTTCTCATCACTTGAAGTCATATTCTTCACCATCAAGTCCTTGAGAATGTCCTTGATGAAGCATTTTAATTAAATCATGATCCTTAAGTGCATGTCTTTCTGGAACAGGGAGCTGCCACATGCAGGGTACTCAGAGCACTTCTGCAGGCCGAGCAGGATAAATGTCTCTGCTGGACAATTATTTTTGGAGCTGTGTGATATGGATGCTTTTAGTATGCAGTTGAGAGAAAGGCTTAGGAAACAGACATTGCATGTCTTAAAGTAGGTGCAGCTCCTCAAGACAGTGTTGGATGAAATACTATTTTTACTTCAGAGAAAGAAAGACTGACAGGCACTATAGCAGGCATGGTGACACACTGATAATCCCAGCCTCATTTTTGTTTTGTTTTTGACAGGATTTCCCTAATCCCAGCCCACCTGGAATTCACTATGTAGACAGGCTGGTCTTGATCTTACAGAGATCTGCCTGCCTCTTGCCTCGAGAGGCCTGGGATTAAAGCCTGGACCCAGCACACCCTATAATCCGAGCCTCTTTAAAAACTCATGGGATATGGGCTGGAGAGATGGCCTAGCGGGTAAGAGCGCCGACTGCTCTTGCAGAGGACCCGGGTTCGATCCTCAGCACCCACATGGCGGCTGAGAACCGTCTGAAACTCCAATTCCAGGAGAACTCCAGCTCCAGGGGAATCCGACACCCACTTCTGACCTCCGTGGCATTGCACGACACGGGTGCACAGACTTGCATGCAGACAGTACATTTGTACACATACAGAAATAAATAAAAATTAATAAAAAAAAATTAAAAAAAAAAAACTCATGGGATAAAAAAAGAAAAAAATCATAGGAGTCCTGAAATAAAAAAAATCTCGGGAGAACTGCTGTCCTGGGATAGACGGTCTTTCACAGATGCAGCAAGTCTACCCACAGTACAGAGTGCAGCCTGGTGCCTCGGCTTACTGAATGGGGTCTGCTTGCTGGGTACTTTTACTTTATGTTCAATTCCCCAGTACTGCAAGAAAGAAAAGGGGAAAGAAGAAAGGTCTGGGAGGCAGATGGGAAGATGGTTCTGTCAGTAAAGTACTGGCCATTGCAAGCATGAGCGCCTGAGTTCAGATCACCAGCAACCATGAGAAAGAGCCTGGGGACATAGTGCACACTGGCAGAGTCTAGCTCAGGCAGTGACGGCTTATCTCAGAAAAGATGGAGAAGAAAGGAAAAGCATCCAGCTCAGCCGTGGCCTCTATACACTTACACAACCCCAGCCCAAAAATGGAGAAAAAGAAAAAGAAGATGTTTTAGTAAGTTCTTGGTAAGTGAGCCGGCTCAGGGATAAAGGCACTTATTGCCAACCCTGATAACTTACGTTCAACCCCAGGACCCACATGGTAGGAGAGAACAGACTCTCACAGATTGTCCTCTGACCTCCACATGCCCCCTTACATCCACCCCCCCAAAAAAAACCACAAATCTTAAGAGTTGGTGCTATCATTATTCCCATTTCAGGTGGAGAAAATGAGGCACTTGGTAGCAGTCTAATTTGTCCAAGGATATCCTCCTGTTTAAAAAACCAGGCCCAGAGCTGGAGAGAGAGCCTAGCGGTTAAGAGCACCGACTGCTCTTGCAGAGGACCCGGGTTCGATCCCCAGCACCCACATGGTGGCTAAGAACCGTCTGTAACTCCAATTCCAGGAGAACTCCAGTTCCAGGGGAATCCGAGACCCTCTTCGGACCTCTGCGGCATTGCACGACACGGGTGCACAAACCTACATGCAGACACATACAAAAATAAATTAAAAAAACAAACAAAAAAAAACAGGCCCACTGCCAACACGGGCTAATCACTAATTTCAGTGACTGCCAAGCAGAATATTCCCCTGTGGATAGCTTTCCAATTAGGAGGGAGAACGTCATCCTTTCTAGCTTCTCAGATCTGGTCTGTGTTTTAGTTTCAAGCATGTGTTTGTGTGTATATATTCTTCAGACCATCAAACTGTGAACTTAAAAGGGTATATGTAAGTGTAAGCTGCAAGTCAGTAAAGGTGAAAGAAAAAAGTTGGGTTTTTTTTTGTGTGTGTGTGTGTCTTTTTGAGACAAGGTCTCCCTTTAGTCCCAGCTGGCCTGGAGCCTGCTATGTAGACCAGGCTGGCCTTGAACTCACAGATTTGCATCTGGCTCCCAAGTGCTAGGACTAAATGTGTGTGCCACCATACCTGGCTGAAAAAAAGAATTTTAAAGCACTGAAGGGGCCCATCAAAATTTTATTTGACAGCAATAAAGGAGGAAAGTTTTTTAAACAGTGAGAATCAGAATCACCCTTGGTAAAGACTTCTAGGCTGTATGGCTTGAAAATGTGTACATTAGGTGGCTGGAGAAACGGCTCTGGTGAAAATCGTGTATTGCTCCTCCAGAGGACCTGGGTTCAGTTCCCAGCATCCACATTAGGTTGCTCACAACAGGCTGTAACTCCAGTGCCTCTGGCCTCCAGTGGCACACACACACATGCAAGGACCTGCACACATACAATTAAAAATAGGTCTTTTAAAAAATTGTATATAGGCGAGGCATGGTGGTGCATGCCTTTAGTCCCAGCACTCAGGAGGCAGAGGCAGGCAGATCTCTGAGATCAAGTCCCACCTGGTCTACATAGAGAGTTCCAGAACAGCTGGGGCTACAGAGAGACCCTGTCTCAAAAAGACCCCCCAAAATTGTATATAAGGGATAATCTGGCATAATAAGGGGTAATCTGGCATAATATCTAACCAATTGCTTGCTACCTGTACACTATTTAAACATTAAGATTTAAGGGTGCTTTTTTTCCCCATTTTTTTGTTTTTTGGTGCAGGGGCTTTGAGGGAGGTTTTTAGGGTTAACTGTTGTTGCTTGACACAAGGTCTCATGTAGCCCAGGCTGGCCTTGAATTTTAGGTAATTCTTCCCACTTCAGCCTAAGTGCTGGGATTATTATAGATGTACTCCCACCACGCTATAGGACTGGCCCTTACATTAGTTTCTCTTTTATGCGTATTACACTTTCAAAAGATCTATTATTAAGAGTGCTGCTGGTCTTAGAGAACACTCGAGGTTAATTCCCAGCAAAGGACCTGCACTCAAACATACACACCCACACACATACACAGAATTAAAAGTCTTTATTGGCCAGGTGTGGTGGCAATGCCTTTAATCCCAGCGTTTGGGAGGCGAAAGCAGATGAATCTCTGTAAAATCAAGGCCAGTTTGGTCTACATAGCAAGTTCCATCCAGGCAAGCCAGGACTACAGGGAGATCCTGTCTCAAAACAAAAACAAAACAATCTGTTCCAAGGCTGTTGAGATAACTCAGCGGACTCCATATAAAGGTGGAAGGAGAGGACTCCACAAAGTTGTCCTCTGACCTTCACAAGCATGCTGTGTGTAACACACACACACACACACGCACGCACACACACACACAGATAATTTAAAGAATTAAAAAAAAATTTCCTTTAACCTATTTTCTTTGGATTTGGAAGATAAACCTCATTCCAGGCCTAAGAGGACCTTTTACATACACAATAAAAAACTGAACCCTGCAGCCGGGTGTGGTGGTACACGCCTTTAATCCCAGCACTCAGGAGGCAGCCTGATCTACAGAGTGAGTTCCAGTACAGCTGGGGCTGTCTCAGACAAAAAAAAAACAAAACAAAACCTGAACCCTGAAGAGCAAGTAGAAGAGCTTTGTCAGACAATCCCCTCCACAACCAGGTCACCTTGTCTGCTCTTCCTACACGATGCCACATGTAAAACAGGTGCACAGCTGCACATAAATGTGTGCTTTGCCAGATTCTGTGCAAACAAAAATTAGGAAAATAGCTGCTATTTACTGACTCCACTATATGCATTTAACTTTGTAATTCAACCAAACTCAGAACAATTTAAACTGTGTAGGTGATTCTCCCAGCTTCCGTTCAGTGAACCTACCTAGAGGCCTCATGAGCACCATGTTCCCTGTGGGCTTTTGTGGGGGTGAACAATGGATTCCAGCCTTTTTGGAGGTAATTTTGTTAAATATGCGAGTCTTACCTTCCATCCATGCAACTACGATTGCCTCACACCTGCCCCCCATCCCAAGAAGCACTAGTCCTAGTTCACACCTGGAGAAAGGGTGGCTCAGGGGATTAAGGAATAAACAGCTATTAAAAGCTACAAAATATCCAGAGTCCTCCAAACCACTGTAAATCCAGTTACCCAAGGTTCTCTAAAGCATTTATCTAAAGGATCCGAAGGATTCTTGGCGTTTTAAAATGAAGCTAGTTTCTTCGTAAACAGGGAAATTGAGGGACAGATAAGTAAAGCTGACTTGCCTGAATTCCCGAAGCAATGTCCAACACAGCATCCAGATCTGACACACTTCCTCTGCACAGACACACCCTTTCCCACCCTATCTCCTTTTCCCCGGCCAAAGCACTCCGGATTCCACTCTCTCTGTCCTCCTTTTTCCCCCAAAAGAGGCAGAGGTGTAATAACAACCGACTTCTGGCTTCCTCCAAAGCTTGCTGAAATCATAAACCAGATTCCCAGCACCTGGGAGGCTGAAGTCGCAGGATCTGGAGTTCAAGGCCACCCTAGATAACACTTGTCTCAAGAAACAAATTTTTAAAAAGCAGTTTTTCTTTGGAGAGAGTCTACAATCAGCCATGCAAAATGGGACTGGCCTACCAGAGAAAGGTCGGCTTGGAAGGGCCGGGGCCGCAGGAGGAAGCCCTTAAGTAGATAATTGGTGATGGGGTTCAGGTGCGACCTTTGGCAATGGCTCCCTTCCTGAATCACCGTACAAAGCGGAAATGCCTGTAGCCAGGTGCACGGAAAGAATGGGGTGCAGAAAGTGAGAACTAATCTATGAACTTTGCCCTGCTGGCCTCCCTGGGCCCCCATACAATTTCTGGGAAGGGTCTAGAAAAGGCACGAAACCGAAGCCTCCTCCGAGCCGCACTCCCCAGGCTCGAAGTTGAAGGGGAGGAGCAAAGCTGGGGCATCACTGCAGGGCCACAGGAATGCCCTCTAAACTTCCCCTTTCTCAGGGCCAGCTTCCGAGGGCCGAGAGACTGCCAGTAAAACAAACTCCCTCCGCACCAGCTGTACCCTGGGCTCCAAAGAGCTCACCGAAAATCCAGGGCTCTCTGCAGCCCTCGCTTTTCTTCCAGTCCCTGTAAAAGCCCTCCAGAAGTCTGGGTTCTCAACCAAACCCATAAGCATCCGGGCAAAGCAGGTTCCAAGGCCCAGAGAGGCGGTGGGATTTGACCCTCCTCTCACTCCCGCCCCTGACACCCATCGTTCAGCCAGCCTGATTCCATTCCTCGGGTCACACTGGCTTGGCTGCCCAGGATGCGCCCTGCCTGGGACCAAGTGATTGACAGCCATCTTGGCTCTCTCCCTGTGGTCCTGGAGACCCAGCTAGGCCTAGGAGGCCACTGAGGCTGACTGGTAGGGTCCTTCCGACGAGACCTTCCAAAAAAACAGCCACCACCAGCAGTAATGGGTGCACCTGAGGCCACTGAGCCAAGAACCTCATTGGTTCCCAAGTTCGGTTGCTTTACTGGACCACGTGTCTGGAAGGCAGATGAGTAAGGGCAGGCCACAAACGGAGGTGGCACAGGTCACCAGTTGCCCTTGGGTGTGCCAGGAGGCAGTGGGATGGGAGGATGACGAGCCGGTCCATCTAGAGCTACAAAGACCTGGGACCTAACCTGGGAAGCTCCTGCAGCCTGGGGTGGGGCTGAAGCCAGACCATTGTGCCTGCCCGGTGGGAAGAGAAGATAGGCGAGCGGGTGGAGGTGGGGGTGGGGTGGGGAGAACCTAAAACAATGCCTTACCTTCCGTCCACTCATGCTCCTAGCATCTCCACCGAGTACCCGAGTGAACCCTTTAGGGTCCTAAAGCCATCGCCTAACCCCTCGGGCGCCAAATTGAATGAGGCACCCACCCTGTTTAGTTGTGAGAAAATATCCTACTTTACTGACCTCGAGGGTGGTCCAGAGCCCTGGTGGGCATCCACTTTTCTCTCCATCTTCCAGCCTGGGTCATTTAAGCCACTCTACAGGCAAAGGCCTCGGATAGCGTGCTGGACCGAGCTCCACTTCCACGGCAGCACGTCTCATATCTGTAAAGGACCATAGAGCTTGGACGGTCTACAGCCGACTGGTTGGTGGGGGAAGTGGCTTAAGCCACTCCCCCCCAGGAAATCGCCCACCTCCAGGGCTCTGGTCCCAAGATGAAAGAAGTGCAAATTCGGGGGTCACTTCCAATGGTAAAGTGATAGCAGCTATTGTCTCATCCTCTCTCCCCAGCTGAGAGTGTTAAAGTGCCCTGACCTAGCTCTGAAACAGACCCCTAGCTGCCCAGGGAAAACTTAAAAGAAAGTTGAAAGATTTCTTTTTGGGGGAGGGGAGCAGAGAGGTGGAGAAGATTGGGGAGAAAAAGAGCTAAGGGGAAAGTTAGTAGTGAGGCTTGGAGGTGTAGCGACAAAACCCGGCCTTGGTGATCAAGTAGAGAAAGACTTTGGTGTTCTGGGAGCCTCTAAAGTGCGTTTCTTTCTTCCTGAGTCTAATTCATCCCCTGTAAGACCACCGGGCTGCCTGCGGGTGACTGCCCCCATCCTGGTACAGGACTGTTTCCCTTCCGGAAAGCTCTTTTTCCAAAGCTATGTCCCGCCATTCTCGGAGCATCCCCCAAGCTTGGGCTCAACATCTCTAGTTTCTAGTTTGCCTGGGCCTGAACTGCCTCTCTCAGGGACTGGAGGCCTATCCCAGCAACACTAATCTCTGAGGCCCACCGGAAGGAGAGGCTACACTGTACCAGGGTCCTTAGTTCCTCCCTACAGCACACCTGGGGCCCAAGGGGCTTCAAATAATTTCAAAAAGATGCAATCCCAACTGCCTGCCAGTCCTTAGCCATGGGGGAGGTGAAGCTCTCCAAAGGCAGCCATTGAAAGCAGCTTCCCTCCAGGCATTGTCCTGCCTGGCTTTAACCCTTTGGAGTGTTCTGGCTGGTTGATTCTCTCCCCAACTTCCATGTCCACCTACCTCCTCCCCTCAGTATTGTCTTGCCCTTGGTGACCACTATAAAATGCCCCTCGGGATCCATTATACCATATGGCACTGTGGCCATTTTCCCCTCTCCCAGTCACGAGAGAGAGCTCTCTTTATCACTCAAAAATCTCTTCCCAAATATCTGTTGCGTTGGATGAGACTGTCAGACGGCCCTGAACTCCAGATCTAGTCTCCCAAGAATAGCTGCCTCACCCACAACGATGGCAATGACCTGAGACAGTGAGTTAGTCTGGTTTCTTGGTCTCTGGTTTGAATACCAGCCCTGCCCTTTGCCAGAGTACAGCCTTAAGCAAACTGTTAACCCATAGAACCCTGACTTCCTGGTTACTAAGGCATAATATTTGATGTCTTGATTCACTGAAAGTATTTTGGATTCTGCATGGCACAAAGGGATGTATTCCCATTCTCAACTTTTCTAGTGATTTGAAATTGCTTTTAAGTTCTTAATGTAAGGTATTTTTAAAGTTTCAGAGACTAGCAGGAGTCCCATAAAAGGAGATGAAATTACAGGAAACTTTATTTTCACATCTTTCTATGTTGACATTTTATAAGGAGTTGCATTAGTTGCTATAATTTTTTAAAGAAAAGCAATGAGGGAAAAAAGAAAAGAAAAGAAAAGAAATGAGGATAATTGAAAAATTTTTAAAAGGCTAATGGAATCTTTTAGAGTTTTTTTTTTTTTAAGAAACCGGTGAGGAAAGGAGTTTGAGGGCTCTTCTATTATAAACGTTTTATTTATAGAATAATTGGGATTTTTTTTTTGTAAAGAAAAGTAGAAGAAAAAATTACCCACAGTGTCATTATCGAAAGATCACTGTTGTGAACATCTTGGTATACTTTGTTCTTAGTCTAGTTTTTTTCCCCCTTATGATTACACAACTTAAGCATTTTCTTCAAAAGATACAAATGGCACAAAGTGAAAAATAGAGAATAAGGGGCCAATGAGCTGGCTCAGCTGGAAAAGACACTGCCATCAGACACTAAGACCTGCCTTGGTCCCTGGGGCCCACATGGTAAAAGAAGAGAACCCACTCCACCAGTTTTCTCTGACCACACCTATGTGAGAGCGCGCGCACACACATACACACGCACGCACAAAAATATAAATGGGGGCTGGAGAGATAGCCTAGCGGTTAGGAGCACCGACTGCTCTTGCAGAGGACCTGGGTTCGATCCCCAGGACCCACATGGCGGCCGAGAACTGTCTGAAACTCCAATTCCAGGAGAACTCCAGTTCCAGGTGAATCCGACGCCCTCTTCTGACCTCCACAGCATTGCATGACACAGGTGCACAAACCTACATGCAGACAGTACATTCATACACATACAAAAATAAATAAAATTAAAAAAACTGTAATAAACAACCTTTTTTTTTTTTTTTTGCCTTTTTGAGACAGGGTCTCCCTGTAGTCCCAGCTGGCCTGGAGCTCACTCTATAGACCAGGCTGGCCTTAAACTCACAGAGATCTGCCTGCCTCTGCCTCCCAAGTGCTGGAATTAAAGGCATGTGCCACCATGCCCGGCTAACAATTTTTTTTCTTCCTCAGATCTTATACCTGAAAAGGCTAACAAGTTTTTAAAATAGAATAACTTTTCCCAGTTCTTTTCCCAGTGAGCCACCCCTCACTCTCCATATTTGGACTTCCTTTTCTGTACATTTCCAGCTTTTCAAGATGATTTCTCCTTACTCTATGGATATTTTTTCTTCTATATTAAGGATTTTTTTTTCCCAGTAATGGAGATTGACCTTAGGGCCTCATACATCAAGTGCTCTGCCACAGGGCTATATCTGTAACCTCTTTTTTATTTTTTTTCGGTCTTTTTGAGACAGGGTCTCCCTTTAGTCCCAGCTGGCCTGTCGGCCTTAAATTCCCAGAGATCTGCCTACCTCTGCCTCCCAAGTACTGAGATTAAAGGTGTGCACAACCACGCCTGGCCTCTGTAACCTCTTTTTACTTTTTTTTTAAATTTTTCATTTTTTTATTGATGCTTTGTGTATTTCATACATCATTTTCCAATTCAGTTCAAGCATATTGCCCTTTCCCTTCCCCCCACCCCAGCCCACCCCATCCCAGATCATGCATTCTGCCATAACTGTCCTGCATCTTTCTCTCAGTTTTTTTTCATTTTTTAACAATAAGTGATAATTTATGAGTACAAGCATCCTTCATGTAAAACCAGTTTGCAAGCTACTTTTTTTTTTTTTGGTCTTTTCAAGACAGGGTCTCCCTGTAGCCCCAGTTGTCCTGGGACTCACTCTGTAGACCAGGCTGGCCTTGAACTCACAAAGATCTGCCTGCCTCTGCCTCCCAAGAGCTAAGATTAAAGGCGTGTGCCACCACGCCCAGCGCAAGCTACTTTTTAAATTTTATTTAATTTATTTATTTTTTATTTTATTATTTTTGTACGTGTACGAATGTACTGTCTGCAAGTAGGTTTGTGCACTTGTGTCGTGCAAACAGAGGTCAGAAGAGGGTGTCAGATTCTCCTGGAACTGGAGTTAAAAATGGTTCTCAGCCATTATGTGGGTGCTGGAGATTGAACCCGGTCCTCTGCAAGAGCAGTCGGCGCTCTTAACTGCTAGGCCATCTCTCCAGCCCTCTTTTTACTTTTTGCTTTGAGACAAGATCTCACTAAATTGTCCATGCTGAGCTTTTTTATGTGTATGAGTATACTGCCTGCCCTACAGAGGCCAAAAGAGGGCATCAGATCCCAAGGAACTGGAGTTATAGACAGTTGTTAGCCGCCATGTGGATGCTGGAATTTGAACAGAGGTTTTCTGCAAGAGCAGCCAGTGCTCTTAATCACTGAGCCATCTCTCCAGCCCCCTAAAACTGACTTTGAACTCACTTTGTAGCCTACACAAGGCCTTAAGCTTTTGATCCTCCTGTTTCAGCTTCCTAAGTAGCTGAGGTTACAAATCTACATCATCAGGCCTGGATAAAATTTTTTTTTAATTTTATTTATTTTTGTATGTGTATGAGTGTACTGTCTGCATGTTGGTGCACCTGTGTCGTGCAATGCCTCGGAGGTCAGAAGAGAGTGTCAGATTCTCCTGGAACTGGAGTTAAAGACAGTTCTCAGCTGTCATGTGGGTGCTGGGGATCGAACCCGGTGCTCTGCAAGAGCAGTCGGTGTTCTTAACCACTAGGCAATCTCTCCAGGCCCAAGATTTTCTTATTATTATTATTGGACCAGGCATGGTGGTGCACACCTTTAATCCCAGCATTCAGGAGGCAGAGGCAGGTAGATCCCTGTGAGTTCAAGGCCAGCCTTATCTACATAGTGAGTTCCAGGACTGCCGAGACTACAGGGAGACCCAGTCTCAAAAAGATCCAAAAAAAAAAAAAACCCCAAAAAGAAAGTGTTCTCTGACCTCCACATTCTTTCTAGTGTATTATTCCTGACATAGCTTAAAAGAGCAAGTCGGGGAAAAAAAAAAAAAAGCAAGTCAGGGGGCTGGAGAGATGGCCTAGCAGTTAAGAGCGCTGACTGCTCTTGCAGAGGACCTGGGTTCGATCCCCAGCACCCACATGGCAGATGAAAACCAAACCGTCTTTAACTCCAATTCCAGGGGGATCCGACACCCTCTTCTGACCTCCACGGCATTGAACGACATGGGTGCACAAACCTACATGCAGACAGTACATTCATACACATACAAAATAAATAAAATTAAATTTAAAAAAAAAAGCAAATCAGGGGCTGAAGAGATGGCTCAGCGGTTAAGAGCACTGATTGCTCTTGCAGAGAACCCAGGTTTGATTCCCAGCACCCACATGGTGGTTAAGAACCATCTTTAACTCCAGTTACAGGTGAATCTGATGGCCTCTTCTGACTTCCGAGGCATTGCATGACATGGGTACACAGGCCTGCATGCAGACAGTACATTCATACACATAAGAAGTTTAAAAAAAAAAAAAAAGGCAAGTCAGTAGACAGGGATGTAGCTCAATTAGTGGAGTGTTTGCTCAGGATATGAGAGGCCCTAGGTTCAATGACATCCCACCACTTGGGAGGTGAAGACCAGAGGATCAAAAGTTCCTAAGGCACTGTCTCAAAAACAAAAAGCATTGGACAGGTGGAGGGCATTTTTCCTTTCTTTAAGGCACAAACAATGGTGTACTAAGCAGTAGTGTACTAAGCACTAATGTACTAAGCACTCTCAGGCACCTGGCTTTTCTCACTTTATTTTAGTCCAGAGCCATCACCATCCAACAAAACTGAATAAAAGCCACAAATGTATTGTCACATATTATTTAGTCACATTTAAAAAAAAAAAAAGAGGGTTGTCAAGACGATTTAGTTCCTGCCCAAGCCTGCAAACCTGAGTTCCATCCTGGAACCCATGGTGGAAGGACAGAACCAACTCCCAATGGTGAAATCCCAGCATTGGGAAGGTAAAGGAAGGAGGACCAGAAGTCAGAAGTTCAAGGCCAGAGGCCTTTTGTTGTTACTGTTTTTGTTTTGCTTCTGTTCTGAGACCTATGTAGCTGGAGATGACCTTTAGCTTCCAATGCTCCTTCTACCTCCCAAGAGCTGGGATAAACCCATGTAACACCAATGTGCTGGGAATCAAACCAGATTTCTTTTTTTTTGGGGGGGGGGGCTTTTTGAGACAGGGTCTCCCTGTAGCTCCAGATAGCCTAGAAATCCATATTTAGACCAGGCTGGCCTTGAACTATGTAGACCAGGCTGGCCTTGAACTATGTAGACCAGGCTGGCCTTGAACACACAGAGATCCACCTGCCTCTACTTCCCAAGTGCTAGGATTAAAGGCATGTGCCAACCGGGCGTGGTGGCGCACGCCTTTAGTCCTAACACTTGGGAGGCAGAGGCAGGCAGATCTTTGTGAGTTCAAGGCCAGCCTGGTCTACAGAGTGAGTTCCCAGGACAGCTGGGGCTACAGGGAGACCCTGTCTCAAAAAGTCCAAAAAAAATAGAAAATAAAAAAAAAAATAAAGGCATGTGCCACCACACCTGGCTAGATTGTAAATTTAAGGACAACCTGGGCTACTTGAGACCCTGTCTCAAAAAATCAAAACGAACCCAACCAACCAACCACCAAAACCAGTAGATCTAAATGTGAAAACATGAATGTTAAACACTTGGAAATAAATATAAGTGTGGGCTAGTGGTAGTATACACCTTTAATCTCAGCACTCAGGAAGCTGAAGCAGGAAGATCTCTATGAGGTTGAGGCCAGCCAGGTCTACATAGTGAGTTCCAGGCCAGCTGGGGCTACAGGAAGGCCCTGTCAAAAAGAGAGAGAGAGAGAGAAAGGGGGGGAGAGAAAGAGAAATATAAGGCTAGTAGAGTTCTTGCCTAGAAATCTGGTTTGGCCAGGCATGGTTTCGCATGCCTTTAATCCCAGCACTCAGGAGGCAGAAGCAGGTGGATCTCTGTGAGTTCTGTTTTTATTTTTTTATTTTTTAAGATTTTGTTGTTTTGGGTTGTGCCCTGGTTGGCCTGGAACTCACTACTATGTAAAGAAGGCTAACCTAGGGCTGGAGAGATGGCCTAGCGGTTAAGAGCGCTGACTGCTCTTGCAGAGGACCCGGGTTCGATCCCCAGCACCCACATGGCGGCTGAGAACCGTCTGTAACTCCAATCCCAGGAGAACTCCAGTTCCAGGGGAATCTGACACCCTCTTCTGACCTTCACAGCATTGCACGACACGGGTACACAAACCTACATGCAGACAGTACATTCATACACATAAAAATAATTAATTAATTAATTAATTAATTAAAAAAAAAAAAGAAGGCTGACCTCCAACTCACAATGGATCTACCTGCCTCTGCTTTCAATTGTTGGGATTAACAATGTGCACAACCACACTCAGCTTGAGATTTTATTTTTGATTATGTGTATATGCGTGTGTCTGTGTGTATATATGTGCACGTGTGTGCTGGTCCTCATGGAGGCCAGAGGCATCAGATCCCCCCAGGAGCTGGAGTTATAGGCAGTTATTGATGGGAATTGAACTCAGGTCTTCTGGAAGAGCAAAAACAAGTATTCTCAACCACTGAGCCATCTCTGCAGTTTCTGTTTTTGTTTCTGAGACCAAGCTCTCCTAACCCTGGGTGGTCTAGAACTCAAGATCCTACTGCTTCTCAGGCCTGTACCACCATGTCCAGGAGCTGTAGAGATGTGCATTTTATATTTAAGGTACATCTCAGCGTGGGAGGTTCTGGATTCAGTTCAGTGGAAAAGAGAGGAAGGGAGGGAACAAGAAGAGTGAGAGAAACCTCAAGTAGCACCAGCCATGGCTAGTGGCTTCTGTATTATCACAGTTGTACACACAGCATGAAAGAGGCCATGAATCAGTCCAGCCCTTGAAGTATAGATAAAAGTGGTTTGTTTTTTTTTTTTTTTGGTCTTTTTCGAGATGGGGTTTCCCTGTAGTCCCAGCTGTCCTGGAACTCACTCTGTAGACCAGGCTGGCCTTGAACTCACAAAGATCCGCCTGCCTCTGCCTCCCAAGTGCTAGGATTAAAGGTGTGCACCACCATGCCCAGCTCATTTCCATCTTTTGCTAGTTATACCATGCTAAAGTGAATTACAGTGAATAACTCTTTTTAAGTCTGTTCATTTGTTTTTTGAGACAGTCTAGCTCTGTAGCCCAGGGTGACCTGGAGCTCAGTGTTTAGCTCAAGCTAGCTTCCTCCCTGTTGAAATCCTTCTTGCTTTAGCCTTTCAAGTGCTGGGATTATAGGTGTACATCACCATGACCGACAAGATTTGGAGGGACAGGCGGGGGACTGGAAGCTGGAGTTAGAGAGATCTCAGTGGTTAAGAGCACTGGCTACTCTTGCAGAGGACCCAGGTTCAGTACCAAGCACCCATATTGGAACATATAAACATTTGTAAATCCAGTTCCAGGGGATCTGACACCCTCTTCTGGTCTCCCTGGGCTCCCATACATACATGGTACACATAAACTCCCGTACATATATGGTACACATAAACTCATGCTGGCACACACATATAAACATAAACATTAAAGACATTTTTAAATAATTTTTGAGTCTTTACCAGTCAAATAGGCAAAAAAATTAATACTGCAAGTCATCCTCAGTTATATAGTAAGTTCAAAGACAATCTGGGCTACAGGAGACTCTGTCTTAAAACACCTGGCTAGCCGGGCGTGGTGGCGCACGCCTTTAATCCTAGCACTCGGGAGGCAGAGGCAGGTGGATCTTTGTGAGTTCAAAGCCAGCCTGGTCTACAGAGTGAGTTCCAGGTCAGCTGGGGCTACAGGGAGACACTGTCTCGAAAAGACCAAAAAAAAACAAAAAAAACAAAAAAAAAAACACCTGGCTAGGTGTGGTGGTGCACACCTTTATCCCAGCACTCAGGAGGCAGAGGCAGGCAGATCTTTGTGAGTTTAAGGCCAGCCTGGTCTACATAGTGAGTCCCAGGACAGCTGGGGCTACAGGGAGACCCTTT
>VZQC01008909.1:494894-520860 GCA_009823505.1 Rhizomys pruinosus
AAAAAAAAAAAAAAAAAAAAGCCAGGTATGGTTGTGCATGCCTTTAATCCCCAGCACTCTACAACTCTGTGAGTTCAATCAAGGCCAGCCTGGTCTACGTAGGGAGTTCTAGCCCAACTGAGAAAACCGGGACACCTTCTCTCAAAAAGACAAAAAGACAAAGATTCATCTGTCCTTTGCATTCTAATTCATCTTCATCCACTCAATGATTTACTAAATAATTTGTATTATGTAATACCACTGTTCATTCATTCCACCATTTATTTATTAAGATATCCATTCACTCATTTATGCATCAGATTGAACAGGTATTTGAGGAACCTAGTAAGTGCTGGGTTACAGACTAGCAATCCTCATTGATACAGACAATGTAGTATAGCCAACGTGTCCAACCTTCACTCCACAGGCCGAATGAAGCAAAGGATAGCTATGAATGCAGCCCAAACAGGAATCATAGACTTTGGGTTAAGTCATAGACTTTGGCTCAGTGATTAAGAGCACTGGCTGCTCTTGTAGAGGACCTGGGTGAGATTCTCAGTACCCATGTGGCTAACAACCATCCAGGGGATCCAACACTCTCCTTCTGGCCTCCTTGGGCATTGCAGACATGGAGGGCACAATACTCATACAACTAAAATTAAATAAATCCATTTTTTTAAGCATAGACTTACTTAAAACTGCACTTGGGAGGCAGAGGCAGGCAGATCTTTGTGAGTTCAAGGCCAGCCTGGTCTACAGAGCAAGTTCTAGGACAGCTGGGGCTACAGGGAGACCCTGTCTTGAAAAGACACAAAAAATAAGTAAATAAATAAATAAAATAATTTTAAAAGACAATATATATTACTTAAAACATTATGAGATTTAAAAAAAAAAATTTGTAGCTGGGTGTGTTGATGCACACCGGTGATCTCAGCACTTGGGAGGAAGAGGCGGGCAGATCTCTGAGTTCAATGCCAGCCTGGTCTACATAGTGAATTCCAGGGCAGCTGGGGCTACAGGGAGACCCTGTCTCAAAAATAAATAAATAAATAAATAATAAATAAATAGGGGGTTGGAGAGATGGCCTGGCAGTTGAGAGTGCCAACTGCTCTTGCAGAGGACCCGGGTTCGATCCCGGTGCCCACATGGCGGCTGAGAGCCATCTGTGGCTCCAGTTCCAGGAGAACTCCAGTTCTAGGGGAGTCCAGGACCCTCTTCTGACCTCCGCGGCATTGCACGGTATGGATGCACAGACCTGCATGCAGACAGAACATTCATACACATACAAAAAATAAATAAAATTAGAAAAAAATAAAAATAATAAATAAATAAATAAAATTAATTTATTATTTTTATGTGTATGAGCATATTGCCTTTATGTCTATAAGTGCGCTAGTGTTGTACAATCCTGGAAGAGGTCAGAAGAGGGTGTCTGATCCCCTGGAACTAGAGTTAGAGAAGTTGTTAGCCTCCACATGGGTGCTAGGAACTAAACCTGGCCACCCAGCCATTTCACCAGCTCATAAACATCGTGAGATATTTTTATGACTCTTTTTTAGTTTTATTTTTTATTTATTTATTTTTTTTTTGCGGGGTTCTTATCCTCAGCTTTTAACGGCTGCGCTATCCCCCCAGCCTTCTTTTTTATTTTTATAATTCAATGGGGAGGTTCTTGATCCTGAACAACCTGACGACCCAATGTAAATAAAAGGCTGCTCACTCCTGATAGATTATAAAGACTGAGGCTGCAAAGCTACTGCTGTTATTTTGCTTAAATGGACATGATGCGCCTGTCAAATTGCCTTCTAAATAACCATGTTTATAACCATAGATTAGTGCTGCTGTCAGCTTTGGTCAGAAAAACTTTTTGCAATGATTAATGGTGACTGCAAAGAGCCATAACTAAAGAACGGAGAAGAAATGACTATTGGATATCCAGCCATAAATGGAGTATCTGTCTCACTCCCTGTGCTGGATAGCTTTAGTGTCGATTTGACACACCTGGGCTGAAGGAACCTCAATCAGAGAATTTCCTCCATTGGACTGGCCTGTGCCCATGTCTGTGGGGTATTTTCTTGATTGTTGAGTGATGTGGGAGGAGCAGTACCACCCCTGGACAATTTGTTCTGTATAGTATAAGAAAGCAAGCTAACCCTGGGCTAGGAAGCAAGCCAGTAAGCAGCATCCCTCCATGGCCTGTGCTTCAGCTCCTGACTCCAGGTTCCTGCCCTGAGTTCCTACCTTGAGCTCCCTGTGTGATGAACTGTGACCTGGGAGATGGAAGTTAAATACACCCTTTCTTCCCCAGTTGGAATTGGTCAGAACATTTCGGTTGTTAGCCTGAGCCTTTAACTGCTGAGCTATCCCTCCAACACAAGTCAGAGTGTTTTTGTCACAGCAATTGAAGGCAAACTAGAACACTCCTTCACAAGCTCAGTCCCTTCTTCCACAGTGTTCTGTGGAAGAAGGGACTGAGGGTGGGGTTATGGAACGCAGAGTCTTGGAAACGGCATGGCAGTTGCATTCTTGAGTTCACAGCAGCTGTGGTTATCTTCCCAAGATCTGCACAAGATCGGGCCTATCAACACCTTGTCATGAAAGGGAGATGGGCTCACAAGGTCCCGATCCTCCCTGATCATTTATACCCAGTTAAGGATTGATGGGGGAAGAGGGGGAGAAAGGAGAGACATTTTCTTCGATGGTGTAGCTAAGTGGTAAGGTGTTCATGCTCCTGACTTCAAACCCATGATCATCTTGCCTCTGCTTCTTGAGTGCTGAGATTTCAGGCATGTTCCACCACAACCACCTCCAATTGTAATACGTTAATCAAAAACTTTAGGGGCTTGAGAGATTGCTCCGTGGTCAAGAACACTGGCTGCTCTTGCAGAGGACCCAGGTTCAGTTACCAGCACCCACATCCTACCAAACATCCTCAATTCTAGTTCCAGGGGATCTGATGCCTCTTCAGGCTTCTGTGGGCATTGTATTCATGTGGTACACTTACATACATGCAGGC
Source organism: Rhizomys pruinosus (assembly GCA_009823505.1). NCBI lineage: Eukaryota > Metazoa > Chordata > Mammalia > Rodentia > Spalacidae > Rhizomys > Rhizomys pruinosus. Next base: position 497,890 of record VZQC01008909.1, read on the forward strand.
AAAACAGTCATACACATAAAATTAAGATAAATGGGGGGCTGGAGAGATGGCTCAGCTGTTAAGAGCACCGACTGCTCTTGCAGAGGACCCAGGTTCGATCCCCAGCACCCACATGGCAACTAAGAACCGTGTTTAACTCCAGTTCCAGGGGAATCTAACACCCTCTTCCGACCTCTGCGGCATTGCATGACACGGGTGCACCAACTTACATGCAGACAGTACACTCATACACATAAAAAATTTTTTTAAAGAATTTAAAAATAGCCGGGCGTGCGCCACCACACCTGGCCCTTGTGGCACATAATTTTTTTTTTGGTCTTTTCGAGACAGGGTCTCCCTGTAGCCCCAGCTGTCCTCTGTAGACCAGGCTGGCCTTGAACTCACAAAGATCCACCTGCCTCTGCCTCTCAAGTGCTAGGTTTAAAGGCGTGTGCCACCACGCCCGGCTGGCACATACCTTTAATACCAGCTCTTGGGAGATAAAAGCAGGTGGATCTCTGTGAGTTCAAGGCCAGGTTGGTCTACATAGCAAGTTCCAGGCCAGCTGGGGCTACAGGGAGAACTTGTCTCAAAAAAAAAAAAGGAATAAATAAATAAATACAAAAAGAGTACTAGCTTCAAGGCAGAGAGCTGGCTCAGTACATAAAGGTGTTTGCCACAAAGCCTGAGGACCAGGGTTCTACCCCAGAATCCACAAGTTAAAAGAAGAGAACCACTTCTCATAAAAGTTGTCCTCTGACTTCCTCATGAGTGCCATGGTACCCACAAGCACACACACACACACACACACACACACACACACACACACACACACACCAAAGAAATACGATTGTGAAATTGAAGCCAGCCTAGTCTACACAGTGAGTTAGGCCAGCTGGGCTACAGGGAGACCCTGTCTCAAAAAATAATAAAATAAAATAAAATAAAATAGCACAGAGTTGTCAAAAAAGAAACAGTTAAAAGAATAGTAACTTCAGAGTGGAAGAAGCATAAGTTTAAATCTCAGCTCTAAACTGGGTATGGCAGAGCACCTTTGTAACCCTGAGACTTGGGAGTTGGAGCCTGGAGGATCCGAAGTTCAAAGCTAGCCTCAGGCTACAAAGAAGACCAAGAAGGAGTTAAACCTCTCAGCCTAAATTTCCTCAATTGGGAAAATGGTGATCATAATAATAATTACCTCATTGAATTCTCATAAAGATTAGATAAGAAAGAGGGTGAGATTGTTCATGGTAAGCACCATTGCTCACATGGTGGAAGAGAAGACTCCCTCTGACCTCTACATGGACCCAATGATACATCCCTCCACCCAACACATACAAATTGATAAATATTTAAAAAAATTTAAGGTTAGATAAGAAAATACAAAGAAAAATTATACTGTAAAGACCACAGAGAGGCTCAATATTGGTTCATCTGTAAAGTAATTATTATTTTTTGGTCTTTTTGAAATAAGGTCTCCCTGCAGCCCCAGCTGTCCTGGAACTCTCTATGTGGACCAGGCTGGCCTTGAACGCACTGAGATTCACCTGCTTCTGCCTCCCAAGTGCTGGAATTAAAGACATGCCCCACCACATCAGCCTGTCAAGTAGGGTTTTGTTGTTTGTTTGTTTGTTTGTTTGTTTGTTGTCTTTTTGAGACAGGGTCTCCCTTTAGTCCCAGCTGGCCTAGAATTTGCTCTGTAGACCAGGCTGACCTTGAATTCACAGAGATCTGCCTGCCTCTGCCTCCCAAGTGCTGAGATTATAGGTGTGCACCACCATGCCTGGCAGTAGTTATTTTTTTTTAATTTAATTTCTTTTTTATTTTTGGTCTTTTCGAGACAAGGTCTCCCTGTAGCCCCAGCTGTCCTGGAACTCACTCTGTAGACCAGGCTGGCCTTGAACTCACAAAGTTCCACCTGCCTCTGCCTCCTGAGTGCTAGGATTAAAGGTATGCGCCACCACACCCGGCAGTAGTTATTCTTAAATGAGCTGGAAGTGAGTGAGTGGTGGGGCATACCTATAATTCCAGTACTCTAGAGGCAGACACTGTCAAAAACAAAACAACAAAACCAAAATAAAACAAATTAGCCACTCAGAGAAGCTTGTACTGCCTTAGAATTGTTGTCACCAAATTTCTTTTCCTGTTACCCTTTCAACCTTCAGTGAGGGTGATTATGAAAAATGGTGTGAATCCAGCTACTGTTACCTGGTGCCAGGATCTAGTCCATAGACCCACATACCATACCGAGGTAGGGGAGACCCAGGAGCAAAGGGTGATCTGAGGGAGTATACAGGATGGACGGCTCATTCTTTCCAATTTCTTTGTGGGATTTTTTTTTGTTTTGTTTTGTTTTTGGTCTTTTTGAGACAGGGTCTCCCTGTAGCCCCAGCTGTCCTGGAACTCACTCTGTAGACCAGGCTGGGTTGTTTTTCTTTTTTTTTTTATGTGTACTGTCTGCATGTAGGTTTGTGCACCCGTGTCGTGCGTGCAATGCCATGAAGGTCAGAAGAGGACGTCAGATTCCCCTGGAACTGGAGTTAAAGATGGTTCTTAGCCGCCATGTGGGTGCTGGGAATCTAACCCGGGTCCTCGGCAAGAGCGATCGGTGCTCTTAACTGCTGAACCATCTCTCCAGCCCCTATCTTTGTGTTTTTATTTATTTTTTTATTTATTTTTTTTTTAATTTTTTTTATTTTATTTATTTTTGTATGTGTATAAATGTACTGTCTGCATGCAAGTTTGTGCACCCGTGTCTTGCAATGCCGCGGAGGTTAGAAGAGGGTCTCGGATTCCCCTGGAACTGGAGTTCTCCTGGAATTGGAGTTTCAGACGGTTCTCGGCCGCCATGTGGGTGCTGGGGATCGAACCCGGGTCCTCTGTAAGACGGGTCAGCCGGCTCTTACGCGCTAGGCCAGTCCTCTCCAGGCCCCTATTCTTTGTGTTTTTAAATGTTACCATAGTTCAACCATGCTACTTTAATTGTTTATAAACAACCATGCCTGTATTGGAGAATTTATCCATGTTGGCCAATTGAGTATTTGACTCTATAAGGTTTAAAAAGCCGATGTTCTTAGGCTGGCCGTGTGGTGTCCACGCCTTTAATCCTATGCAACCCTTGGAGGCAGACGGCAGCGCAGATCTTTGTGAGTTCCGAGGCCCCAGCCCTTGCCCGTCTACAGAGTGAGTTCCAGGACAGGCTGGGACTGCCAGCATCAGGACCCTGTCTCAAAACAGACCAAACATAGAAAATAAAATAAAAAGCCGATGCTCCTTTTTTTTTTTTTTGGTCTTTTTGCGAGACAGGGTCTCCCTGTAGCCTCAGCTGGCCTGGCCCTCACTCTGTAGACCAGGCTGGCCTTGAACTCAAAGATCTGCCTGCCTCTGCCTCCCAAGTGCTAGGATTAAAGGCGTGCGCCACCACGCCCGGCTAAAAAAAAAAAAAGCGATGTCTTAATGGTGGTGTGGGCACTTGTATTTGAATGTCTTTATGACTTTTTCTCAGACTCAAGTTCATAAAAAGCTGAATTTCTCCCAAGCAATTGGTTTAGTGTTAGGTCTGGGCTAACATTTACTATGGGTTGTTTGTTTTAAATTTATTTGTTTATTATTAGTGTATGTGTGTGTGTTGTGTGTGTTTTAGCAGAGCATACATAGATTTATTAAGGAAAAGTGAGAAAAAAAACTTCCAAGAGAGGGTCTAAAGGATGAACCAACACCCCCCCACACACACACACTGTATTTTTCAATCCCAAAGAGTGATAAGGAGCAAAGGTGAGAACCGTTGCCTTAAGATCTTGGGTACAGTGTTTCCTCCTGCCTCTTGAACATGTTCTTTGAAACTTCAAAGTTGGAAGTGCTTTGAGATTTTGAGACAGGGTCTCCCTTGAGTCCCAGCTGGCCTGGAGCTCACTATGTAGACCAGGCTGGCCTTGAACTCACAGAGATCCACCTGGTCCACCAGGGCAGGACTTCCTAGAGGGAGGCCGGGCCACAGCAGTAAATACAAGCCAGGCCTGGATCTTGCCAGGGTGTCTCCCAGAACTGAGGGAGTCCCTTGTCCCCAGCCTGCCCTGTGTTGTAAACCAGTATGGATTTCAGAGGGCAAGAAGGGCCCTACACTGGGCCTGAGGATCAGGGAAGGGCAGGAAGATGCTTAGCCAGAGATTTGGGAGATATCACTGAACAGGTAAACAGCACAGATGGAGGGATTGGGCAAGGCTTCGATCCCCAGGCTTGTAGTGAGCGTGGCTGGATTCAATGCTAGTGCTACTCCCTGACACTGAGATCTGTGGTTCTTTCAGCTTAGGCTGTTGTGAGGATGGAATGAGGGACAGATGCTTAAGATCTTACCCTGGCATACAGTAGATGCCTAGTGACTAGGCTCTGTTTATATGTGGATAAGGGAACTAGCCAAGAAAGGAAGGGACCAGTGTCCTTCAGGGCAGCCACCATGTGAAGCCAGAAATCAGGACAATGACCTGGCAGGCAAGCAGCTTCAGTGACCCTGCACCCCTTCTGTTGCTGTTGTGTGGCTAGTGTGCTCTGTGTTGCCCTAGACCAAGGGTCTGCTCTTGCGCCCTAGAGTCTGGCATATGAATCCCCACATGCACTGGTATCTTCGTCCATCTGCCCATTTCACAGGCAACCACCCTCAACCTCTAGAGAACTAAGAGGAGGATCCTAGGATGGCGGTGCGGGGTAGGAAGAAAGGAGCTGGGTGGGTAGGAAGTAACAAGCGAAAATGATGTGCTGGGAGCTAGGCTCCAACTGTCTGGCACTCCCCGGAGCTGGTCAAGGAAGAAGCTCCAGACTCTGGGCGCCTTTTGTCTCCGGACTTGGCTATGTAAAAGGTGGGGGAAGGGGCCAGAATTCATTCACCGGAGGCCTAGCTGCCAGCAGGTGCGACAGTGGGGGAGGGCACTGCAGATTTGGGCCTGGAAGATTTAGAAATGAGAATGGCAGCTCAGCATGCAGTGAGTGGACCGGACAAACAGATTCCACAGCTTTCAGCCTCCCAGCCTGTGAACCTGCGGGCTGACCAGACTCCATCCTGCTTAGAAAGTGACCACAAACTGCTCACCCATCAACCGTCTTTTCAAGCCCTCGTCTTTCCACTCCCCAAATCCATGAAAGCTTCCAGGGCCCATTCCCAAAGTTGCTGGATTTTCTGAAGTTTGGGGTTTGTCTAGTTTTAAGATTTCCATATTTCTTTGGCTTGGGACTCACAACTTCCAGGCACTAGAGGTTGCTTGGACCTATTAACTGAGGTTGTGGACAGACCAGTGTAGGGAGAGGAAGCACTTGGACTGGATCCAAACACATTTGCTCTTTCCAGTTGTGCAACCTGGGGAAGATAGTCAGTTGTCTTTCCCCTTTCTTTCTTTTTCCTTTCTTTCTTTCTTTGTTTTCTTTCTTTCTTTCCTTTCCTTTTTCCCTTTCTTTTTTCTTTCTTTTTTAAATTTTATTTCTTTTTTAAAATTTTATTTATTTTTGTATGTGTATGAATGTACTGTCTGCATGCAGGTCTGTGCACTCATGCCGTGCAATGCCTCAGAGGTCAGAAAAGGGCATCGGATTTCTCTGGAACTGGAGTTAAAGACAGTTCTCAGTGGCCATGTGGGTGCTGGGAATTGAAACTGGGTCCTCTGCAAGAGCAGTCGGCGCTTTCAAACGCTAGGCCATCTCTCCAGCCCCCTATTTATTATTTTTTTATGTGTATGAGTGTACTGTCTGCATGCAGGTTAGTGCACCCGTGTCATGCAATGCTGCAGAGGTCACAAGAGGGCTTTGGATTCCCCTGGAACTGGAGTTAAGGACGATTCTTAGCTGCCATGTGGGTGCTGGGAATTGAACCCGGGTCCTCTACAAGAGCAGTCAGTACTCTTAACCACTAGGCCATCTCTCCAGCCCCTCTTTTTTTTTAATTGATTTTATTTCTGTATGTGTATGAATATATTGTCTGCATGTAGGTTTGTGCACTCGTGTCGTGCAATGCCGCGGAGGCCAGAAGAGGATGTGGGATTCCCCTGGAACTGGAGTTCTCCTGGAATTGGAGTTTCAGACGGTTCTCGGCCGCCATGTGGGTGCTGGGGATCGAACCCAGGTCCTCTGCAAGAGCGGTTGGCGCTCTTAACCTCTAGGCCATCTCTCCAGCCCCCTCCAGCCCCTCTTTTTTCTTTCTCTCTTCCTTTCTTTTTGCCTTCCTTCTCTTTCTTTTTTTCTTGTCAGTGATAAAATAGAAACTTTTTTTTTTTTTTTGAGACAGGGTCTCCCTGTCGCGCCAGCTGGCCTGGAACTTGCTATGTAGACCAGGCTGGCCTTGAACTCACAGAGATCCACTTGCCTGTGCCTCCTGAGTGCTGGGATTAAAGGGTGGGCCACCACCCCTGGCAAAATAGAGACAATTTCTGAAAGAGGAGGGCACTTCAGAGAGCCAGGACAGGTCCAAGACTCATAAGCCAGTCAGTGTTCTATAGTAAAATATGGATCCTGTTTTTCCTGCTTCTCAGAGGGTTTCTACAGATCAAATGTTGAATTAATATCTTCTTTTGATGCTTTCTGAAACTCTGTAGAGCCCAGACTGGCCTGGAGCTCACTATGTATGTAACCCAGGCTGGCATCAACCTTGATACATGCCTCTTGGCTTAACCCCTCCAGTGCTGGGGATGATGAACATGGGCCACTACACCGGGCTTGAGTTAGAAAGATCTTAGCATATAATGTTTGGACAGAATAGGTGATTACTGAATATTGGGTTGTTTTCTCTTAATGATCTTGGGAAAATAAGGCAGAAATGCCAACAATGCTGATTTTGTTCTAAGTTTTACTTATTTATACACATGCATGTGTGTGTGTGTGTGTGTGTGTGTGTGTAATGTTTATATGTTCATCAGCACACTTGTGAAGGTCAAAGGACAACATAGTGGAGTTGGATCTTTCTTTCTACATTTATGTAGGTTCCAGGAATCAAACTCAGGTCTTCAGTCTTACCCCCTGAGCCGTCTCATCAGCCCCTCTACCGTATTTTCTGACACAGGGCTTCTCAATGAGGCTGCAGCTTGCTGTTTTGGCTAGATTAGTAAGCCGTTGATCGTCCAGGATCTGACTGTCTCCATGTTTCCTGCCTCACGCCCAGCACTATGGGTACAAATGGGTGCCCTGTCTTTTACATCAGTGCTTGAGATCCAAACTCAGGTTCTCAGGCTTGCAACGATAAGCACTTTGCCCACTGAAAGATTATTCCAGCTCCAGCAGTGATATACATTTGTTTGTTTTGTTTTTATTGTTTTTTATGTTTTTTTTGAGACAGGGTCTCCTAAAAGCCTCAGCTGGCCTGGACCTTGCCATATAGACCAGGTTGACCTTGATCTCAGAGATCTGCCTGCCTCTGCCTCCTAAATGCTGGGACTAAAGACATAGGCCACCAAGTCTGGCTAGAAATATTTAATTTAATTAAATTAATTAATTTATTTGGTCTTTTTGAGGCAGGGTAGAAATGATATTTTAATTTGCATTTACTTGCTGCTAAAAAAAACTAGCATTTTTGTTGTTCTTGTTTTTGCTTTCTTTCTTTCTTTCTTTCTTTCTTTCTTTCTTTCTTTCTTTTTGGTCTTTTAGAGACAGGGTCTCCCTGTAGCCCCAGCTGTCCTGGAACTCACTCTGTAGACAGGCTGGTCTTGAACTCACAAAGATCTGCCTGCCTCTGCCTCCAGAGTGCAAGGATTAAAGGTGTGCGCCACCACGCCCAGCTTATATTTCTTTTTTTTTTTTTAATTTGATGTGTATGAGTGTTTTGCCTACATGTATGTTAAGTCCACTACATGCACGCAGAGCCCGTGGCAGAAGAGGATGTTGGATCCCTGGAACTGAAGTTATGGGCAGTTGTATACTTCTCTATGGGTGCTGGGCACTGAACCCAGGTCCTCTGCAAGAGCATTAAGTGCTCTTAAGTGCTGAGCCATATCCTCAGCCCCCAAAACCAGAAAAAGGTGTCAGATCCCCTGGAGCCACCTGACATGGTGCTGGGAACAGAACTCTGGTCTTCTGCAAGAGCAGTATGCACTCATCTCTCCAGCCCTGGTTTGTTTTTTTGAGATAGGGTCTCATGTAGGTCAGGCGGGCTTTGCAGTCACTAGGTAGCAGAGGACGTTGCTTTCCTGCCTCCACCTGAGTGCAGGATTACAGGCATGCACCTCCACATAGAGCTTATTTTACTTTTTATTTTTGTCAGGTTGGGGCTCAAACTTAGGTCCTTGAGGGCTAGAGAGATGGCTCAGTAGTTTAGAGCACTGGCTGCTTTTCCAGAGAACCCAGGTTCAGTTCCCAGTACCCACATGGCAGCTAACAACTGTCCATAATTCCAGTTCCAGGGGATTTTATAAATGTTAGGTTATAAAAAGCATGATAATCCCAATAAAAAGTAAACATGAGGCTTTGGTCTCTCCAGGTACATGGTTTACTTCCATGTGGGACTGCCAGCGTGAGCCGCCTGCAGACACGTGGTGGGACTGGACAGCATGGCAGGGGGCAGAGAGGCAGAGGGGGAGGGAGAGAGGGAGATGGCGGCTGGGGCCCACTATTTATACCCATGGGGCGGGGCCTCAGGTATAGGGGAAGGGGTCAGAAGATTGGCAGCTTCTGGAGGAAGTGGGCACCTGTGTGCCCCTTGGGATTCTGGGAAGCCTGGACCTAACATTCCAGCCTTTTGCTTATGATAAGGAAATGGGGCGCTGATCTCTCCTGCATCTGCTTCAGAGCTGATGAGGCAAAGTCTTGGGGGGACAGCCGTCAGGCTGGAGGGTTAGAATCCGGTTTCCCATTTTGGCTGCTCTGGGTGCTCTGCCCGGTGGGTTTGGTCCAGATCGATAGTGGCCAGTACTTTTAGTGGACGTTTTCTCTGCAACTGAAAAGACAAGCTGGTTGAGTCTTACATGAGTATACCAGTGCAGGGACTTCATTGTACCAACAGTGAGCTACTGGGTGCATTAGCAGTTGGAGGGTCCCTGTCTAGGGTCTGCAGAAGGAGAGAGGACTTGTACCCTGGTTTGAGAAACTGGAAAAAATGTTTTAGTACACAGAGCTCTAGAATGAGGGCCAGCTTTAGTATACAGGGCTCCAAAATGAGAGCCATAACCATGAGAATATAAAAGGTGGTATTTTCTGGCATGCCACATTAAATCTGTCATCTATCTCTGAGATATTTTCTAACATGACATAGTAGATTCCTAACTTGGCACAGTAGGACTCTCACCTATCTATCTGACAATAATCTATTTCATTTTCTCTTGTTTTAAAGTTTTTATTTTATTTATTTGTTTGTTTATTTATTTATTTATTTATTTATTTATTTATTTATTTAGTCTTTTCGAGACAGGGTCTCCCTGTAGCCCCAGCTGTCCTGGAACTCACTCTGTAGACCAGGCTGGCCTTGAACTCACAAAGATCCGCCTGCCTCTGCCTCCCAAGTGCTAGGATTAAAAGCGTGCACCACCATGCCCGGCCTCATTTTCTCTTCTTTAGATTACAGTTTCCTGTTGGGGAGTTTAAAACCACACAGCTCAGATAAATGAAGTTTGTTTTGGTGTTAAGGTCAGTTGAGGTTCTGGTCCTTACGGGGTCACTCAGGCCTTGTGCCTGGCTCTCTTCAACAGTTCCATCTGTGTGAGGACAAAGTCAGGCCTTGCTTGGTCACAGCTTCCCTTTGAAGTGTGAGGAGTTTCTCCTCTATATGGACTTTCCTCCCTTGACTGGACACTGGCTGGATGAAGTCCTTTTAAGTGAATCTCTAAGACTTCCCTGGCGCGGGATGACTAGTGACTCACTGCCACAGGACCTGTACAAAGTTTCGGATGCAGGACCCTAGGACACAAGTCGACCTCAGAGGGTAGGGGCCAAAATATTGTCCCTTCAAATCCCTCTTGCCAAATCAAATTGGAGCTTTAAGTGTGGTTGCTAAACCTCCAAGAGGATTATTTGAATTAATTTGGTACTTTAATTACCATATAACTCCTAAGTAAAGCTTGAACATTGACTTAAGCACTGTTAATAAATTCTTAATTGCTGTGGCAAAAATATTCTGATTAATAATAAAAACTCATGGTAGGAGCCTGGTAGTGGCTGCAGCACAGGCTAGGAAAGGATGCTATTTACTGGCTTGTGTTGCTGGCTCATGTTCAGCCTATTGTATACAATATAGAAATATCTGGCCCAGAATGGCATTGCCCACAATGGGCACAGGCCAGTCCAATGAAGGCAATTATTGAGGTTTCTCAGCTCAAGTGTATCAAGTTGACAGTAAGTCTATGCAGTAAGTCTTCTACAATTTGTTCTTCAAGGTCTATAAAGGTCATTTGCAATGGATTTAAACCATGAAAGGCAAAAAGTTCTAACATAGCCCATGAAACAAACCCAAGATAATGAAGAGGTTAAACCAGTGCCTTCTCAAATGAAGGCCATGTCACTTGTCCCCAGATTTTGAATTATAGCTTTGAAAAGGAAAAGGAAGCAGGGGGCATTGTCACATACCACCAGTAGACAGGAAATTCTTAGGGCTCACCCAAATTGGTTACATTCAGACTGTCCCTGTGGTCACCGGAAGTAAAACCTAATTTCTCTTAAAAATATTAAAAGTAACATGTGCAAAGTATAACAGATATATAAAACAGTTTTAGTATGTACGGGTAACTCTACTTATATGTCTGTTTCACTTGAGGCTGTAACAAGGTATATACTACCTGGTAGGTGGAACACAATTTCTTGTATATGCCATAATTACATTATAGAATTCTTAAAAGTGAACAGTACTTCATGCATACACTCATAAATAAGGTTCTAATAAATAAAATTGGCGATGACACTTTGTAAAGGTTGTGCTAAGCAGAGGCACATGCATTGTAATCATACACAGATCTTAATATGCTGTTTAACAATGTCATACACGGGGCTGGAGAGATGGCCTAGCGGTTAAGAGCGCCGACCGCTCTTGCAGAGGACCCGGGTTTGATCCCCAGCACCCACATGGCGGCCGAGAGCCGTCTGAAACTCCAGTTCCAGGAGAACTCCAGTTCCAGGGGAATCCGAGACCCTCTTCTGACCTCCGCGGCATTGCACGACACGGGTGCACAAACCTGCATGCAGACAGTACATTGATACACATACCGAAATAAATAAAAATAAAAAAAAAAACAAAACAAAACAATGACATACACATACACTCATGTCATACACATACACACATGTATCCATACATTCCTTCAGGAGATTTTTATCTTAGTGTTTGTACTGAACAGTCACATGCATTGCACTCGTACACAAACAGATCTTAATATGCTGTTTAACAATGTCATACACATACACACATGTATCCACACATTCCTTTAAGAGATTTTAATCATAGCAGTTGTACTGAACTGTCACATGCATTGGAAAAAACACCTTTAGAAATATTATTTAAAACATGCAGCTCTGATTAATTGCACTGCCAAGGCTGAGATGACGTATTGCACCTTTGGTTCTAAAACTATGAACTTATTGAGATACTTTAACAAGTGATGGAAAACAGAATTAAATATAATTAAAGAACTGACAATATCAAAGTTACTTAGGCTATTTCATTGGAGGGAAGGGGAAGCCATGTGCTACTGTCCAAGTACCAGAGTATGAATGAATCCCGGGATTTTTAAAATGGTCTCTGGTCAGAAGGACGGTGGCACAGCACAGGAGAAAAAGGAAAAACATCTGTTAGTGAACCCCATAAGGGTCAAAAATCAGGTCTTCAGATGTCTGGAAACAAGAAAGAAAAGAAAACTTTTAGTTATAATACCTGTGGAAAAAAATAATTTGGACAGATAAGAAATAAAACCTTCAGATAAGCAATGTAGAAACCCAGGAACCTGGGTTCAAATCAGGCCTTTGAAAAAATTTAGCCGGGCGTGGTGGCACATGCCTTTAATCCTAGCACTTGGGAGGCAGAGGCAGGTGGATCTTTGTGAGTTTGAGACCAGCTTGGTCTACAGAGTTCCAGGACAGCTGGGACTACAGGGAGACCCTGTCTCAAAAAGACCAAAAAAAAAAAAGAAAAAAAAGAAAAAACTTAAGAGGCATGCCAAAAGTAGACTTAATTTAATTTTTGATTTTCATGTTTGTACAGAACATAGAATAAAAGAAATTTGAAGTGGCCTCTTTGGGCATTGCAGGACATAGGTGCACTTACATACATGCAGGCAATACACTCATAAAGTACACATAAAATGAAAAAAATTTTTGGTCTTTTTGAGACAGGGTCTCCCTGTAGCCCCAGCTAGTCTGGAACTTGCTATGTAGACCAGGCTGGCCTTGAACTCACAGGGATCTGTCTGGTTCTGCCTCCTGAGTGCTGGGATTAAAAGCATAAGCCACCACACCCAGCTTAATAATAATAATTTTAAAAAATTAAAACAAACAACGTAAGACTTTGTGCTTGCTAGTCAACTCCACTGAGCTCATCAGCTCTTGGTTTTCCTTTTCAGATGGGGTTTCAACATCTAGGCAAGGCTGGTCTTGAACTCTTGATTCTCCTACTTCAGCCTCTAGAGCATAGTAAGGCAGGACAGAAAGACAGGGAAATTTATTGGGATGTGGGAAGGGAAGGAGCCCCTCATCCCAGAGTCTGATTAATGCTTTTTATCAGCTGAGAATCAAGAATTCAAGCACAATTAATGACATTTGCTTAAGGCCTTTCCCGTCCTCGCTCTACAACTGAAATTCTCTAGGAATCACACCAGAAACACCATTAAGACGTATCTTTTTTTTTTTTTTTTGAGACAGGGTCTCCCTTTAGTAGTCCCAGCTGGCCTGGACCTCACTATTTAGACCAGGCTGGCCTTGAACTCACAGAGTCCACCTACCTCTCTCCCAAGTACTGGGATTAAAGGCATGTACCACCACCACCCCTGGCCTAAAATGGTTCTTAGCCACCATGTGGGTGCTGGGAATTGAACCCTGGTCCTCTGCAAGAGCAGTCTGTGCTTTTAACCGCTGAACCATCTCTCCAGCCCCAACACACATCCTAAACCCCAGTGTGCAATGCTTCTGGCTCCTGTTTTTTGTTTTGTTTTGTTTGTTCTTAACAGATTATAATCCCACCCACGACACTTGCAGAACCACCCTGTAATCTCAGTTATTGAAAAGGGAAACAGAGGCAGAGGAGGTCACTTAGCCTTCCAGAATCCTGTGACTGCTGCAGTGCTGGGGTCCTTCTCTCAGGGCCTCATGTTCTTGGCAAATATTTGACCGCTGAGCGACAACCCCAGTCCTCTGTCACCTTCTCCTTATTGCTATTCTTTTCCTCTGTTTTGAGGCAGCGACCTATGACCCATCCACCCCATTGTTGTAGCACAATCTAGCCTTGAGCTCATGAGCCTTCTGTCTCTACCTTCCAAGAACTGAGATTAGAGGGGCCAACCACCACACCTGGCCTTTAATCCTAGCATTTGGGAGGCAGAGGCAGGCAGATCTTTGTGAGTTCAAAGCCAGCCTGGTCTACAGAGTGAGTTCCAAGGACAGCTGGGGCTACAGGTAGACCCTGTCTCTAAAAGACCAAAAAAAGAAGGAGGCCCGAGACAGCCTTGAGGGTATTCAGGGTTTGGATGTGTTGGGGTATGGAGAAGCACTGCTCAGATTCCATGACCACAGGCAAAGATGCAGAGGTCGTGGGGTACAGAACACGGAGAGGGAAGACTATTAGAGTCTTGGTAACAGGATAGCAGGATGGCAGTTTGGAAACAAATAGTAGACATTCTATTACCTGAAAAACAAAAGCGATAAATCTGGGCCACATTACAGAATGCCATGACACAGGGCTGGATGCTTCTTCTACTGCTAAGGTAAGTTGTTGACAGGATTTGTCACTGTCACTCTCTGTGGGGGAAGGCCCGGTGGCCGATCTATCTCTGCCCTCTCCAGAGCCGATCTCACTCTCACATTTGTCAGCAGCCCTGTCCCGCACTGCTGTGTCATCATCTACTTACTTTCAAGTGCCTGACCTACAGGCAGCGGCCCCCACTTGCAGACCAGATGCTTCCTTCCTGGGGCAGCAGAGCCGAGTCATTTGGAAACCTCTCTCCGTGATCAAGGTACTGATAGGGCAGGTGGGCCACCTCATCAGTTCCCCAACTTTGGAGGCAAATGCGGTGGGGAGTTTCGCTGGCCTGTCACCTCCACCTAGGGCCTAGTTCACTTTCACTGGGGGACAGTGCCCCTGCCTCAGAGGACACCACACCCCAATGCTGCTTCAGCCGTTTCCTGCCTTTGCTTCCAGGCCATCTTATCTCACCTGCCCCACNGTTTAAAGATTGGTAGGATCTTTATACATTTGAGAATTCTGGAATGTGTAATACAATTTATGATTATTTTTCTCTTGGTATCATCTTTTTTTTTGGCATTTTTGAGATAGGGTCTCCCTTTAGTCCCAGCTGGCCTGGAGCTGGCTCTGTAGACCAGGCTGGCCTTGAACTCATAGAGATCTGCCTGCCTCTGCCTCCCGAGTGCTAGGATTAAAGGCGTGCGCCACCACGCCCGGTTTATTTATTTATTTTAGAGAGGTTCTCCTTGTAGCCCCAGCCAGCCTGGAACTCCCTATGTGGACCAGGCTGACCTTGAAATCATAGAGATCCACCTTCCTCTGCCTCCTGAGTGCTGGGATTAAAGGCGTGGGCCATCAGGACCATCTGGTGTCACTTTTTTTTTAAAAGATATTTTTATTGTTATTAAACTTTTTCATACATCATGCATCATTTCTCAATCCAATTTAGACTCATTTCCCTTTCCATGCCCCCCACCCCACTGGAGTCCATGCATTCTGCCATACATGTCCTGCATCTTTAAGTCTTTCCAGAATTTTTTTTTCCCCCCTTTGGTCTTTTTCAGACAGGGTCTCCCTTTAGTCCCAGCTGGCCTGGAGGTCTCTCTGTAGACTAGGCTGGCCTTGAACTCACAGAGATCCGCCTGCCTCTGCGAGTGTTGCTATTAAAGGCGTGCGCCACCACGCCTGTCTTGGTGTCACTTTTTTTTTTTTTATTTTTTATTTACTTTTTTTAATGTGTATGAATGTACTGTCTGCATGCAGGTTTGTGCACTCGTGTCGTGCAATGCCGTGGAGGTCAGAAGAGGGTCTCGGATTCCCCTGGAACTGGAGTCAAAAGCGGTTCTTAGCCGCTATGTGGGTGCTGGGGATCGAACCCAGGTCCTCTGCAAGAGCAGTCGTCGCTCTTAACCGCTAGGTCATCTCTCCAGCCCCTTTATTTTTATTTTTTAATTTTATTTATTTTCGTATGTGTATGAATGTACTGTCTGCATGTAGGTCTGTGCACCCGTGTCCTGCAATGCCGCGGAGTCAGAAGAGGGTGTCGGATTCCCCTGGAACTGGAGTCAAAAGCGGTTCTTAGCCGCCATGTGGGTGCTGGGGATCGAACCCAGGTCCTCTGCCAGAGCAGTCGGGGCTCTTAACCGCTAGGTCATCTCTCCAGCCCCTGGTGTCACTTTTTAAAAAATCCTTTCAATAGACCCATTCTCTTTTCCTCTCTACACAGTGAGACCCACTAGCGTTCGTTTCCCCTTCTTTCCCTCTATCTTATTGATGATCCCACATGGAGGCTCTTGTTCAAGCTGGTTTTCTTGGCATTTTGGAGGTCCACCTTAACCTGTGCGCTCCCCACCGAGCAGTGTGCTTCCCCCAGCTTTCTTATGCCTGGCTTTGTTCTCAAATGTGGAATACCTTCAGCTAGCATTCGGTCTGTGAATGATGTATTAGCCCAGTTCTGATCCAAGATGCACACGCGCCCCCTACTGGTTTCTTGAAGAAGCACACTTTTATTTTCTTTTCTGTTTTGCCCCCTTGAGGAAATTCCATCTGACGGTTAAATCCTTGCCACTAATCTTCTCTTTGGGGCCTAGGACAGATTCAAGCTCCCAGCCAGCAGCCAATCAGGCCCGACTTCTGTTAACTCACTGTCAACTCATGCATTTCTGAGAAGCTGATGTAAATCTAATTTGATAGATTATATTTTAACGCTCTAGGAGATACTAAAATTAAAATGAAAGTTATGAATTCTAATAGCCCATTATTGGGCATTTACCTCTTACCATTTGCTCTCTTAACCTTTGAACGAAGATCTTCCTTAACTCTCACCACAATGAGGAATGTCCCAAACTCTGATTATAGATAAGAAGACTAGAGGGAGCCCTGCCAGGTCACCCAGCTGAAAGACTCCCCTAAGGATTGAATAAACATGCAAAATACCCATTCAGTTTTGAACTGGACATAAGCAGTGCATAATTTTTTTTTACTATAGTATGTCCCAAATATCGTATACAACATTTTATGTGGGCACCCTCCCCAGCTGATCAGTGATGGGTATGGGTGGGAATCCAGGTCTGCTGGTTCCCAGTGACAGGGCCATGGAGTTCTTGCATGGAATTCTTTGTTTTTTGTTTGGTTTTTAATTTTTTATTTACATATTTATATTTGTGTATCTGTGTGTTTGAGCATGCCACGGCACAAACATGGAAGTCGGGATAACTCGCAACAGCTGGTCTTCTCCTACTGTGTGGGTCTTGTAAATCAAATGCAGATCATCAGACTTGGTGGCAAGAGCCTTAACCTTCTGAGCCATCTGGCCTGCCAATTCGTTTCTTATTTATTTTGAGACAGGATCTTGACTTGTGGCCCTGGCTAGCCTGAGAACTCACTGTGTAGCCCAGTCTGGCCTTCAATTTGTAGTTACTCTCCTGACTCTCAGCCTTCCAAGTGCTGGGAATATGGGATTCTTTGCAAACCAGTGAGTCCACTTGCACTAACTTAAAACCCTATGTCAGACACACTGAAGTTTTTCTAGGGTTTTGAGCTTAGGAATTGGACATTGTTTTTTTTCCTTCTTTGTAGAGCTAGGGATTAGTAGAGTTCAGCCACACATGTTTTACTATATATGCTCTACCACACCTGCTCTGCCACTCATGACCTACTACACATACCCTACCTCAACTGCAGTGAGGACTTTGTATTTTTTTTCTGGAAATACTGGGAATTGAATTTAGGGCCTCAAGCCTGCTAGGCAAGAACTCTATCACTGAATTACAGCCTCAGCACCTCACCCCCCTGGGCCTTTTATCTTATCTTTTATTTTTTTGGTCTTTTCGAGACAGGGTCTCCCTGTAGTCCCAGCTGTCCTGGAACTCACTCTGTAGACCAGGCTGGCCTTGAACTCACAAAGATCCGCCTGCCTCTGCCTCCGAAGTGCTAGGATTAAAGGCGTGCGCCACCACGCCCGGCTTTTTTTTCTTTTTTGAGACAAGGTCTCAATGTGTATCCCTGGGTGATCTGCAACTCATTATGTAGACCAGGCTGGCCAGCAACTCATTATGTAGACCAGGCTGGACTGCAACTCATAGAATTCCACCCAACTCTGCTTCCTGCGTGCTGGGACTGAAGGTGGGCCAGCACACAGGGTGTGTTTTGGCTGTTATTTTTGTTTTTGTTTTATTTGTGTGTGCGTGTGTGTTGCTTTTTTATTTTTATTTATTTATTTATTTTTGTTGTTGCTGTTGTGTTTTTTGTCATTTTGAGACAGGGTCTCCCTTTAGTCTCAGCTGGCCTTGAACTCCCAGAGATCTGCCTGCCTCTGCCTCCTGAATGCTGGGATTAAAGGCATGTGCCGCCACACTGGGCTTTGTTTTTAAGACAGAGTCTCACTCTGTACCTCAGGCTGGCCCACAACTCACTTTGTAGCCCAGACTACAAAGCCCAGTTTATATCTTCAACTGAGCGATCCTCCTGTCTCAGCCTCCTGGATGCTGGGATCACAAATACACATCACTCTTCCTGGACACCATAGTCCTTGCTTCATCTCTAGATTGCTTATAACACCTATACAATGCTATGCAAACAAGTCTTATACTGTATTGTTTAGGGTATATTGACAAAATTTATTTATGTGTATGAGTATTTGTCTTTATCCTGTATATTGGCAGATGCTGGTAGAGGCCAGAAGGGTATCAGATCATCTGGAGCTGAAAATATAAAATATATGGTTGTGAGCCATCCAGCACAGGTGCCAGGAACTAAATTCAGGTCTTCTGTCGTTGTTGTTGTTGTGGGGTTTTTTTTTGTTGTTGTTGTTGTTATTGTTGTTTTTAATGAGCTGAGCCATCTCCCAGCCCCAGATGCCATTTTTTTTTTTTTTTTTTTTTTTGAGACAGGGTCTCCCTGTAGCCCCAGCTGGCCTGGAATTCACTCTGTAGATCAGGCTGGCCTTGAACTTCACTGAGATCTGCCTACCTCTGCCTCCAGAGTGGGAGGCCACACCCGGCTACAGTTCTTAGCCCCCATTTGGGTGCTGGGAATCGAACCTCGGACCTCTGCAAGAGCAGTCAGTGCTCTTAACCACTGAGCCATCTCTCCAGCCCCAAGTGATGGTGATTAAATCCAGGGCCTCATGAATGTTAGACAAGTGGTCTACCCACACATCCCCCCTGCTGCAACCCCAGTCCTTGAATGTTTTCAATGAATAATTAGTTGAATCCGTGGATACAGAACCTGCAGGTGTGGAGGGATGATGGTATACTCTCTTTTCATCAGTCATCCATCCATTGAAGTCCTTGACAAATATTTATTATCTGAGGGCCTGTCCAGATATAGAAGGATGAATTAGAACAACCTATTGGGGAGACTAAAGAGGCAACAGAGGCAACCTAGTGGTGGGTTAGGCAGCATGCTACAGGCTTCCCTGGGAGCACAGGGGGCAGCAGAGGCCTCAGATGCAAGTTCCTGGACTTCAACTGAGTCTTGGAAGACCAAGAGGTTTTGTTTTTTTTTTTTTATCTTTTCAAGACAGGGTCTCCTTGTAGCCCCAGCTGTCCTGGAACTCACTCTGTAGACCAGGCTGGACTTGAACTTACAAAGATCCTCCTGCCTCTGCCTCCGGAGTGCTAGGATTAAAGGCGTGCACCACCACGCTGGGCTTTGTTTTGTTTTGTTTTTTATTTATTTTTTTTTTTTTTTAGGAGAGTGTTAGGCCATCTGCTCCTTTGCAGCCGAGCCAAACCTTCAGAGGATCTGATGTGAGCAAAGTCCACCCTCCTGAGCTGAAGAAATTTATGGACAAAAAGTTATCTCTGAAGTTAAATAGTGCTAGACATTCCAAAGAATACTGCAAGCTTTGATCCCTTCATGAAATTGATCCTTGTAGCCCCAACTGGCCTGGAACTTGCTCTGTAGACCAGGCTGGCCTTGATCTCACAGAGATCTACCTGCCTCTGCCTCCTGAGTGTTGGGATTAAAGGTATGAGCCACCACGACCAGCTTCAGTTTTATTCTTATTTTAGGACTGTTTTACTTGCATGTATATAGGTGTACCACAACTACATAATGTCCACAGGGACCAGAAGATGGTGTCGGATACTCTGGAACTGGAGTTACAGGCAGTTGTGACCTGCCTAATGTGAATGTTGGGAACTGAACCCATGTCCTCTGCAAGAGCAGCCACTGTTCTTAATGATCAGCCATCTCTCTAGCCCCATAAAGGCCAATAGTTTTGTTTCCCTACCAAGGGGGGATTAAATGGTAATAGATGTAAACATTAACCAGGAGTTAAAATTTAGAATAAGAGATGAGTTCAGGTGAAAAGAATATGAGGGCTGGACAGATGGCTCAGCAGTTAAGAGTACTGGCTGCTCTTGCAGAGGCACTGGGTTTGATTTTCAGCACCCACATGGAGGCTAACAACTATCCATAACTCCAGTTCCAGGGGATCTGCCATCCTCTTCTGACCTCTGTGGGCCCTGCATGACATGGGTACATTCAGGTAATATGCTCATACACATAAAATTAAAAATATTGCCAGGTGTGGTGACAAACACCTTTAATCCCAGCACTTGGGAGGCAGAGGCAGTCGGATCTCTGTGAGTTCAAGGCAAGCCTGGTCTACAGAGCGAGTTCCAGGACAGATGTGGCTACAGGGAGACCCTGTCATTCCCCACCCCCACCCCCAAAAAAGTCCTACTTCATGGGCTGGGTCTACAGGTAAATGATCCATATGAAATGCCCACCATAGCTCCCAAGACTTAGTGAGTGATCAAAGAGGGTAACAAAACATTTCCCCTCTGTGGTTCACAAGTGTGTCATACTATCTTGAGTCCACAACCTCCCCTTAGCTACTGACACCTTATCTGCTCCAGTTTCATGCTGTAACTCTGAATGGTCCGTAGTCTCCATTCAGCCTCCTCTCTTAATTCCCTTCATGGAACTGGTCTCGTCAAAGTCACTGATAAACCTCACAAGGTAAAGCCAATGGGCAATTCGGTCTTCATCTAGAGCCTTTCAACAGGATTTAACAAATGCTTGGCCTTTCTTTCTTTCTTTCTTTCTTTCTTTCTTTCTTTCTTTCTTTCTTTCTTTCTTTCTTTCTTTCTTCCTTCCTTCCTTCCTTCCTTCCTTCCTTCCTTTCTTCCTTTCTCTTTCTCTCCCTTTCCTCACTCCCTCCCACCTCCCTCTCTCTTTTAGCATGTGCATGTGGTGTGATGCACATAACATGTTTGCATGTGTAGGGGTGCACATATGTGCAGGTTCATGTGGAGGCCAGGAGTCTTCCTCAGTCACTCTCCACCTTGTAGATCTGCAGGCCTCTGCCTCGTGAGTTCTGGGATTAAAGTCGTGCACCACCATTCCTGGATGTCTTTTTTTATTTTTTGAGACAGGTTTCTAGCCCAGGCTGGGATTAACAGCATGTGCCACCACACTTTGCTCTAGACTTACCTTTTTTTTTTTTTCCCGAGACAGGGTCTCCCTATAGCCTCAGCTGGCCTGGAACTCTGTTGACCAGGCTGGCCTTGAATTCACTGAGATCTGCCTGCCTCTGCCTCTGCCTCCTGAGTGCTAGGATTAAGGGCCTGCGCCCCTAGGCCTGGCTTAAAGACGGTTCTTAGCTGCCATGTGAGTGCTGGGAATTGAACCCGGGTCCTCTGCAAGAGCAGTTGGTGCTCT
Organism: Rhizomys pruinosus; assembly: GCA_009823505.1. Taxonomy (NCBI): domain Eukaryota; kingdom Metazoa; phylum Chordata; class Mammalia; order Rodentia; family Spalacidae; genus Rhizomys; species Rhizomys pruinosus. The sequence continues at coordinate 518,885 of VZQC01008909.1, forward strand.
TAACCGCTAGGCCATCTCTCCAGCCCCTAGACGTCTTGAAGCGTTTGCTTCTCTTGGCTTTCAGGGCACTCCCGTCTCCCTGGTTGTCCCTCTGTCTCCCCTGCTGGCTCTTCTCCCTACCTCTAGATGTTGGACCAGGTCACTCATGTAGCTCTTCACACTGTGTCAAAGAAGCCTTCCCTGACCCTTCTATCCCTACCCTCCCTTCTTCCTCCCCATAGACATGAGATGCACAGCCTGGGTCTCCCTTCGAGGAAGATTTGCCACTCCAGCTTCAGACTTGCCCAAGGTCATGACCCTTGAAGAAATCTATAATACTAAGGCTGATTGGGCCCAACAGGGAACAACTTCAGTGGACGATTTTGGCTCTGGAGTTTCTCCAGGGTTCTAATGAGGATTGGTCCCCTCAGCTTGGTGACCCCTCCTCATCCTTCCACATATGTGCTCTCAGGAGTATTCATTTTAGGTGCTAGAGAGATGGCTTGGCTGGTAAGAACTCAGGTGGTTCAAATCCCAGCCACCCACGTGGTGGCTAACAACCTCATAACTCCAGTTCCAAGTTATCCAACACCCACTTCTGTCCTCTGGGGGCACTGCACAACATGGGTATACTTACACACATGTAGGCATAACACATATACACATAAAATAAAAATAAATCAATAATTAAACACAGAATTAAAAGAGTGCTTGTTTTTAGGGCTGGAGAGATGGCCCAGCGGTTAAGAGCGCCGACTGCTCTTGCAGAGGACACAGGTTCAATCCCCAGCACCCACATGGCTGCTGAGAACCGTCTTTAACTCCAGTTCCAGGGGAATCCGACACCCTCTTCTGACTTCCGCGGGATTGCACAACACGGGTGCACAAATCTACATGATTCATGCACATAAAAATAAAAATAAATGTTAATTGTTTAAAAAAATAAAATAAAATAAAAGAGTGCTTGTTTTAAAATTTTTTTTTTATTAATTTTATTTCTTTCTGTATGTGTATGAATGTACTGTCTGCATGCAAGTTTGTGCACCCGTGTCGTGCAATGCCGCGGAGGTCAGAAGAGGGTGTCAGATTCCCCTGGAACTGGAGTTCTCCTGGAATTGGAGTTTCAGACGGTTCTCAGCCGCCATGTGGGTGCTGGGGATTGAACCCAAGTCCTCTGTAAGAGCGGTCGGTGCTCTTAACCGCTAGGCCATCTCTCCAGCCCCCGCAACTTTCATTTTTATTATGCTACTCTATAGCCAAGGATGCCCTCAAATTGCCAATCCTGCATCAGCCTCCCAGTTCTGGGATTATGGGCAGGCAACACCACTCACTTCTGGCTAATATTTAGTTTTCACTGTTGAGGATCAAACTCAAGGCCTTATGTATCCTAGGCAAGCCCTCTACCATTGAGCAGATCCTCAGGACTGAACTATAATTGAGCTGCCCATCACATGTCACTATATTTTCCTTGCTGCCAGTTTACTGAGCTAGCAACATCTAAACATTTGGTTTCCTAGGAATTGTAACATTCTATCAAGGAGGTAAGGAAAAAGAGAGTTACAAGGTTATATAAATAGTAACAGTAACAATTGTTAGAGAAAGGACACTTCCTTTTTTTTTTTTTTTGGTCCTTTTGAGATAGAGTCTTCCTCTATCCCCAGCTGGCCTGGAAACTCACTATGCAGACCAGGCTGGCCTTGAACTCACAGTGATCTGTCTCTGCTTCCTGAGTGCTGGGATTAAAGGCACATACCACCACACCTAGCTGATACTTCCTTTATTATGGAGCTGCCTGTAAATTGCTTCTTTGATCAGCCATGGGTACCCTATCTCCAGTGAATAGACTTTGTTCATGTCTTTCCATGACAATTCATAAGGTAAAAAGTCTATCATCTATCTATCTATCTATCTATCCATCTATCTATCTATCTATGTATCTATCTATCTATCATCTATTGCTGTCTAGGGGTTTTGCTGGGTTAATTTTCTCCATTAAG
>VZQC01008909.1:535396-614293 GCA_009823505.1 Rhizomys pruinosus
CTCTCTCTCTCTCTCTCCCTTCCTTCCTTCCTTCCTTCCTTCCTTCCTTCCTTCCTTCCTTCCTTCCTTCCTTTCTCTTTCTCTCTTTCCTCCCTCCCTCCCACTTCCCTCTCTCTTTCAGCATGTACATATGATGTGATACACATAGCATGCTTGCATGTGTAGGAGTGTACATATGTGCAGGTGTGTGTGGAGGCCAGAAGTCTTCCTCAGTAACTCTCCACCTTGTAGATTTGCCTGCCTCTGCCTCCTGAGTTCTGGGATTAAAGTCGTGCACCACCATTCTTGGATGTCTTTTTTTATTTTATTTATTTATTTATTTATTTATTTATTTATTTATTTATTTATTTATTGGTCTTTTCGAGACAGGGTCTCCCTGTAGCTCCAGCTATCCTGGAACTCACTCTGTAGACCAGGCTGGCCTTGAACTCACAAAGATCCATCTGCGTCTGCCTCCCAAGTGCTAGGATTAAAGGTGTGTGCCACCATGCCCGGCCTTTTTTTTTATTTTTTGAGACAGGTTTTCTAGCCCAGGCTGGGATTAACAGCATGTGCCACCACACTTTGCTCTAGACTTACCTTTTTTTTGAGACAGGGTCTCCCTATAGTCCCAGCTGGCCTGGAACTCACTCTGTTGACCAGGCTGGCCTTGAACTCACTGAGATCCGCCTGCCTCTGCCTCCTGAGTGCTAGGATTAAAGGCATGCACCACCATGCCTGGCTCCCAGAGATTTTATTTTTTAACCAGTTAATCTTATGAGACTTTTTGTTGTTGTTGTTGTTTGTTGTTGTTGTCTTTTTGAGACAGGGTCTCCCTGTAGCCCCAGCTGGGCCTGGAGCTCACTATGTAGAACAGGCTGGCCTCCAACTCACAAGAGATCTGTCTGCCTCTGCCTCCCAAGTGCTGGGATTAAAGGCATGTGCCATCATACCTGGCTTTATGGGACTTTGGTTTTGAATTTTATTTATTTATTTATTTATTTATTTATTTATTTATTTATTCAGTCTTTTTGAGACAGGGTCTCCCTGTAGCCCAGATGGTCTGGAATTTTCTATGTAGACCAAGCTGGCCTTGAACTCACAGAGATCTGCCTGCTTCTGCCTCCCGAGTGCTGGGATTAAAGTTGTGTGCCACTAAACCCAGCCTGAAATTAGTTTCTGACCAGGCTGTTATTTCAAAGGGGCCCTAAAAGTCAACAGAACTTATTCTCAGCCTGGGATGTCTGGATCATGACCCTGGGGTCAGCTATGTCAGTAGTTAAGTCTTGATAAACAACCAAGAAAAGAGGCTGATCTCAGCTCCTCCAGGCCTAGTGTTCCCCCTTCCTTACTAACCAGATGCTTCTCCTGCTTCTGTAACTTCGCTTCTTGCTTCTTGTTAATCATTAATAATGCTTCACGGAGCAGGAAGTTCTTAGGGTTGAGGTAATTTTGGTCTGTGCCTTTATAAGGACCTCAAACTTTGACCCACACTCATTGGCTCTCAGATTGGTAGACGCTGCTGTCCAAATGCTTGCTAAACTTGAATAAACTTTTTCCTTTAAATTTCTAAATTTTAAACTTTTTATCTGGTGGTCTCCTTGGGTGTTCTCAACTCTACTACACCTTGAATTCACAGAGACCCACCTGCCTATGCTTCCTGAGTGCTGGGATTAAAGGTGTGTTAAAATTACTTTTATATTATGTGTGTAAGTGTATTGCCTGCATATGTGTAAGTGCACCCATGTTGTGCAGTGCCCATGGAGGTCAGAGAGGGTGTCACATCCCCTGGAACTGGAGTTGAAGACGGTTGTTAGTTGCCATGTGGTTGCTAGGAATATGAACCTGGATCCTCTGCAATGGCAGCCAGTGTTCTTAACCACTAAGACGCCTCTCCAGCCCCCTTACAGGGCTTTTTTTCTACTCTAACACCACTGACCAAGCTGAGGTTACTTGTCATATTTTGGTTGCCTATTTCCAACACTTGAATCTTGATGTGTTTGGCTGGTGTTCTGATAGCTTTAGTGTCAACTTGACACACCTGGTTTGTGGGAGCCTCAGTTGGAGAATTGTCTCCATTGGACTGGCTGTCCATGTCTATGGGGCATTTTCTTGATTGTTGATTGATGTGGGAGGGCCCAGCCTACTGTGGATGATACCACCCCTGGGCAGGTTGTTCTATACTGTGTATGAAAGCAGGCAGATGTCGGGTGTGGTAGCACCCGCCTTTAATCCCAGCACTTGGGAGGCAGAGGCAGGTGGATCTCTGTGACTTCAATGCCAGCCTGGTCTACAGAGTGAACTCCAGGCCAGCTGGGACTAAAGGGAGACCCTGTCTCAAAAAGACCAAAAAAAAAAAAAAAAAAAAAGAAAAAAGAAAAGAAAGCAGGCTGAGCATGGGCCAGGAGAGCAAGCCAGTGAACAGCATTCCTCCATGGCCTGTGCTCCAGCCCCTGCCTCCAGGTTCCTTCCCTGAGTTCCTACCTTGGGCTCCCTAAGTGATGAACTGTGATCCAGGAGATGTGAGCCAAATAAACCCTTTCCTCCCCAAGTTGGTATTGGTCAGAGTGTTTTGTCACAGCAATTGAGAGTAAACTAGAAGAGTTAGTTGCTGTTGTTTTAATTTGTTTTTATTTAATGTGTATGAGTGTTTTGCCTTCACATATGTAAGTGCATCATGTGCATGCCTGGTGCCTGTGAAGGCCAGAAGAAGGCATGGGTACCCCTGGACCTGGACTTTCCTATGGTTGTTAGCCGACATGTGGTGCTGGAAACCAAGCTGGGTTCTTTGGAAGAGCAGCCAGTAGCGCTCTTAATGGCTGAACCACCTCTCCAGCAATGCGACCCCCTTTTTTTTAAGTTGGAAAAATGCTCTGGGGTTAGCTAGGTTCTTGCCACCTCATGAAGTTGTCCTCTTCTCCCCATCCTGGGTTGGTGGCCCCTTTCTGTGGTTCTGGGACGTTAGTTTTTAATACTGGGAGGCAGAATGTGCCCAGGATTTTAGTCCTTCTCTCCCCTAAGGGGCAGTTGGTAACTTTGGATACATGTTTTTGTCCAACTGCTGGATCAGGGCAGTGCTATTGGCATCTTGAAGCAATAGAGTCCTAGAACACTGCTCAGTTCCCTATTACTAACCCAACAAAGACCAGGCCCCAAAGTCCTTAGTGCTGAAGTTGTAGAAAACTGTGTTACCATACTTCATAAAGACAACTATGCTTGCCCCTCTGGCTGGCCTTCCCTGCTAGACTAGAAGGCCCTGAAGAAGAGTGACACGTTATCTTGTTGAGTGTTTAATCACAGAGGTGACAAGAAGGACTGAGGGGTGGTAGGAAGATACATTCAGATTCAAACTGGAGCTCTGTGAGATCATGCAACTGTTTCCTTGAACCTCCCTTTTGGGCACTTAAATCAGCTGACAAGCACGTCATTCATTATTTAGCACTGTATGCTAGTAGTGTTGAAAACTGCAACGATTAAGTCAGAGCCTCTACTTTTTTGTTTGTTTGGTTTTTGTTTTTGTTTTTCAAGGTAGAGCTGGGACTCATGATCCTCCTGCCTCTACCTTCTTGGTGCTGAGATTACAGTGTGATGGCTGAAGTGACTCCACTCTGTACACTTAAAGTTCATTCTTAGCTCAAGGGTGCAAAGCAAATTCCAGGACTCTTCTGACCACCTTCTAGTCCAGCCTTGATAAAACAGAGATATGGTTAACTGCGGGTTTTGGCTTCTATAACTTGCTTAGCCTGATTAATGGCATCCTGACATTTTCTAAGTGGGCCATAAGTGCAAGACAGCCTTGCCTTATGGTCTCCCTTTAAATTCCCTTCTCAGCCTCAGCCCTGGGCAAAAGAAAGTCTCAGATTAAAAAGGGAGATTGGCTTGCCAAACAGCACTACTGTTTCTAGTCGGAACTGAGACTGTATGCCCAGTAACTACTGCTCAGTTAAACCTTGGCTGATAAACATTTGAATTGCGTCTGGTGGTCTTTTTTTCTCAGTAGTCTGAGCTCTGTAAAGACAGGATTGAGTCACCACACCTAGATGGAAAACTGATTTATGTGCGTATTTTTGCAGTGCTGGGTTTGGAACCCAGGACCTTGTGCATGTTAGGCAAACCATGGACCGCTGAGCTACATCTCCTATCTAATGAGCTACATCTCCTATCTAACTTAAAAGCTTACACTGTAACGGGGTGTGGTGGCCCATGCTTTTAATACCAGCACTTGGCAGGCCGAGTGGCTCTCTGAGTTTGAGGCCAGCTTGGTCTACATCGAGAGTTCCAGGGCATCCAGGACTACATAGGAAGACTTTGTCACATAAAATAAAATAAAGAACATCTACTATATTCGGAATATAAAATACTTGTCATAAAAATAGTTACAGTCCAAGATACTGGCTGTCAAACAGGGAATCTCCCAGATCCAGAGGGGCCGCTCTAGCCGCTGGCCACGCTATAAACTCAGTGCACTCGCTTGTACTGTCAGGGAAATCTCCGCTTCCGGGAGCTGCGCCCCGGAGACTTCCTCTCTAGCCGTTACGTCTCGTCTCGGTGGTCACTGGAGTTCCTCCCCCTCCCCTCCCTGGGGCGGGCCACGAGCTCCCCGGACTCTGCCCTGAGCGGACACTGGGCGAGCTAGGCGACCTCGTCCGCAGCATCTCGGGTCATGGCGGTCCCGGGACCCGAGGCCAGAGCTGGAGTGAGGTGAGCAGGGCAGCAGGTGAGGGCGGCCGGGTTAGCTGGGCTGTGGGGATCCTGCAGCCCCGGGCTCCCCAGAGACGTCCGCTCCTCAGGACTTCTGCAGCCCTCCCTGCACACTGAGGGGGCGTCTTTCCTCCAACGGAGGTCTTTCCTCCAACTGGTCTTTTCTTTGCTTGGCCTCCTTGGAGCTCAAGTGCACAGAACTGAGTTTCCTCTCATTAGTTCTTGGTACCGCGGAGAACCCTCTTTTGGTATCTTTCTAGTCTCCTTCCTAGTCTCAATCCCAGTCCACTCCTCAGACACCTGCTCTAAGCTTGTGTGTGTGTGTGTGTGTGTGTGTGTATGCACATTAGTGTGGGTGCCCGCAGAAGCCAGAGGCACTTGTGACAAGCCGTGTGAGCCACCTGATACGGGTGTTGGGAATTGAACTCAGGTCCTCTGGAAGAGCAGTATGAATTCATTTAAATATGTTGTGATTTTAAAACAAACTTTTTTTTTCACTGATCATGTGTTTTCAAGATCATCCCTGCTGTGTGTGGTGTCACCTTGGATATGTAGATCTTATTTTTTTTTTCAAAAAATTTTTAAATTTATTTATTTTGTATGTGTATGAATGTACTGTCTGCATGTAGGTTTGTGCACCCGTGTCGTGCAATGCCGCGGAGGGCAGAAGAGGGCCTCGGATTCCCCTGGAACTTGAGTCAAAGCCATGTGGGTGCTGGGGATCGAACCCCAGTCCTCTGCAGGAGCAGTTGGCGCTCTTAACTGCTAGGCCATCTCTCCAGCCCAGATATGTAGATCTTATTCATTTCTCTAGTACGGGTGCCTGGATTGCTTCCATATATATATATATATGATCTTTTTGAGACAGGGTCTCCCTTTAGTCCCAGCTGGGCTGGAACTCACTATGTAGACCTGGCTGGCCTTAAACTCATCTGCCTCCCTCTACATCCCGAGTGCTGGGATTAAATGCATGAGCCACCATGCCCGGCCCAATATATATTTTGCATTTTTATTTGTTATATTTTATGCATTTGAGTGTTATGCCTGCATGTAGGTAAAGTGTACCCACAGGCACAATACCCACAGAGGTCCAAAGAGGAAATTGGATCCTTTGGAATTGGAGTTATGGATGGTTGTTAGCCACCATGTGGGTGGTGGGAATCGAACCCAGATCCTCTGCAAGAGCAGCCAATGCTCTTAATCACTGAGCCCTCTCTCCAGCCCCAGCTTCTAGTATTTTAATTTAATTTTTTAATTAATTTTATTTATTTCCATATGTGTATGAATGTACTGTCTGCATGCAAGTCTGTGCACCCGTGTCGTGCAATGCCACGGAGGTCAGAAGAGGGTGTCGGATTCCTCTGGAACTGGAGTAATCCATACACTTGTTCACACTGTGCCCCCTGCTTAAACCTTTAATACCTTGTATTTCTCCCCTGTTATTTCAACTCAAAGTGTTCTACTATCCCCTTTTATTATGTTTTTAAACTTCAGTTGCAATACTGTAGGTTTCTTTATAGTTTTTTCCATAAACCCTTCATTTTGACTGACTCTTCCCCACCCCCTCATTTTAGATAGAGTTCAAATCTGAGTGCTGCATTTGAGACACTCATTAGAAACTAGAATCCACCCATAGATATAGGACTCCAGGGCATGGTGCTGATATTGAAACTAGATTATAGACAAGGGGTGGAATTGGAGAAAACAGTATTCTAGGGCAGTGTAGATGATGTTGAATACTATAAAGAACTGAANAACCCGGGTCCTCTGTAAGAGTGGTCAGCGCTCTTAACTGCTAGGCCATCTCTCCAGCCCCTAATATTTTAAGCACCACAAAATGTGCTGTAATGAATTTTGTGGCAGTTGTCTCTTGGTAGAGATATTGGTGATTGTCTCCGGGTTGTCCACCTCGGGGGTAGGATACTGAGTCAGACTTTTTTTTTTTTTTTTGTCTTTTTTTTGAAACGGGGACTCCCTCTAGCCCCAGGCTATCCTGGAACTCACTCTGTAGACCAGTCTGGCCTTGAACTCACAAAGATCTGCCTGCCTCTTCCTCCCAAGTGCTAGGATTAAAAGGGTGCACCACCAAGCTCAGCCACTGAGTCAGACTTAATTCTGCTACATTGTGCTTTACAACTGCAGTATGTAAAGGCTCTGACACCACCACCCCAATTCACCCCAAATATTTGGTAGTGTTTATTTTTTTCCTAATGTTTATCATTCCAGTGTGCATGAGATACTATTCTATTGTGCTAACTTTATTTTTAAATTAAAAAATGTATTTTTGTATATGAGTATTTTACCTGCATGTAAGTAATTGCACCATGTGCATGCAGTACCCGACGAGGCCAGAAAATGGTGTCAGAGCCCCTGGAACTGGATTTACAGATGATTGTTAGCTCTCATGTGGGTGCTGGGAATTGAACCTGGGTCCTCTGGAAGAACAAATGTTTTTAACCACTGAGCCATCTCTCCAGCCCCCTATTTTTTAAATTTTTATTTATTATTGTGTGCATGTGTGTGTATCATGTGTGTGCCATCATGATACACACACATTGTATCAGAAGAGGTCAGAGGAGTTAGATCTTGTCTCTTCTGTCATGGGATCCTGGGATGAACTCAGGTCTTCAAGTTTTTCAGGCAAGCACTTTTACTGGCTGAACCATCTTGTCAGCTCATTGTGCTAATTATAATCTACCTGCTTATATCTTTTCTCCACTTTTCTACGAATTTCATGAAGTTCTGACTTAACAGAAATTCCTTGCGTGCTTCAGATTTTAATTTCTTAGAGACTTCATTCTCTAAATACCCCTCTCTTTTAACTAAAATCTGTGGTACTATGCCGAATAAAAATATTTCATTCTCAAAACAAAACAAAACAAAAAACCCTGGTGCATATGGTAGTGCATGCCTGTAATCCTAGCAGTCAGGAGGCAGAGGCAGGCGGATGTCTGTGAATTCAAAGCCAGCCTGGTCTACATAAGCAGATTTCAGGCCAGCTGGGGCTACAGGGAGACCCTGTCTCAAACGAAAAAAACAAAAACAAAAATTCTTGTTATTTCATACGTATGAGTGTTCTGTATACGTGTGTGTGTGTGTGTGTGTGTGTGCGTGTGTGTATCATATGTGTGCCTAGTGTCCACAGAGGCCCAAAGAAGACATTGGATCCCCTGGAACTGGTACTATAGATGGTTGCTAGTCACCATGTGGGTGCTGGGAATCAAACTCAGGTCCTCTGCAAGAGCAACCAGTGCTCTTAACTACTGAGCCATCTCTCCAGCCCCGGGCGAGATGGGATCATCATTATTAGACCATCTCAATGTCATTAAAGTATCCTCATTAACATATTTTTCTCCATTTGCTTCTATTGGTTGAGTATTGTCACTTCTTGCACTGATATGACTCGTAAGTCATTCTTTGTGCAAAGCCTGGGTCCTCAGAAGAAAAATGAGGATAAGCTTTGTAACTGCCCTCTAAGGATAACTCCCCTCTGAGCCTTCTCGCTGCTTCCTGACTTCTGCAGGCCCCGGTTAGATCTGCAACTTGTCCAGAGGTTCCTGAGGATACAGAAGGTTTGCTTTCCTTCTTGGTCATCACAGAACGTCTTGATGTTCCTGACTCTCTTATGTGTGACCCTCCTGGGTGAGTGAATGGACTTTGAGGGGGGAGACAAGCCTGGGTTTGGGATTCCTTTTCTTGTCCCTGGGACTAATGAAGCAGAGATTCAAGAGAAATGTCTTTCCTTTTCCTTCTGATTTTTGGCTCTTTTCCCTCCTCACAGAACAATTGGTGATCTACCAGGTTGGCCTGATCCCCAGTCAGTATTATGGGGTCCTGGGAAACAAAGACCTGGCTGGATTTAAGGCTCTGACCTTCCTGGCTGTTGTTCTCATCATTCTCAACTCCACAGTAAGGGCTTGCCTGTTCCCTGCAGGCTTCCCTCTCCCATCTAGCAGAAGTGGAATGCCTGGTGGGACTTAGTCTTCAGGAAGCAGGAACCAAGCTGAGAGTGTGTGTTCTTCCTTTTTCTGGGAATTAGAGGGATGCTTTCCCTGAAGGTCAGAACCCTAGGCAGGGCTTTGATCTTGCTGTTGGTCACAGGTTCTGCTTTAATTCAGAATTCAGTGGAAATAGCCATTGTCCCCTCCTGTCCCAGAATTCTCACTTCAGGGAGCTCAGAGCACTTCACAACCAGGATCCATAGCCAGTCACTGCTGCTGCTCTGGCAGCTGAGGCTGTGACTCAGCCTGGCACAGTGTCACACCTCCATCTTTCCACCTGCTACTTTCTTGTCCAGTGGTCGCTTTCCACTGCCACTTGTAGAGTTGGCAAGCCTACTCATTTCTCAGGATACCTCCACTGTCATCATCTTTGAGTCTTCAACATGTCATTCATGCTTCCGCTATCAAATTCGGCCCTTTCTCTGTACTTACTAATTCCTTGAGTTGACAGCTGCTGCCACACTCCTTACACATTTACCATTGTCTGCTCGTGGGCTGGACTGTGAGTTCATTGTTATTTCCCTAGTGCTTAGCACAGAGGCGCTTCAGAAATGGCAGATGATGAGACAGGGCTCTGCCAGGACCCTGACAGATGCCCTCTGTCAGGCTGGACTAGCAGTTTCCTAGGGATGCTTCTTCTTGTCCTAAATTTGGCCATTTTGGTGGGCTTTGGGTCAGAAAACCAAGGTATTTGGAAGGTATTTGGAAGCTTCTTCCATGCTTGGGGACAGAAGAGTAAACACGTAAATGGAGCAGACCATATGGTCACCAGTCTTCAGATATTCAGTGTAAGACATACACTGCAGAAAGGGGCTTGAGGGTCTAACTTTTGGTAATCCCTTTGAGGTTTTTTTTAAATTTTTATTTATTTATTTATTTATTTATTTATTTATTTATTTATTTATTTATGTGTATGAATGTACTGTCTGCCTGTAGGTCTGTGCACCCATGTCGTGCAATGCTGCGGAGGTCAGAAGAGGGCATCAGATTCCCCTGGGACTGGAGTCAAAGACGGTTCTCAGCCGCCATGTGGGTGCTGGGGATCGAACCTGGGTCCTCTGCAAGAGCAGTCGGCGCTCTTAACCGCTAGGCCATCTCTCCAGCCCCGAGGTTTTTTTTTTTTTTTTTTTGAGGGAACAGACAGATGAGTGAGTGGGGAAGGGAAGCGTCATGATTTGAAGCTTTAGAAAGGAAAAGCACTGAGTGATCAGAATGGACTGTGCCTCATCAGCAGAAGCTCCTACTAGCGTTGAGCTTTGAACTGAGACTTGCAGGAAACCATCTCTTCCTCCTCTCCCTTCCCCTTCCTCCCCCACTGCACAGCTGAAGAGCTTTGACCAGTTCACTTGCAAGCTGCTGTATGTGAGCTGGAGGAAGGACCTCACCGAGCACCTGCACCACCTGTACTTCCGGGCCCGTGTGTACTACACTCTCAACGTGCTGCGGGATGACATCGACAATCCGTAGGCACCCCTCTTAGTCCTTGCTGCCTCCAGCTTGCTCTGTCCATCTAGCTTAGCCTCGGAGACTCCTGACCACACTTATCTACAGGAGGCCAGTGTTGCTGTGTGGGGAAAGGGTTCTACAGCGAGAACCTGGGCTTGAGAGTAGGAGTGGCTTTCCTTAGTGTTTTTCGTATCTTGAGCTTTGAAATAAGGCAAGTGAAGAAGGTATCCTTGCTAGAAAACCAGCTCTTGGATGCACAGGGAGGGTGCGGGGAGGCAGAAGAAAAAGAAAATTCTGCTGCCTGGGATCGAGATCCCCATTCTGTCACTTCCCAGCTTCCAACTCTTATGTTCACTAAGCCCCATATCCCCCTTCTGCACAAGAAAGATAATAAAATTGTGTCTGTCTCAAAGGATCTAATGAGGGCGAAATGATACTGTGCTGACATTAAGGGTTCGAGTGTAAGCTTATTTTATTTCATTTTAGAGGTGAGGAAGTCGAGACCCAGGGATTGCAAGTGACTTGTCCAAGGTCACGTTCCTCATTGGGAACAGCAGTCAGTCTGGCCCTGGTGGTGAGATAGGACCCATGGGATCTTAGCCCTCCCCAGCCACCACATGGCTGCCTGCCTGGGGTGACCTTTTCTGAGCTCAAGCCGAGCTTCCTAGTCAAGGTTCTTGGAAGGTGACTAGGTTGCCGCTGCCACTGTTGCTCACCTCAGGCTCTTCATGGATGGCTTAGACTCTGTGAAGCTCTGTTAGCCAGAGAGCTGAACCGGAGCAGACTCAGGCCCATAGTGAGAAGAGGGAGACTTGAGATTAAGGAGACCATATTCCTGATTATCCAGAAGACAGTTCTGCTGTGGGGGTGCTGGGTTTTCTGGTGCCCCTTTTTCTCTAGGGTAAACTGAGGCAGCACAAGGTGCAGCTATCTAGGATCCTGTTTAGAGCTGAAGGATGACTCATCTGGGTCTGTCTTCCCATGGGTATTGCTGAGGGTACTAAAAGGCAAGGACAGAAGAAGAGGTAGAAGTCCCCTGGCCTGCCCCAGTCTAGAGCCCGGCTCACTCCGGGAATAGCTACTCTGTTGTTGGCCGCAGGGACCAGCGAATCAGCCAAGACGTGGAGCGGTTCTGCAGGCAGCTCAGCAGCATGGCCAGCAAACTGATCATCTCCCCCTTCACCCTCGCCTACTACACTTTCCAGTGCTTCCAAAGGTGCTGCCTCTCCTCCTGGGCCCCTCCTCCTCAGCCTGGTATTTACCCAGAGTCTCCCACACAGAGGGCAGGTCAGGGTCCAAGAGAGGCTCATCTTCTCTCTCCCACCTGCACTCCAAGGACCCCTCCTAGCTCACAGACTCATGACCATGCCCCCACTTTCGTCCCGTGATGTTTTATTTATTTATTTATTTATTTTGTTTGTTTGTTTGTTTTAATTTTATTTTTGATGTGTGTGAATGTACTGTCTGCATGTAGGTTTGTGCACCCGTGTCGTGCAATGCTGCAGAGGTCTGAAGAGGGTGTGGGATTCCCCTGGAACTGGAGTTAAAGACGGTTCTCAGCCACCATGTGGGTGCTGGGGATCGAACCCAGGTCCTCTGTAAGAGAAGTCGGCGCTCTTAACCGCTAGGCTATCTCTCCAGTCACAAAGCCCCCGTGATGTTTTATTGTCAGGGATCCTGGCTCTTAACAGCTTATATCATGTCTGAGATGTCCCTACCTAGTAGCAGAGGACTCTCAGGAATGCCGAGATTGAACCTGAGAGGGATTGGGGGGGGCGGGGGCAGGACTGAGCTGTGTAGATCTCTGTGGCACCTCACATCTTCTTGCCCTCCCTCTTACTCTCCATTTCAGCACAGGCTGGCTTGGGCCTGTAAGCATCTTTGGCTATTTCATCCTGGGAACCATAGTGAACAAAACGTTGATGGGGCCCATCGTGACAAAGCTGGTGCAGCAGGAGAAGCTGGAAGGGGACTTCAGGTGGGTCTCAAGGACCAGGGACGAGGGGAGATACGACTGCTTATAGGTGAGAAGTCCCAGCCGCAGTTGTGGGGGTGGGGGAGTCTTATTTGCTTCTTTTTTTTTTTTTTTTTGGTCTTTTTTTGAGACAGGGTCTCCCTGTAGTCCCAGCTGTCCCAGAACTCACTATGTAAACCAGGTTGCCCTTGAACTCACAAAGATCCGCCTGCCTCTGCCTCCCCAGTGCTGGGATTAAAGGCGTGGGCCAGTAAGCGCAGCAATTTATTTGCTTCTTTAGGTTTCTGTTTTCTCATCTATGAAGTGGATGGTATCCTTGTGTATTGGGAGAATGAAGGAGATGATACATGTGAAGCATCATCTGGGGCCTTTCCACATGCCTGTTGTCTAATCATTCTGTCCTGGGTCTGTTTGGCAGCTGATTGATCCAGCCCCTGCTTGCTGCTTCTTGCCTTCTGTTAAGCCAAGCCTAGGGGAGGAGATCCTGTGTGCAGGAATATACCTGCTCTGTCAGTAGAAAGCTGAGCTCAGCACTGCCACCCCACCCGAGCCCTGGGGCTTCAATTCCTGTCACCTGCCCGGGGAGAGGCAGCCACAGTTTTAAGGTGGAGCTGAGCTGAGGTTGTCTGGGAGTAGGCTTCCTTTCATTCCAGGGCTGTGCATCTTTAGCTCACATTTCCTTTCTGTCTGCCCAGGTTCAAACATATGCAGATTCGGGTGAATGCTGAGCCTGCTGCTTTCTACAGGTGAGTCAAGTTCCCCTTCAGCCTTATAGTTAGTAGTAGAGAAGGAAAGAGAGTCTGCCTCTCTTAGTGCCATAGAACTTGTCACACAGCTGTAACCCTCTCCCTATCCCTCTCACTGTCCTTGGGTCCAGAGACTGCTTCTGTAGCTGGTGGCTTCTTTGATCTTAGTGGCCTAAAATAACCAAAGAATAAAATGAGTTGATGGTTCACTTTGATAATGGAGATATCCTCTTTGCCTGTATTCCTGTCCATGAAGTGGCTTTCTTGCCAGCTTCTGGCATCCAAGGCTGAGCCTTTGTCTCTGTACCATGGGAAGGAATAGGATCCTTGTAGAAGGTTGGATCTTCTCCCCACACTGCATGGATGGAGCCAGGGGTTTGCTCTCTTGCTGGCAGTACGTGAAGTCCCTTCCAGGGCCAGGGTAGCTCCTATACGCTGCCTTGTAAGAGGTCTCTAGTGTCAATTTGGTCTGGTAACCTAGGCTTATATTTAAGAAGTTAAGAGTTGTTTTTTTTTTCTGTGAGTTCAAGGCCAGCCTGGTCTACATAGAGAGCTCCAGGCCAGCTGGGACTAAAGGGAGACTCAAAAATACCAAAAAAAAAAAAAAGAAAAAGCTAGGCTTGGTGGCGCACGCCTTTAATCCTAGCACTTGGGAGGCAGAGGCAGGTGGATCTTTGTGAGTTCAAGGCCAGCCTGGTCTACAGAGTGAGTTCCAGGACAGCTGGGGCTACAGGGAGACCCTCTCTCGAAAAGACCAAAAAAAATTTTTTTATTGTAATTATGTGTATCTCTGTGTGTATATGCACTCATGAGAGCCTACAGAAGCCAGAAGCGATGGCTTCCTCTGGAGCTGGAGTTCCCACAGTTGTGAGCCAATACGGGAACTGAGAACTGAACTCCGGTCCTCTGGAATATCACTACATGCTTTTAAGCACTGAATCTCTCCAACTCCAGAGGTTGGTGGCACACACTTTTAATCCCAGCACTTGGGAGGCAGAAGCAGGCAGATCTTTGTGAGCACAAGGCCAGTCTGTCTACATAGTGAGACCCTATCTCAAAAAAAGTTGTGGGGCTGGAGAGATGGCTCCGAGGTTAGGAGCACTGACTGCTCTTGCAGAAGACCCACATTTGATTCTCAGCACCCACATGGTGGCTAACAACCACTTATAATTCCAGTTCCTCTTTTATTTTTTGGTCTTTTCAAGACAGGGTCTCCCTGTAGCCCCAGCTGTCCTGGAACTTACTTTGTAGACCAGGCTGGTCTTAAACTCACAAAGATTCACCTGCCTCTGCCTCCCAAGTGCTAGGATTAAAGGTGTGTGCCACCACGCCCGGCTCCAGTTCCTCTTCTGACCGTCTCAGGCTTTGCACGACACCAGTGCACTTACACACACACACACACACACACACAAGCAATACACATAAAATAAAAATAATAAAATATTTTCTTAAAAAGTTATTTCTAGCTGGGTGTGGTGGTGCACGCCTTTAATCCTAGCACTTGGGAGGCAGAGGCAGGCGGATCTTTGTGAGTTCAAGGCCAGCCTGGTCTACAGAGTGAGTTCCAGGACAGCCAGAGCTACAGGGAGACTGTCTCAAAAGACCAAAAAAAAAAAAAAAAAACAAACGTTACTTCTTGGGGGCTGGAGAGCATGACCTAGCGCGTTAAGAGCGCGACTCGCTCTTACAGAGGACCCGGGTTCGATCCCCAGCACCCACATGGCGGGCCGTAGGAACCACTCTGAAACTCCAATTCCAGGAGAACTCCAGTTCCAGGGAAATCCCCGACACCCTCTTCTGCCTCCGCGGCATTGCACGAACACGGGTGCACAAAACTTGCATGCAGACAGTACATTCAATCACATACAGAAATAAATAAAAATAATAAAATAAATAAATAAATAAAAAATAAAGAGCGCCAACTGCTCTTGCAGAGGACCGGGTTCGATCCCCAGCACCCACATGGTGGCTGAGAACCGTCTTTAACTCCAGTTCCAGGGAATCCGACACCCTCCTCTGACCTCTGCAGCATTGCACGACATGGGTACACAGACCTACATGCAGACAGTACATTCATACACACAAAAATAAATAAAATTTAAAAAATAAAGTTACTTCTTGGATCACCTGTTCTTGGAGTGAGTCTTAATAGTTGTGGGTGCTCTGCTGTCCGTCCCCACCCAGTCAGCAGGACACCAGGCACCCTAGAATCGGAGCTGGAGTCAGGTGGTGGAGTGAGCAGGGCTAGTGGCAAATTTGCGTTCGGATTCCGCAGCTCGTGCTCATGAAGTTCTGAGGAAAGCGGGTTAGTTCCTAGAGCTCCGGATGTGTTTCTTTTTTGGGGGTAGTGGGGAATCTGATTATGCAGCCCTGGCTGACCTGGAGCTCACAGAGATCTGCCTGCCTCTGCCTCTCTGATGGAGTTGAAGGCATGCACCACCATGCCTGGCCATCTAAATGGGTTCTTTTGTAGCCTCTTCAAAAGTTAAGATCGCCTCTCTCTTCCCTCCCACTTTTCTTTTGGAGAATTCCTGCCTATGCTTGAAGCTTCAAGTGATGTCCTCTGGAGAGCTGGTCAAGACTTCCTTAGTGAACAAGCCTGTTTGTTACCATAGTCCTGAGGACACATTTGACACTCTTCCTGGTGAATGTAGTTTGGCCATCTGCCTTCTAACTGGGAGTTCCTTAAAGACAGGAACTCTCTGTCCACTTCCTCCTTGCATTAGCTGACCAGCATAGAGCCTGACACATAGTGACTGCTCCATTTCTTTTTTTTTTTTTTTTTTTTTTTTGGTCTTTTCAAGACCCTGTCTCCCCTGTAGCCCCAGCTGTCCTGGAACTCACTCTGTAGACCAGGCTGGCCTTGAACTCACAAAGATCCACCTGCCTCTGCCTCCCAAGTGCTAGGACTAAAGGCATGCGCCACCACACCCGGCCAACGACTGCTCCATTTCTTTGGGTTAATAGCAGTAGCTCTTTTTTTTTTAATTATTTATTTATTACTTTATGTGTATGAGTGTACTATCTGCATGTAGATAGGTGCACCCTTGTCGTGCAGTGCTGCGGAGGTCAGAAGAGGGTGTCGATTCCCCTGGAACTGGAGTTAAAGACGGTTGTTAGCCACCATGTGGGTGCTGGGGATCGAACCCAGGTCCTCTGCAAGAGCTGTCTGTGCTCTTAACCGCTGAGCCATCTCTCCAGCCCCAGCAGTAGCTCTCGAGGCTGGGAATGTAGCTCAGTGCTAGAACGTACCATGCCCATTGCCCCAAGTTCTATCCCCAGCACTGCAGTAGTAATTATCATCATCATCATCATCATCATTGCTAATATCAGCTTTTTTATTTTATTTTGATCTAGTTAGTTTATATGTGTATTAAGTGTTTTACCTGCTTATATGTAAGTGCACCACATGTGTGCAGTGCCTATGGAGTCCAGATGACCATTGGACTGGAGTTATGGATGATTATTAACCATCGTGTGGGTGCTGGGAACTGAACTCAAGTCATGCAAGATCAGCCAGTGATCTTAACTGCTGAACCGTCTCTCTAGCCCCCAGCTCTTACTGAGTGTCCCTCTGCCTGGCATTTTATATTCTAGGGCCCAGGACATAACTTAGTTGGTAGAATGCTTGCCTAGTATGTACAAGTTCCTGGGTTTGATCCCCAGCACTACAGGTGCAGCCTGTAGTCCTAGCATTCAGAAGGAGGAGGCAGATGGATCAGGAGTTCAAGATCATCCTCAGCTACATAGCAAGTTCAAGGCCAGCCTAGATACATGAGCTCCTGTCTCACAAAGGAAAAACCCCTCCAGAACTCTTAAATTTCAGTCTAACGTATTAAGTAGATGTTATCTCAGTTTTATAATGAGAAAAAATAAGGTGTTTAGAAACTTAAGTAACCTCGTGTTATTTCACTAGAAACCAGCCAGAGCCAGGATTTGAACCAAGTCTGGCCAACTCCAGAGTTGATGGCATTTCCGTAGATTGGGACCCTGAGAATCAAGCTGTGGGTGGGTGTAGTAGAAGAAAGGGTCTGAGGCTAAGGTCATTTGGATGGGCTTGGCTCCTAAAAGAGGCAGTTGGTGAAGGGGGTGAGTGTGCCCCAGTCTCGCTGAGCCTCTGCAAGTCCTATGGACATCCTAACCTTTTCCACCAGAGCTGGGCACGTTGAGCACATGAGGACAGACTGCAGGCTGCAGAGACTCCTCCAGACCCAGAGGGAGCTGATGTCCAAGGAGCTCTGGCTGTACAGTAGGCAGCGGGTACCCCAGAGGTGGAACATGGGGTTGGGGATGGTCACGTCTTTCCATGCCTTCCTGTTTTTACCTGCCCTGATCAGGGATCCCGGTACTGAAGGAATTAACCAGGGAAGCCACGCCTTTGCTGTGGATGTTCTCTGGAGAACAGGGGTCTGGAGAAAGCATGACTTTGCTTGGCCTCCTACTCCCTGTCCTGAGGGTTGTGTCCCCTGCAGAACACACGAGTGGTTCCTTGTTTTCACACAGTCTGTCTCCTATAGTTGGTATCAACACCTTTGATTATCTGGGCAGCATCCTGAGTTATGTTGTCATCGCAATCCCCATTTTCAGTGGGATCTATGGAGACCTGAGCCCCACAGAGCTTAGTACCCTCGTCAGCAAGGTGAGAGTGCCCCCTGGTAAGTCCTCCCACTGTGGCTCAGTGCCTGGGGCCTGCACCAACTGCTCTCCATCCTATCCAGAATGCCTTCGTGTGCATCTACCTCATCAACTGCTTCACACAACTCATTGACCTCTCCACCACCTTCTCCGATGTGGCCGGTTACACACACAGGTGAGGTGGTGTCTGAGCAGAGTGTGAGCCACTGGGATGAAGACCTGAATGGGGGAAAGGAAGAGATCCCAGCATAGGCTACTGGGTGTGAGACAGGGTGGAGATCCCAGCATAGGCTAGTGGGTGTGAGACAGGGTGGAGATCCCAGCGTAGGCTAGTGGGTATGAGGCAGGGTGGAGATCCCAGCATAGGCTAGTGGGTGTGAGACAGGGTGGAGATCCCAGCATAGGCTAGTGGATGTGAGGCAGGGTGGAGATCCCACCATAGGCTAGTGGGTATGAGGCAGGGTGGAGATCCCAGCATAGGCTAGTGGGTGTGAGACAGGGTGGAGATCCCAGCATAGGCTAGTGGGTGTGAGACAGGGTGGAGATCCCACCATAAGCTAGTGGGTGTGAGGCAGGGTGGAGATCCCACCATAGGCTAGTGGGTATGAGACAGGGTGGAGTCTTCCTCCACTTGGCACCTAGATCCACCTCAGGTTCTTATTCTTGCCTAGGATTGGAGAGCTTCAGGAGGTCCTGCTAGACATGTCCCAGAAATCAGAAGACTTGGAGACCCCAGGCGAGAGTGAGTGGAGCTTGAGCAAGTGAGTACTAGGATGTAGTCTGTATGTGAGAACACAGAAGACACAGTTGGGTTCAACCTTGAGCCTCCTCCTGGCTGGGTAGCAGAGTTAAGAGTGGCTAGAGGGCTGGAGAGATAGCCTAACCGTTAAGAGCACCGACCGCTCTTACAGAGGACCCAGATTTGATCCTCAGCACCCACATGGCGGCCGAGAACCGTCTGAAACTCCAATTCCAGGAGAACTCCAGTTCCAGGGGAATCCGAGACCCTCTTCTGACCTCCGCGGCATTGCACGACATGGGTGCACAAACTTGCATGCAGACAGTACATTCATACACATACAGAAATAAATAAAATAATAAAAAAAAAAAGAGTGGCTAGAAGCACTCTCCATGTACCAGATAATTGTAAGTGTTCACTACTGGTTGGCACTGTGGTTCTGGAACCCATGCTGTGGATTTATGACATCCACCAGCCAGTGGAAGCACATACACCTGCTGCCTGGCACCATAACAAATAAAAACAAAAGAAAAATCTAAGCCGGACATGGGGGCTCACTCGTCTAGTCCTTGTATTTAGGAGGTTGAGGCAGGAGGATTGCCTTGAATTCAAGGCCAGTCTGGACTACATGATGACCCTGCCTATGAATGAATGAATGAGTAAATAAATAAATGACCAGGCCAGCCTGGTCTACATAGTGAGTTCCAGGCCAGCTGGGGCTACAGGGAGACCCTGCCTCAAAAAGAGTTCCCCCTCCCCATACAACAAATGTGTATGATTATTTTTGTGTATACCTGCATGCATGTAAGTACACCACATGCATGCAGTGCCCTACAGAGGGGAGAAGAGAGTTTCATATCCCCTGGAACTGAAGTTAAATATTGTTTTTAGCCACCATATGCATGCTGGGAATCAAACCCAGGTTCTCTGGAAGAACAGCAAGTGTTCTTAACTGCTGAGCCATCATCTCTCCAGCCCCAACATCACCTCTTTAAAGAGCCTTTCCACACACCATTACACTGAGGCATGGGGATTAAGACATCCACATATGAGTTTGATGGGCACAGGTAAGGGCCTAGAGCCTGTGAGGCAGCATTGATGTCTCTAGGCTGAGCACTGCCCTGCACTCACGTGGCCTGGCCTCCCACCCTCCCTTTTCCCCAGAGCCCCAGGGTGGTCAGTGACAGATCCGGCAGACACAGCTTTTCTGCTTGAGCGGGTTTCCATCTCGGCCCCATCCTCTGACAAGCCGCTGGTCAAGGACCTGAACTTGAAGATCTGTGAAGGGCAGAGCCTGCTCATCACAGGCAACACAGGCACCGGCAAGACCTCCCTGCTTCGGGTTCTGGGAGGCTTGTGGGCAAGCACAAAGGGTGAGAACCAGGTGCCCCCTGCCTCTGACCCAACCTTGGCCCAAGGTGGGCAGTGTGGTGAGAAGAGGGTGCAGCAGAGAGAAGGGGTGGTCACCTTCTCTGGGAGATCCCCAGAGGAGGCTTCTGTGGGCTCCGCAGGCTCAGTGCACATGCTGGCTGATTTTGGGCCCCACGGGGTACTGTTCCTGCCACAGAAGCCGTTCTTCACTGATGGGACACTTCGAGAGCAGGTCAGCTGGTCAAGGCCCACTCCTCCCAGCTCACGCAACCCACTCACATCTGGGGCTGGTAACATTGTGGCAGGCCTCAGGGTCTAGGGAGTCAGGGGCAGAAGGTGGAGTCATCAGTGCCCCTGCCTGGGAACTCCAGGTTCTAGGGACAGTCTATGCAGGATTTATGGACTGAACTTGGAGCAACCCCCTGCGGCTGCTGGCCGCTTTCACCATGTGTTTGCTGGGCACCAAGGTTAGACTCTAGGCTCTGCCCTCAGGAGGCTCTGAGCCTCTAGCTTCCCAAACACACATCTGAAGGTTACAGTTGCCCACCAGTTGGTCTGCGTCGCTCAGATGTGTGTGTGTGTGGGGGGGGGAGGCTGGCCACTATGTGCAGTTCCTAGCAAGTCTTTAGAGGAGTGCCCGCTGCAGCTTCCTGTCCCCCCTAGCCAGTGTCGCTCTTATTTTCAGGTGATATACCCCCTGAAGGAGATCTACCCTGACTCAGGTGAGCTGCTCCTCCTCAGCTCATGACTTCTCTTCTCAGCAGTTCCTGCCCCACGTGACTCTGGCCTCCGCTGTGCCCTTTGGAACAGTGGCTGGCCAGGCTGCGGCTTTGGCCTTTAGCTGCTACCTCATCTGTCCTAAGGAGAGGCACCCACTGGGGAAGGGAAGCAATTATTCTTGCACTGGTCCCTCCCCCGTCAAGTTTGTTCTAGGGCGCTGCCTGTGCCATGATGTGTTCCGGCCGGCCAGAGGGCCTGATGTGTTGAAGAAGCTATCTCTGTTTTTCCAGGTTCTACTGATGATGAGAGGATTATGAGGTTCTTGGAGCTAGCAGGCCTGGTAAGTGGGACAGAGACCCTGAGGCCTTGAGCCCGTCTGGGAGCAGAGCCCAGGACTGGGGAAAACCGTGGCAGTAGCAGTTGGCAGTGGAGCGGTTGGCCAGCCACAGGGAGGGGCTGTGCCCTCTGTAGAGATTGTTTCTTTATTCTTACCCTCTCTGTCTTTCTCTTGTGTCTCTGTTGTGTGTGCATGTGCATGCTTGTGTGCGTGCATGCTGCTGTGCATGTGTGACAGCCAAGAGGGTGACGTTGGAGAGTCAGGCCTCTCCTTCCGTGGGTCACAGGGATCAAGCTCAGGTCACCTGGCTTGTACAGCAAGCACAGTCCCAGAGCCATCTCACCAGCCTCTGTAGAGACTTTTTAAATAAGAAAGCTAGCAGAGTCTGTTGTCACCATGCTCTAGCTAGCCTACGCACAATGGTATCATCTAGCTAGCACCACCTTGGTACACCACTGGGGTCTCTGTCTTAGAAAATTTTGTGTGGTTGGGAGCTAGGATGGTAGAAGACAGGGAGGGACACTTTCCTGGACTTTATGCCCTCTGTCTATTACAGTCCAGCTTGGTGGCAAGGACAGAGGGTCTGGACCAGCAGGTGGACTGGAATTGGTAAGAATGAAGTTGAGTTCCTCTAGCCAACTCCCCCTTGAAGACAGTGGTCCCAGCCACCTTCCCAAGGGATAGAATGGCTTCTCATCCCCACAGCCAGGTGTTTGACTGGTCCATCAATTCAAGTTGTGCCCCTGGGTGTAGTTTGGGCCTCACCTGTCGTGGGCAGCAGGGCTGGGTTAAGAGGCCGGCCCTCTGAACTGGGGCCAGTCTCTGCAGAGAACTTCTTCCTGCAGACCTATTCCTGGTAAAGTCGAACTCGCCTACTTTCAAGGCTCACCCCCTCCCTTTTTAGGTACGACGTCCTGTCCCCAGGGGAGATGCAGAGGCTGTCCTTCGCCCGCCTCTTCTACCTGCAGCCAAAGTATGCAGGTGAGGGCCACATCACAGATGCCCATGCTGGCACTGCACGTGCTCCCATGTACCTAGGACACCTGTGTATGGCTATGGCTGGGCATTCCTGTGTCCCCTGCCGTGATGAGCAGTGTTGGTACCTTGGCTTAGCCCTGGAGATGTCAGTACCCATTGTTAAGCCTCCTGCCGTGGCAGCCTCAAGTCGGGAGGGGTTGTGATTGTAGTTCTTTGAGCTCTGCCATAGATGAGTGAGCATCCCCCAGCTCTACCTATGGGATGTGCATGTGGCAGGCGCAGACTTTTCTGAAGACACAGCCTTAGATGATCTGGGAGCCCTGGACTGTAAAGGCTCAGCAAACGGGCACCTATGTGAATGCAGCTGAGGGGCTTGGGCCATGCTCACAGGTGTGTGTGCTCTAGCCTGGCATGGCTCTCTTGGACTGTGTTCTTCCTGAGGAAAGGATCCTAGAAGCCAGGGCAGCTGTCAGCGCCCACAGCCCAGGATGAATATGGGTTGGAAAAGTAACAGAGAAGGCAAGATCTGTGATCCCTTGGCACCACATTCTACCATCAGTGCTTGATGAAGCCACCAGTGCCCTGACAGAGGAAGTGGAGAGTGAGCTCTACCGCATTGGCCAGCAGCTGGGGATGACATTCATCAGTGTAGGACATCGGCCCAGCCTTGAGAAGGTACCCGTGCTCATAAGGATGGCCTGAGGAGGAGGAACCCAAAAGCTAGTCCTGACAGGGCAAGAGCCCCCTCAACCTAAGGCATTAAGTAGCAGAAGGGATAGGGTGACCTCCTCCTCTAGTGCCTCTCTGACCTCGGTGGGGTGATGGTCTCTTGCAGTTTCACTCCTGGGTTCTGAAACTCTGCGGAGGAGGAAGGTGGGAACTGACTAGAATCAAGGTGGAATGAAGCCAAGCAGGTGGATGGTCACTAGGGCGCCAAGCTCTGGGCAGACCTATAATGCCCAAGGCGGAGCAAGAAGACTGATGAGGCAGGAAGGAGCCCCAGATTCACCCCAGGTCCTGTGGGATCCCCAGCAGCAGCAGGCCCAGCCCAGGAATGGCCCTGCAGGAAACCGTGGTCTTCCCAATGCTACTCCTGTGATTTCTGGATGCTGGAAGTCCTGATTACATACAGATTACTTCAGATGGAGTTAACTGAACAAAAACTGTAAACTAAGACATGAAGGGTCAGGGTGGGAAGGGTGTTGGACTCAAGAAAGCTGGGGAGACTCCACGATAGATTTTTTTTTCCATGGTAGATTTTTTTTCCACGATAGATTTTTAAACTTTGACCATTTAAATTTTATAACTTTTTAAAAAGGTTATTTAAACATTAAAAACATGTTTTTGTGCCTTTCACTTTTTTTCTACTGTAGATTTTTTTTATGAGTGTTATGCCTGCATGTATGTAAGTGCATCCATGTTGTGCAGTGCCCATGGAGGCCAGAAGAGGGCATCAGATCCCCCTGGAACTGGAGTTATGAACAGTTTGTTAGCCACCTATGTTTTGTTTTTTTGAGAAAGGGTCTCCCTATAGCCCCATCTGGCCTGGCTCTGTCTCTGGCATTAAAGCTCTGTTCCTAGCCGGGCGTGGTGGCGCACGCCTTTAATCCTAGCACTTGGGAGGCAGAGGCAGGTGGATCTTTGTGAGTTCAAGGCCAGCCTGGTCTACAGAGTGAGTTCCAGGACAGCTGGGGCTACAGGGAGANCCATGCCCGGCTTCCATTTTCATCACATTCCCTTTGATGCTTTTTTTACAATCTAGCGATGTAGGGGGTATTCCCCTATTCCTGTAAGGGGTTGTGTCTTTAAGAATCCTTAATAACACCGAAACGTTTTCCCACACCTGTAACCAAACTTCCAATATTTTAGCGTCCCTTTTTTATATTTTTTGCCTCTATTGGTCCCAGTCCACCTTGCTTTTTTACCGACCAACCTTCCTTCCCTTTGTACACGACTCCCACCCGAAGCGGCCACCGGGTTCCATGCCTTGCAGTCTGGGTGTGGGTGCCCACCCAGAAATAAGCAAGCCCCAAAACAAAACCAGTCCCGTACCACGAAAATATTGGGAAAGAACTAGAAACCTAAATGCCCCAAAAAGTGAGGCTATGGGCAAGGAGGAGGAAGTTTGGCAGGGGCACCGTTTCATAAGATTTCCCGCCCCCCACCTTGTGTGGTACCACGCCTTGGCAAAGGAACTAAGGTACAGCCAATACCCTAAAGTGGCCTTTTCGCTTTAAATAATAAACATCCCTTTATTTTTCTCTTGTGCCGCAAAGTTTTCCGAGTAGCTGTGGGGTTCCCCCGCAACCCAGGGGGGTATTTGTTTGTCTAACAGCCATTTTTTTTGTTGAACAGGAATTGCAAAAGATTGCCCCCCCCAATCCGTTTGGGATTGGTTGAAGGTTGAAATGGCCCTCCCTGGAAGAAGTGTCCACCATCCGAGGAAATGACCTAAGTTGAAAGGAAGATTTTTTTTTTTGTCTTTTCTAACCCTCCGTTTTGGGTGTAAGAGTGTCCCTGTGGGGGGGGTGTGTGGTGTAAAACCCATTGACGGTGGAGGATGGCCAGTAGGTCGCCTCTCTCTTCCATTTTTTTAGAATTCAAAACCCGATTTTTCCAAGTAAAGAAGAAAGCCCCCCCAAAACATGTGGCCGTGTATTGCCCAAAACCACATTTGGGACCACATTTGTCAGGTGGTTATGGGTGAAGGGGTGGCGGGGGAAACGAAGCAGAAATCCCTAGATGTGGAATGGGGACCGCCAGCCCGGCCCCCCCCCCTGGCACCGCGGGGTTGCCGGCCCGTCCCTGACCTTTTTGGCAGTTTGGGCCTCTGGCTGCGCCCGAAATAAAAACCACCGGGTGCCCCACGTGGTGGCCGCCCGCCCCCCATAGGCGGCCGGAGGCCTGGAACGTGGGCGGGTGTGCAGCACGAGGCCCTCCCGGGGGACCCCGCGGCAGCCAGCACCCAGGCCCCCCCCTCGGAAGGACGCCGGAGGTCGGGCCCAGGACGACCAGGGATTTTGAATGCCTTTGTGTTCATCCATCGGCTGGATGGTTAACAGAGTTTGTCCCCCCAAAAAAAAGGCGCCCCCCCATATATCCCCCTGCAGATTTGAAATAAATATTCCCCCCCTTTTGCCGTGAAAAGAAAAGAATAAAATTACCCAGGGAGGCCCCAGCTGCCGCGGCGTCCACCACCCCCGGGGTTTTACCCCGTTTCATCCCCCGGGGGTCCACCCCCACGTGCAAAATCCCACTGCACAGCGGCCGAGACGTCAATGCCCATTTTATTTTTTTTCTTTTACTGTTCCCCTAGCCGACCCCCTTAATCGCACTCACTTACAAGTCCCCGGAGAGATTGCAGAGTGGGAACACCGGGAGCCCAAGCCCCCAATCTGCCCCCCGGGCGGAGCCCCGCACTTCCATTTCCCCCGGCGGGCTCCCCAAACGCGGGGGGGGCGGGGGGCCCGGGTAAGGGAGCCCTTTGGCCGGGGGGTTTTGGGGGGGAAGGGGAGGAAAAGGGGGGGAAACAATCCTCCACAACCATAGTAAACACCACAAATTTGTTCCACCCCCCCTGCGATTCCCACACCGTCTGAGTTAGTTATATAAAAAAGGAGGAAAAGTGTTTTGGGGTCCCCCGGGGAAAAGGGGGGAAAAACGGGGCCCTTGGGCGGTGAGGCGATCCCGCACTGCCGTCCCACCCCGAGCCAATTTAAGATGGAGTGCGGGGTCCAAAATGGCCCCGGTCCCACCTCCCCGTCCCGACCCCAGGAGCGAGAAGCCCGCTATTTAAAATTTCCCGGGGATATTTTGTCCCGTATTGGGGCCCTGAAAGGCCCCACGGATTTCCAAACGTGAAAAAATTAAAACTGATTTATTAATCAGCCCCAGGGCTTTCCCGCTGGGGAGAGATTGCACTCTTCCCCTTTGTTTTGCCCCGCCCCCTGAATTAGAGCCGTGATATACAAAAATTTGTTTTTCCAATCACAAAGCCTTGGATACCACCGCCTCGGGCTGGGGGGAGGGCTGGGGGAGGGGGCACCCCCCCGGAGGGGGAAGGGCCGGGCCCCTTGAATGCGAGGGGAATTGGAAAAAATCGCCCTGTAAAAACCGATTTGGGCTTTTTTCCCTCGCCGAAGCCTCTGCCCCTCCCGGTCGTTGTGCTCCCTCCACCAAGCGGGTTCAGAATGGACAGAGGCCCCGCTCCCGGAGGGCCCCCCTAGCTCTCACCCCCCTCCAGTTTTCCCCAAAGTTCCCTCCCCGCTCCTCTTCTTGGGGGGGCCCTTCAACGCCCTGGGGAAGGCCTCCCTTGGGGGGGCCTATTAACCAGCAGTTTTTTTTTTGCCTTTTTTATTTGTAGACCATAATTCCACTTGCCTACCCCGAAAACTGTCGAGCCCAGATGCTTGTGATTCGTCCTCCAAGAAGCTCATCCTTGCCAAATGGGCCTGGTGATGAAAAGTGATAAAGGCCCCCATTCTCCTAGCCCCCTTGTACAAGCTGCAAGAAATTTGTCCCCAATCCCCAGGCCACTGCAAAATAAATAAAAACAGTAACAGGAAGAAACAACAAACAAACAACAAAAGTAAAATCCCAGGGAAAATCCCCCACCCTAACTAGATCAACTTCAGGAGGGTGCCAATGAATTTTCCACTACCCTAAGGTTGTGGCCCCACCCAACTTAGAGCCCCTTCTCCACCGGTTCCCCCACCCTTACTCTCCTGCCCCTACTGCCCAGCCAACACAGTCCCCAGAGAATGCCCACATCTTCCCCCCCTTGGCCTGACCCCTGGAAACCATGGACCCCATGTGCCACAAAATTCCCATTTATGGTGTTAGGGCCCTTCAGAATCTTGGGGCGCAAAAGTAAAACTTGGAAGGAGAAAGCAAAGGGGTAACCATGCAAAATGCCCACCCCTTTCAAGGGGGGTGGGGACAGAGCAAAGAGAAAACGGTGGCCAGAAACCTTGGGGAAATCCTAAAAGGAGGAGGGCCGGCTTACCTTCTGTTCATGACTCCCTGGTAGAAAAAAGGCCTCCCCCCCCTCCCCAAAGATTCATGTCCACACCAAACCTCTGGCGGTTTGTAGCTGCTCCAAATGGGCCAACCCCGACATTTCACCCAATTTATGGACTTTCCTGGGGCAACCACACGCCTGGGTGGGGGTCCCCCCCCCACTTTCCTTCCTGCCCTCCCTGGGCAAGAAAGGAAAGGGTAGCCCTTGTGAACCAGGGACATGTAACACCTATCCCTTTTGCAAAAAACCCTCCCTCATTTTCACACCTGTATTTACCTGTCCACCTGTTTTGACTTCCCGCCATGGACCCTAACCCTCACCCCCCTGTGTCCCCGCTGCATCACCCTTTATTTTTTTGTTTTTGCACTCCCCTTTTTTGTTGTCCTTTTTTGCTTGAGGCCGTTTTTTTCTCCCCCCTTCACCGCCTTTTTCTCCCTTCCCCTTTCCCCCACTCCCCCCCCCCACGCCCCGTGTTTCCATTGATGGAATCCACCCACCGTTATACTTGTGGGCCCCCCCCCCCTGCCACCCCCAGTCCTGTGTTCCCCCCCCCTTCAGGCCGCCTTTTTAATCCCCTTTTCTGTGTCTCTCACTAGCCCCCGCCCGCCTTACCCTCCCCCACCCACCACGCTGTGTTGCCCCACCCCCATGTTATCCCCCACCCTGGCAGCCGGCCTTTTTTCCCCTTGTCCCACGTTAGTGTTGACCCCCCTAGTAATAAGCTCTTATTATCAAACACCACGGAAACCCATTTCTTTCCCAGTTTTGTGTGTTTGTACCTCAAGTGTCCATGGCAAGTCCCCCAAATTTCCCCCAACCCTTCTAGGAAGCCACCCTAGGTCCCCCCGGAAGGGGACCCAACGTGGGGAAGTTTTCAACATACTCGCCTCCCAGTTGGAAAAGCCCGACAACAGGAGGCGACGGTAAGGACCCCGACATGGGCCCCCCCTACGAGTTTCACAGAGCACCAACAGCTCCCTTTCACTCTCGTGTCCCTTCTCCTGCCCGGGCACAGGTGTGGGGGGGGTTTCCCCAGCACCAGCAGGGCCCAAATAGGGGGAGGGACAAGCGAGAGAAGAAATTTGCCTGTGGGCCCCCCGGAGGCAAGCCCCGTCATGGCCCCGAAGTCATTGGTCCCTCCTATGTGGGCGCCCATGGGGTTTCACAATTCAATCCCCCCCCCTGGCGCCTATCCCCCCCCGCCCGATCCCCTCCCAAAGTTTCTGGCTGTAAGTAAAAATTGCATTACAGAGTGTAAACTGTCCTGGTTGGGCCCCTTGTGGCTGACTGGTTACAAGACTTGCCCTGTTCTCCCTCCTTTGAGGCCCGGCCTTAGCCCCCCCCCCCCCCCTTTGGGTTTGGGATGAGGGTTTGGGGTCCCGTTCCTTTTTGGTTGCTGAAACCCACAATGCCTTGGGTATATTATACCCTTGGGCCAACAGCCCACCTATGTGGAGCCCAGGCCTTTACCCAATCAGTTAAAGGCCTAACCCCTGTCTCCATAAGGTTAAGTGTCCTTGTTGTTTTTGTTTGATTTTCACCACGTACGCCCCTTGTGTCCCCCCGCCTCCCCACTTGGGTTTTGTGCCCATTAAACTCCCATCTGGGTGAGTCCCCGTGTTCCGTGGGATATTTCCCGTTTTGGTTACCCCTTAAAGGGGGAGAGGGGTGTTTTTGTGGCTTTTTACACCAACCCCAGAAGTTCTGTGTGGCTCCCCTTGTCTTTTCCTTGGCCCAGAAAAAGGGATTGAACTTTGAGTACAATGGAAGCATAAAAAACGACAAGCACTTTGGGGGTTTGTGATGAAAACCCCCTAAGGGGGGGTTTTCCGCCCCCCCCCCTTTTGGCCCGCCCGTACCTCCATAGCCTTTTTTTGTGGGGACTAAGAACATCTGTTCCCCAAATCTATCTGCCATCTTCCCCCACCTCTGGGTTCCCAAAAGATGATTAATATGGGTTATCCCGCTTACTTTTTTGGATTTCTCACGCTCTCAGCCGTTTCTAACTCATAGCAGGTATACAATCAAGTGTTGTGGTAGTGTGTGTGTTTGGATTTTTGGAGGTGGTTTAGGTAGTGGGGTTTGTGTTGTGGGGGGTTTTGGTTGTTTTTTCCAACACCTTATTACACAGCAGCCCTAGCCGGCCCTGACCTGTCCCACGGCCCCAAATGCCCCTGGAATTGATTTCTTATTTGTTTTCTGGTGGTTTTCCCGTCCCCCGTTACCTTTATACCTTTTTTCTCAAATCCTGTTTTTATTGCGTTAGAAAAAACCCAAGCCCTCTTCAGCACAACCCTCCCCCCCCCCTTTACCCATCCCCCTTCGCCCCCTGGGTGCCCAAGCAAGATTTTTTGGACTTTCCCGGTGAAAACTGGTGGGTAGTATGAAAATGCCAAGGGCCCTTTTTCCTTGGCTTATTCCTTATTCGGGCCTCTCCTTAATTCTTTTGGGTTGGTGTGGGTTCCCCGTTTTTCCCAGTTTTTTTTCAAGGATGGCTTTTTCCCATGGGCCCGAGGCTTTTTGTTTTCTTAAACCCAGAGAATAATACCAATACCCCAAACAAATTCTTTTTTAAAGGGATGCCAAACAAGAAAGATCCGCCCTGGAGGCCCAAGCAGCCCGAGTCGAAGAAAATCACCCGACGCGGTGGTGATAGAAAACCACCAAGGATCCCCCCTGCCCACGACCACTGGACCAAGAAAATGTGAAGCCCAGGGAGGAAAGGTGCCGCCCGGAATTCGCCACCAGGCAATCCGCCGCCATACCTCCCAAGAGTGGAAACTCTGAGGGAGAACAGCAAATTCTCTGCCAGCACTCGCCCCCGAGGCCAAAAGCCTTCATAGTAGTCAAGCAAGCAAACCAATGTGTGGTCTTGGGTGACCCGTGGGGTGGGGGGTGGGGGGGTCCCCAGGGCCCCTGGACAGCCTGGCCCCCCGGAACCCACTGAGAAGATTCCAAAGAAAGAAGGAAGGAAGCCATTGGAAATGGAAGAACCGTACCCGGAAGAGAAGCTCAGGGCACTTCAAGGCCATCAGCCCAACCCGCAAAGCTTATTAACAAAACCGTTGTGTCCCTTTTTATTATTTCAAATGTGCCTAATAAACATGTGCCCCCGCCCCGTTGGTAAAACCACCCAAATAACTCTTCCCTACCCGTTCCTCAGAAAAATTTCCCCCCCCTGTTGTTTGGGTGGTCCAGTTGAGAGTTCTTTGTCCCACTCTTTACTATTTACCCCTGGCCCCACACTGTACCCTTCGATTTAACCATAACAGGGCCATCCACCCCTTACCATTCCCCAGAGAAACATTCCCACTTTTTATTTTGTAGTTCTTGTTCTTGCCCTTTTTACTGATATTTAGGGCTGCCCCATAGAACCTGAGAACAATCCCCTTAAAACCCTCCCTTTGACTCTCCCAAGTAAATCCCTCCCGTCCTCATCCCCCCCCGCAGCATCCCTGGTCCCGCAGACTTCAAGCACCCTTTTCAAATTTCCATCCCCTAAACGGTACCTTCTGGCTCTCAAGCTTAACCTTTATTCTCTCTTGCTCTCAAGAGCCACCTCGCCCCCTTTTCCAATCCAGACCTAATCCTCCCTTGTGGGACCCTTCCTCCACCCCCCCTCAGCCCCCAAAGCCCTGTTTTTGCCCCTGTAGTCTCCGTCAAGGGCCCTGGTCCACAAATCCCTGTTGAATGTTTTGCATTTGAGGACTACCAAAACCCTCCCAGCATTTTCAAAGCCCCTTCCTGAGAAACCCCATCCCTTCACAATAAGCCACATGCCTCCCCCATCTATCCCCCTTCCCTATGGCCCTTCCTGGGTGAAACACACCCCGGGTGTTTCCCCTCTGTTTTGTGAATACAACCTGGCTCTTTTGCTGGTCCCCCCCCCCACGTGGTACCCTCTGTCTTGCCTGCGCACCCCCCCCTACCCCACCCTCAATGTAAAAACATCACCCTGAATTCAAATAGCCTAACAGGGGAAAGGTTCCCACCCACCCCCTCAAAACATGGGGGCCCTTCTATCCTGACAAAACCACTGGTTTTCTCAATGCGCCTGTTGCTGTGGGTTCCCCCCCCCCCCCCCGCAACCCTCAAGGAACCTTGGCCCCCCTCTCCACAAACCCACGTGCCCCCCAGGGGTTTTTCCCCCCCCCCCCCTATGCCAAGAGGTTGTAGAAACCCACTTTTTCCCACCAAATGCCTGGATTTGGCCCTCCTTCAATATTCCCTCCACTTCCAGAAACCCAAAAAAGACCCTCTACCCAGTGAAAACTCATGTGAGCCTCCTGGGGACCCTGTTTTGGTGGGCCAATCTGAAAGTGTTTTATTACTCCCCTTCACCCTGCCGCCTTCTTCCCCTGGACCCGATTTTTGCTTTTCCCCTTCCCCTACCCGATCTTTTGATGGTAGACGCTGGTCCCCCCCTATGTATGTTCCAACGCATGTCCTTGCCTTTTGGGTATAAACCCGCAATGCCATCTTCGAAAATCCCACAGACAAATACCATCTTTTCCGTTTGAATCCTTAAAAAGGCTAAGCCTGGAAAAAGAGGGCTGGGGTGCCCTATAAAATGATATTCCCATCAGGGATAGGGTGGGAAAAAACCAAAGGAAAGGCCACCTGGGGGGGGGGGGAAAACTCCAAAAGAGCAAGAAACAATCCAGGTGTTGGAAAAGGGGTGTAACAAAAGTATAACAGATTTATGCCCACCTCACAATCAACCCCTGGCACACCACCTGCCCCAGAAACACACTTCCCACTTAGCCATTCCGTTTAAAATATCCTTTTTTTTTTTACCTTCTGTGCCTTTTGTTATCCTTACGGTGCCTTTTTCCCCCCTAACTAATTAGGTAAGAGCTTACTATATGGGAAAATGACTCTTTAATTTAAATCCCCCTCCCACTGGTACGCACCTTTACATTTGGGTAATGAAAGTGCCCCAAAACAGCTTGTATGTGGACTATTCTGGTTCCCCCACCCCAGATAAAATTTCCCGTAAGCACCTGACCCCACAAGCGCCCCCAAAACCCCTCCTTACTACCACTGTTGAAAGTGTTTGGTTTGCCTTTTACTATCTTTCCCCAACCCTATTTCGGAAAATCCTTTTCCACCCAAAACAGGCCCCCCCTTAAAAGAAACAGTTGAGGGTAGTCCCGAAAGATTTTTGTTAATCACATCTTAAATAACAAAAAACTTTAAAAATGTGAGTGTGTTTTTTTGTTCTTTGCCTTTCATTCGTTTCCTATTCTGCCCGGGAACCCCTATCCCCCGTCCCAAGGTTTCCTTAACCGCCGAAACGCTCGTTGGTCCCCCAACACCCAACCCGTCCTATTGGGTTTTTTTTTTAAGATGTTAAAACTTGCCCTGGTTTTACCCAACGTAAATTTAAATGTTAAACAATAGGGGCCAAGAAGGAAAGAAAAACTATTTTGGAAAAATATTGAGGGGTTGAGGGAGGTGTTTGGAAACACAAGAAAAAACCTGTTTAAAACAAAAATACCTTTTTAGGTTATTCGAAACTTTTGAAAAATTGTTCCCTGTTTATCACCTTTTTCCCTTTGTTGTGCCATATTTTCTTTAAAGACCCATAATAAATAAAAAATCCCCCAGGCACAAAAAAAATGCCTTGTTCATGTAACCATGTGGTCCCACTACTAAATACCACAAAACATGGGGGGTTTTGTTTTTTGCTTGAAAGGTTGGGTGGAGAGTATTGGCAAAAAAAAAGTACAAAAACCCAGCCCCGTAACGGTGGGGGGGAACAAACGGCCTTTTTTAAGTTAACCCTAGCACACTTCTGGGGCAAAGGCAAGAGGCCGACCAGGGCTGTAAATTCTTTTTGGTAGTTTCCAAGAAACATCCCCCGTTGGTTCCCCTAACAGAAGGTGAGTTATTCCCCAGGAAACAGCTGGGGCTTACGGGAAGGAACCAACCCTGAGTTACCCCCCCCTTGAAAAAACCCAAAAAAAAAAAAAATTAAACCGCCCACAGAGTTCTTGTACCCGGCCGAAGCCACTTAGATTTTTCCTTCCCCTTTCCTTCTGTTTGTTTTGTGTTTTTTTGGTCCCCCTTTTTAGATACCAGGGGGTGTCTCCCTCTGTCCTGTAGCCCCCGAGACCCTGTTCCCTGGAACCTTCACTCTTGTAAGACCAGGCCTTGTCCTTTGAAACTCACCAAAGAATCCCTACTGGCCCCTCCTCCTCCATAGTGCTAATGATTAAAAGCCTTTCAACCACCAACACCCGTCCCTATATTCACCCTTCTTTTGTCAGGAAAATGACCTACAACAAAAACAGGAAACTTTTGAAGAATCCCACTTTGTTATCCACCTTTTTTTGCTTTCATAACAACCCGTGAAGTGGTTACCCCATTCCCCCCCCCTGTGTGTGTGCGTGTTAGGTGTAAACGGGGGTAATACCAGTTGTCTCACACTGCAAAACACCCCCAGTTTAAACATCGCTCTCCCCCCCTTAAGCACCTTCCAAAAGGCCCTATTAAATTTATCTACAAGCCTGCCCTTGGCCCCTTTAGTTTTCCGCCCATTCCCCCACTGGGAATATGGGACAAAAAACATTAGCCCCTTTGTTCCCCTGGTAGTTTACAACCTGACTACTATTCCTATCCCCCCCTTCCTCCTAATCCATCCCCCTTTTTTTTGTGGGTTTCCTCCTCTGTTTAGTGTCGTCCCCAAGCCTGCTCTCCCCATATGTGCCCACCCCCCTTTTCCAACATTAGAAGCAAACATACCCCCCTCCCTTGTTAGTTTTAACACCCTGTTGCAAGTGTACACAAGCTCCCCGAACCTTCCAACTATACACAAAAAAGAAAACATTAAAGGTTAAGATGTAGTCTTTAAAGTTTGTAAAAATTCAAATGGTACTAAATCCCCTTTGGTCCCAAAGAAAGAAATAGGGCCCCTTAAGAAGAATGGCTCCACTTCCAGCAAATTTGGAGAAGAAGCCTTGCTTGCCCCCCCCCCGCAAAAATCAAACCAAGACCAGACCCAGAAACCGCTTGTGGAATCTCAAAGCAAAAAAAGCCCATTCCCACACAACAATACTCCATTCACCCCCCCTCTGTTAGAAAAGTCCAAAACACCAATAAAATTCCAGAACTTACTTCCAGGCGTCCCAAGTCCATCTTGACCACTCTCTTGCCCTTTTGTGGCCCCAAATACAATGTGGCACTGCTTCCCAAACACCAACAAATGTTGTTTTTTATTGGTTTTTTAAAGAAATTATAAAGGAATTAAACAAATCATCCTTTTTTTAATTTTATTTTTGTTTTGAAAATTTATTGTTTTGTAATGGTTGTTATGGTGTACTGGTACACCCACCTGGGCCAATTTTTAGGGTTTTTCTTTGGTGGGCACCACCGTGGGTCCCCCTGCCAAAAAAAATGCCCCGGTCGGAGGTACCAAGAAGAGGAGGGGGTCCCCCAGATTTCCCTCCCTGGAAACTGGAGTCCCAGAAGGACGGTTCTTCAAGCCCCCGTCAACGTGGGTTGCTGGGGGAACTTCAAACCCACCACCCCCGGGGGTTGTGACGTTTTGTCTGCACAGCTTTTGTCCGTCAACTCTTAACCCCTGCTCGTCAGGTATCGATTGCTGCGGCTTGCCCTGGAGTGTGTGTGTACCCCCCCCATCTCTCCAGCCCCCCCCAATTTTTTTTTTTTTTTTTGGTTTTTTTGAAACCGGGTTTTCTCACCTTTTGGGTAAGCTGTAAAACCCCTCCGAAACAGCTTGGGGGCCCCCTAGAAAACTTTTGCCTTTATGTAACCTACAGGCTGGGGCCCCATGGGATCTCACAGAAAGGAGTCGTGCCCCCGCCCACTCTGCCCCCCCATCCTTTCATGGCCTGGGGAAGAATTAAAGAAATCAATGCCATGGCCCTAAATAAAAATCGTAAAAAGAAAGAACAGAAAGGTTAGTTCAAAGGACGGACACAAGCTCCCTGCGAGTTTGTACGTTTGGCCACATTGCCCCCTGCCAGAACAAACAGCGTTTAAAAAACCCCGTGATTGTTGAAATATGGTTTGTTTGTTTGGGATGGGCATTAACAAAAAAAAAAGATCAACCAGTGAGCCGCAAGGGCAAACTGGAAAATCGCCATTCGTAAGTTTAGAGCACTTCAAGGCACCTCCCTTACACGCCCTGTGTTCAAAATCGGCGGCTTTTCTCGTTTGGTGCAGCTTCTCTTGTCCTTTTCTGTTCAGCCCCATTCAAGGGAAGGACCCCAATGGACAGGAAAAGGGGGGTCCACAGAAAACCCAGTAAACTCCCTGGGTGTTGTGTTTGTGCCCAGATGAGTATGGGTTGTCAACATCCCAATCCCAACATGGTAGCCCAGAAAGGGGTTTTACAACATGTGGCCCCACCTAGGCCCCCCCGTGGCCCCTCTTTGCCCGCTCCTCTTGAGATCCCCCGGCACCCCAGGTCCCCACGCCCCCCCTGCTGGAAACACCCACAAACCCACCCGTATTTCCCAAAGGTATTTCCCCCCCTCCCCCCCGTCGCCCCCCCAACACTATCCCCCCCAAAGGAACAAACAACCATCCAACCTCCTTTTATTGACCCAAGGCATATAATTTCTAATCTTGCACGTTTCCCCCTTCCCCCCGGTGAATTTTGCAAGTCCCCTTTTTCCACCCTTTCCCTACCCATAAGATTGGAATTTTCGTTTTTTAAATGTTGGGATACCCCTGGGTCGAAGATGGGAAGTTGGTGCTTCCCCAAGCAGTGTTAAAGAAGCATTGGAGCGTTTGGCTCTTTATGGCTGAAAGGACCACATGTTATAGTTTTCCCCATCCCAAACCACACAAAATGTTGCTAACACACATCCCCAATGTAACTTCCCTTAGTTTTCAGAGATTCCAATGCCCAAAATTGGCCCCCCCCGCCCCATTTCTGGCCCTCCCCTTTGGGTCATTGATTTTCAATGCAATGGGGGGTTTAATACGTCACCCTAACCGATACATGCAGGCAAAACAGCAAAACCTAAAACCAAAATGTTAAAACCGACTAAACTAAAAATTCAAAATTTAAAAGTTTTAGAGGCTAAGGGGCCTTGGAGAGGAATTTGGCTCCAAAGCGGATTATAAAGAGAAAAAAAGCACTGACGTGCCTCTTGGCAGAGGAACACCCAAAAGAGTTGGTGTTTCCCCATCGACCAACAACCGCATGGGGGCCCCTGCTAAAGAAACCCATTTCGTTATTTAAGAGCCCCCCCATGGTGTTTTTGGGTAGCCCACACCTTATAATCCTAAGGCCAATAGGGAGGCCCCCCAGAGGGCCAAGTCAGATACCGTTTTTTGTTGAGGTGTTCAATGGCCCCAAGCCCCCCTTAATTTCTACAGAGGTTGGAATTCCAGGTCCAAAACATGGGGGCCCGTATAAAAATAGAGAGACCCCAGCTGTCCCCCCCCTGAAAAAAAAACAACAGTTTTAGCTGCCTGGAAGAGCCATGGGTTTTCCGAACACTTTCCGACGGCACCCTGCCCACTTCCCCCCCCCCACTTTCTGTCTTGTTTTGCCAACGCACCCCATGTTCAGTTCCCCAGCACCCGAACCACATGAAAAACTAACAAACCCATCCAACTTTAAAAGCCTGCAGACCCTTCGTCCAGGATAACCCACTTTGTTTCCACCCCCCACTTTAGTGCCAACAAGCAAACCGCAAGCCTTTATTTGTCCTGAAAGGTTGGGGGTGGGCACTTACAATGCAATATGCATGCATAAAAACAATCCATAAAAAATTAGTTTTTTAAAAATTTAAGGTGGAACCTTTGATAATCTTAAATTTTGAGATCTTTTTAAATTAAAAATTTAAATTATTTTTATTTTATGTATTAAAGGTTGTAACTCTGTCACTCCTGTAGGTCTGTGCACTGTGTTTTGCAATGCCCCAGAGGTCAGAAGCAGGGTGTCATATTCCCTTGAACTGGAGTTAAAGACGGTTCTTAGCCCGCATGTGGGTGCTGGGGAATCAGTCCCAGATCCTCTCTCCAAGAGTAGCCAGTACTCTTAACCACAGAGCCATCTCTCCCGCCCCTATTTATTATTTTTTCCTAAGATCGATAAAAGGGCTTCTTGCTCAGACTTGTGGCATGACTGCTAATGGTGCTGTCTATAATTTAGTCAATTCATCAAGAATTTAATAAGATTTATTGAGCATCTAATGCATATGAGTTCTAACATGTATCAGCATCTAGCATGCTTCAGTGGGGCAAGGCACTGGGGAATGAACAGTGGTAGGCAGAGCAGTCCTGAGTTCCTGTTCTCATGGAACCTAGTCTAGGGGGTAAACACAAGTCCAGCAACCACCCACGTAAGTAAAATAGCAACAGTCCTAAGGCCTTGGAAGTGTAATATAAGAGAGCATAAAAACAAATGGTAGAGGCCTGGCGTGGTGCACCCGCCTTTAATCTAGCACTTTGGAGGCAGAGGCAGGCACTCTTTGTGAGTTCAAGGCCAGCCTGGTATACCGAGCGAATGCCCAGGACAGTCTGGGGCTTACAACCGGGGGACCCTGTCTCGAAAGACCAGAAAAAAAAAAAAAAAAAAAAAACAAAAAAAAAAAACCAACCAAAAACAAATGGTAGAGTGCGTGACTATTCATGGGACCCAGGTCATGGTGCTTAGCCTCTGAGCCTTTCTCCTGCCCCCTAAATTCTCTCATAGTGCTGGGAGGAAGACGGGATGCTGGGAAAGGCACCCAAGCCCCAAGGTAAGATGACCATGCCAAGGCAGGCTCCTGAGGTCTGAGGGTGCCTTGGCAGCTGTTCCACCCAGGTGGATTTGGGTAACAGACAACTGGGACACTCAGATGCTTGGAAAACCCTAGAAGGCC
Source organism: Rhizomys pruinosus (assembly GCA_009823505.1). Taxonomy (NCBI): domain Eukaryota; kingdom Metazoa; phylum Chordata; class Mammalia; order Rodentia; family Spalacidae; genus Rhizomys; species Rhizomys pruinosus. The sequence goes on from VZQC01008909.1 coordinate 572,892, forward strand.
TGGACAGTCACCCCAGGGATTTGTCCGCAGGGAGCCAGACAGCAGCTGTGGCCTCTACATCACCAGAGGGAGAGAGGCTGGACAGGAAAGGAAGACCCAGGCAGCCTGGCCCAGTCAGGCAGCCGCTGACCGTGCGACCCCACCTCTGGCAGGAGACACTCCAGGCCGCAGCCCTGCTGGCTAGGCTGCCAGTCGCCGCATGCTGCAGGAAGTGATGAAAGGGCAGGAGGGACTGATTAATGAGTGCTGCCTGCCTGCCTGCTGCACGCGCCTGGCAGGAACGGACGAGGGAGGCTCTGGCTGGAAATGGAAGAGTGACACGGTGGGGGGGGGGCTGGTGGGAGCTCCGGAAGCCAGACCGTGGCCTGGAGAGAGCAGTGGGTGCCAGGAAAGACCTGGTCTGAGTGACCACCAGGACCTGGTCACCACTCCGCTGTGCTCCCTGCCCTCCCGCCAATGGTGCCCCAGCTCGCTGTGGCCCTCCAGTCTTTCTCTTGCTCCACGAAAGCTTCAGCACCCAGATTCCCCTCAGGGTGTCAACATGGCCCCCAGCTCATCAGCTGTCACTGAGGAGCCACACTAATGTCAGATAGTAATGGGAAATGAGAGGGGGTGATGGGCACTATGGACTATGATCTCTGTTTTTCTGGAAAGCTGGGTATGATGGTGCATACCTGAAACCCCAGCCATCAGCAGTGGCTTCTTGGGTTAGGACAAGTGTCAGAATTGTCCCTTGCCCTATCTCTAGTCACTAGGCCTCTGCTTACCAAGTCAGGGATCAGAGCTTTGATCAGAGTCAGTGGCTTCCCCAGGCTCTGTCTCCTGTCCTGCCTCCTCTCTGTAAGCCTCCCTCGGTCCCCTCGCGGCTCCTCATCCCAAACAGCAATGTGGCAAGCAGTCTCTGCTTAGTGTTTTTTCACCGCGCATTCCATTTCTCAACTACTGATCAGTCACCCTTTAATGCTAATTGTTTTCCCAATGACAGCCTCAGACCTCCACACCCTTGTTGATAGCCAGGGACCTCTCCACTATATTAAGGCTTTGCTCCCAATATGGCTGAGCTACACTGTGTGTGGCACTCAGGGAGTCTTTGTCACAGGAATGGGGTCCACCAGGCATAGGTTTACCTTGACACTTGTTTGGGGCTGCATGAGGCCCGGGAGGAGGCGGTTGAGGGAGGTGATCACAGCAGGCTTCCGGGCGGGCGAGAGGGAAGGATATCCTCACTTTTCTCATTATGGGCAAAGCAGAGCAGGTTTGTCTGTTGGTGTGTGGTGGGGGGGGGGTCAATCGAGAGCCAAAACCTTCTCAGAAGCAGAAGTGGATGACGAAAAACAGCCCAGTGATTTAAGGGCTGCCTGTTCTTCCAGAGCACTGGTGTTCAGCACCCACATCGGGTAGCTCAGAACCACTCCAACTCAGGGATCCAACACCTTCTGGACACCAACAACTCCTACACACATGTGCGATACACTCACAAGCACACCATGTGTGCAATACACTCAAACAGACACATAAAATGTTTAAGAAGCTGGTTGTGGTGCTGCACGCCTTTAATCCCACGTTTGTGAGGCAGAGACATGCAGATCTCTGGAGAGAATGGAGGCCAGCCTGGTCCTACATAACCTGAGTTCCAGGCCAGCTGGAGCTGCAGGGAGACCCTGTCTGAACAAAACAAAACAAGACAAAACAAACAAAACAGACAAAAACCCAAAATATCAGCTCAGATAACTGAAATTGAAGCAGTGACAGAAATTAAATGGACATATTTGTAAACAAAAAGTGTTTGGGCTGAAGAGATGGTTTACACTGTTTGCTTTTTTTTTTCTGTTTTTTGTTTTTGTTTTTTTTTTTTTTGGTCTTTTTGAGACAATGTCTCCCTGTAGACCCCACTGCCCTGGAACTCACTCTGTAGACCAGGCTGGCCTTGAACTCACAAAAGATTCGCGCATCCGCTACCTCCTGAAGTGCTAGGATTAAAGGCGTGCGCCACCACGCCCCAGCCACTCGTGTTTTTTTTTTTTTTTGGTCTTTTCGAGACAAGGGTCTCCCTGTAGCCCCAGCTGTCCTGGAACTCGCTCTGTAGATCAGGCTGGCCTTGAACTCACACAGATCTGCCTGCCTCTGCCTCCCAAGCGCTAGGATTAAAGACATGCGCCACCACGCCCGGCCATTTTTTTTGGGGGGGGGGCACTGGTTGCTCTTGCAGAGTACCCACTTCAGTTCCCAGCACCGGCACGGCAGCTAACGAACGGGTCCGGTAATTCCAGTTCCAGGGATATAAGTCCTCTCCTGGCATCCTCGGGAATTATATGACAGGGTGCACTCACACATGCAAGCCAATACTCAACACTAAAAATAAATTTTAAACAATTTAAAAAATTTAGTTATTTTTCTTTTATGTGTTCGGTGTATTACTGCATGTGTGTAAGTGCACCCATGTCCAGCAATGCCGCACAGAGGTCAGAAGATTGGTTAGCATTGGGTTAGCTGCCATTGTGGGTGTGGGAATCAAACTGGGTCTTCTGCAAGAGAAGTCCGTGCTCTTAACCACTGACCACAGCTCCAGGCCCAATAGAAAATTTTATTTATATTTTTTTGGTCTTTTTCAAGACAAGGTCTCCCTGTAGTCCCCAGCTTGTCCCCATGGAACAATCGTAGAGACCAGGCTGGCCTTGACTCACAAAGATCCACCTGCTCTGCTCCCAAGTGCTAGTAAAAAAAAATATTTTTAATAAAAAGAAAAAAAAATTTTTTGTTTTTTTTTTTTTTTTTTTTTTTTTTTTTGGTCTTTTCGAGACAGGGTCGCCCCTGTAGCCCCAGCTGTCATGGGACTCAAACTCTGGAGACCGGCTGGCCTGAACTCACAAAATCCGCCTGCCTCCTGACCTCCCAAGTGCTAGGATAAGGCGTGCGCCGCCACGCCCGCAGAAAAAATTTTAAATAAAATGTTAAGACATGGCTGGAGAGAGTGGCTGCGCAGTTAAGAGACGACTGCTCTTGTAGAGGACCTGGGTTTGATTCCAGCACTACATGGTGGCTAAGAAAAAAAAAAAAAAAAAGAACTGTCTTAAAACGTACAGTTTCCAGGGGAATCTGACACCCTCTTCGACCTCTGGCGGCATTGCACGAGACGGGTGCCCAAACCTACATATAGACAGACGTATACGCCATACACATAAAAAATAATAAATAAAATAGCCGGGTGTGGTGGGCACACGCTTTAATCCCAGCACTTGGAGGCAAGAGAGGCAGGCGGATCCTGTGTGAGTCAAGGCCAGCCTGGTCTACAGGAGTGAGTTCCAGAACAACGGGGGCTACAGGAAGGGAAACCCGGTCTTGGAAAAGACAAAAAAAGTAAAAAATAAAATAAAATAGAAATAGAAAAAAGAAAAGAAAGAAAAAAGAAAGGACAACTACATTACATAGGTTTTTTTTCGTCCTATTCTCCTTTTTTGTTCCCCATAACACCCTATGGTCAACAGTCAATCTGCCCGAGGTGTCCATCATGAAGAACAGGCAGGTTTCTAGGAAGGGGTGGGTATAGGGAACAGACTTTTGATCCAGGCAGGGAGCCCTCTGTCATCCGGGATTCCTATCTGACTGTGCACAGGGAAGACATTCCTCCCTGACAGTGGTGCCTAAAAATAGGAAGAATGTGAGCGGGGATCCAGCTGGCCTGACCTCATGCAGGCTGGTGGACCGTCTACTGAACTGGAGGAGTGACTTCACTCTACAGGCTCTTGTGAAGGTCCAAGGAGATGCTGAGAGACGACTGGACTGAAATATTTCCTCTTGAGACTGTTTAGTTGACTTATTTTAGTTTTGGTTTTTGAAGACGGTCTCATTAACCCAGCCTAGCTTCCAAACTACTTGTGAACTCCAGACCTCCGGCCTACTTGAGAGCTGGGGCTCACAGACTTGAGCTGCCATTGCTAGCTGCTGTTTTGTGTTAAATTTTTCATTCTTTCCTTTTTTTTTTGTTTTTTTTTTGAGACAGGGTCTCCCGTAGCCCAATTGTCCTGGAACGCCTTATGTGACCAGGCTGGCCCTTGAACTCACCAAGATCAGCCTGCCTCGGCCTACTTGATCGCTGTTACTAAAGGCAGGCACTAGCCACCCAGCAAGTTCTGAATTTTTTTAAAAACATTTTAAATTGGGCTGGAGAGATGGCCATAGTTGTTTAAGAGTGCGGACCGCTCTTGCAGAGGACCCGGGTTCGATCCCCAGCACCGCAGCGGTGGCCAAAACTGTCTGAACGCTCCAATTCCAGGAGAACTCCATTTCCAGGGAATCCGAGACCCGCTTCTGACCTCTCCGGCGGCATTGCATGACCGGGTGGCACAAACCTATATACAGACAGTACAGTCGTACAACATACAGAAATAAGTAATTAAACAAAGAAAGTCTTAAAAAAAAAACATTTTATATTTTCATTAGTTTTAGTGTAATGGAGTGTTTTGCCTGGCAATGTTAGGTTAATGCACCCAGTGTGTGCATTGCCCATGTGTCTGGATAGCTTTAGTGTCAACTTGAACACACTGGGGTTGAGGGAGCCTCAAGTGGGGAATGGCTGCATTGGGGACTGGCCTGTGGCCACATCTGTGGAGTACTGTCTGGATTGTCAGGCAATGTGGGAGGGTTCAGCCCACTATGGGTGTGCCACCCTGGCGTTTGTTTTGTGTACCATGTAAGAAGGGCGCTGAGCAAGGCCAGGGGAGCAAGCCGTGAACAGCAGTCCTCCATGGCCCTGTGCTTCAGCTCCTGGCCTCCAGGTTTCTGCCCTGAGTTCCTGCCTTGGGCTCCCTTAGTGAGAACTGTGACCCAGGAATGGAAGCCCGAATAAACCTTTCCTCCCCAGTTGGTGTCGGTCAGAGTGTTTTGGTCACAGCAATTGGATGACAAACGAGAACACCATGGACACGGAGTTAGGGATGTTTGTTAGCTGCCATGTGAGTGTGGGAACTAACCCAGGTCCCCTGTAAGTACAGCCAGTGCTCTAACCACTGAGGCATGCGCTCTCTACTCCCCTAGCTTCTGCTTTTAAGGGTAGTCTTTTTGAGACGGGGTCCTCCCTTTAGCCCCAGCTGTCCCTGGAACTTCCACTATGTAGACCAGGATGGCCTTGAACTCACGAGATCTACCTGCCTCTGCCTTCCAGTGTTTGGATAAAGGCTGCACCACCATGCTGTAGAGAACTCCTGAACTGCTGACCACTGAGAAAAAGAAATCCCTACTTGACATTCCTTAATCCTGGGATTAAAGTGTGCCACCCCCGAACGTGGTGGCGCACGTGGGAGGCAGAGGCAGGCAGATGTCTGAGTTCTAGGCCAGCCTGGTCTACAGAGGAGGTTCCGGGACAGGCTGGGGCTACAGGGAGACCTTGTCTCAAAAGGAAAAAAGGAAAAAGAAAAGAAAAAGATTAAGGTGAGAGACCACCCAAGACCACATACAAAGGAAAGGAATCGGCCCTCAATTTTTTGCAACACCTGAGTGTAATAAGTACGGATCACATGCTGAACTCTAGATGGAGGAGAATTTACTCAAGCACCAACGAAGATGGTGTTTATTGTATTACGCCACTTTTCTTGTTGCTGTGAATTAAAACACCATGAGCAAGGGCACATTATAAAAGGAGAGTTTATTTGGCTTACCAACTGATGGTTCCAGGACTCAGAGTTCCCAATTGTGGCATGGAGGCATGGTGGGACGGGCTGGAACAGCAAACGAGGGTCACATCTAGCGAATTGCAAAACAGGAAGCAGAGAGAGAGAGCTGGGACGCAATGCGTTGTTAACTCACTAAGCCCCCCCCCAATGACGTACTCCTCCAGCACGGCCACACCTTCTAGACTGCAAGAACAGTGCCACCAAACTGGAGACAAATGTCTGAATACCTTAAAGCCTATGGGGGGACCACTCTCACTCAAACCACCATAGTTATGTAATATGGATGGGATTTTCATCAATTTAATACAAAGACAAAGTCAGGATGTGGGGAAGAGGACGGGTGCATGAAGGTGGGCTGGGGGAGGGAGCTTGAATATAATCCAAAATTAATTTACTGATTTTATGTGTATGGAGTATTATAGGTTTTATGTATAGGAGTACTACCATTGCCATGCATGTATGTGTGCAGTGTATGTGTATGAGTACACCTGCCTGCAATGTAGTGTGACTGTGTAGTGCAATGCCATGGGAGGCCATAGAAAGGGAAAGTGGATTCCCTGGAACTGAGTATATGGACAGTTGTAGCCACCCATGTAGGGTTAAGTGCAGCCAGTGCACTAACACTGAGATATAGCTCTCCAGCCTGAAAATTCTTGTAATCAATAATTTCTTAAACTTAAAATTTAAAAATAAGCCAGGGGGCTGGAGAGATGGCCTCAGTGTTAAGAGTGCCGACTGCTCTTGCAGTAGGAACCAGGGTTCGATCCCCAGCCCCACATGGAAGCTGAGAACCTTCCAAACCCTATTCTAGGAAAACGTCCAGTTCCAGGGGAATCCGTACCACCCTCTTCTGCCTCTGCGGCATTGCACACATGGGTGCACAAACCTACATGCAGATAGTACATTTATACAAATAAAATAAAATAAATAAAATTTTAAAAATTCTAAAAAAAAAAAGCCGGATGTGGGGTGGACACATAGCTTTTGTTTTTTTTTTTTTTTTTTTTTTGGCCTTTTTCGGGACAAGGGTCAAAAAAAAAAAAAAAAAAAAAAAAAGCTCTGTGCCACCACATCTGGCTTTTTTTTTTTTAGAATTTTTAAATTTTATTTATTTATTTTATGTGTATAAATGTACTATCTGCATGTAGGTTTGTGCACCCATGTCGTGCAATGCCGCAGAGGTCAGAAGAGGGTGTCGGATTCCCCTGGAACTGGAGTTTTCCTAGAATAGGAGTTATGGAAGGTTCTCAGCTGCCATGTGGGTGCTGGGGATCGAACCCTGGTCCTCTGCAAGAGCAGTCGGCACTCTTAACCACTAGGCCATCTCTCCAGCCCCCTGGCTTTTTTTAATTTTAAGTTTAATAGAAATTTTATTGATTCAAGAATTTCAGGCTGGAGAGATATCTCAGTGGTTAAGTGCACTGGCTGCACTTAACCCACATGGTGGCTAACAACTGTCCATAACTCCAGTTCCAGGGGAATCCAATTCCCTTTTCTGGCCTCCATGGGCATTGCACAACACATACATGCAGGCAGTGTACTCATACACATACATGCAACACATACATGCAGGCAATGATGTACTCCTATACATAAACTAATAAATACTCATACACATAAAATAATAAATAATTTTGATTATATTCAAGCTCCCTCCCCCCAGCCCCACCTTCATGCACCGCTCCTACTTCCACCACTCCTGACTTTGTCTTTTATTAATTGATGAAAATCCCCATCCATCTTACATAACTATGGTGGTTTGAATGAGAGTGTCCCCCATAGGCTTTAAGTATTCAGACATTTGTCTCCAGTTGGTGGCACTGTTCTTGCAGGTCTTAGAAGGTGTGGCCGTGCTGGAGGAAGTACGTCATTGGGGGTGGGCTTAGTGAGTTTAACAAGCCTTGCAGTCTCCAGTCTCTCTCTCTGCTTCCTGTGCTCATTACGAGATGTGACCCTCGGCTTGCTGTTCCAGCCCCGGCCACCATGCCTCCCACCACAATGGACTCTGATTCCCTGGAACCATCAGTTGTAAGCTCAAATAAACTCTTCCTTTTATAAGTTCCCTTGCTCATGGTGGTTTTATCACAGCAACAGAAAAGTGGCTAATACAATAACACATCTGAGTTGGGTGCTGGAGAAATCATCCTCATTAGAGTGTCAGCAGTGATCTGTAATTATTACACTCAGGTGTGCAAAAATGAGGGCCGATTCCTTTCCTTTGTATGTGGTCTTGGGTGGTCTCTCACTCTTAATTTCTTTTTCTTTTTCTTTTTTGGTCCTTTTGAGACAGGGTCTCCCTGTAGCCCCAGCTGTCCTGGAACTCACTCTGTAGACCAGGCTGGCCTAGAACTCAGACATCTGCCTGCCTCTGCCTCCCACGTGCGCCACCACGCCTTTAATCCCAGGATTAAGGAATGTCAAGTAGGGATTTCTTTTTCTCAGTGGTCAGCAGTTCAGGAGTTCTCTAACAGGCATGGTGGTGCACGCCTTTAATCCCAACACTTGGAAGGCAGAGGCAGGTAGATCTCTGTGAGTTCAAGGCCATCCTGGTCTACATAGTGAGTTCCAGGACAGCTGGGGCTAAAGGGAGACCCCGTCTCAAAAAGACTAAAAAGCAGAAGCTAGGGGAGTAGAGAGATGGCTCAGTGGTTAAGAGCACTGGCTGTACTTACAGGGGACCTGGGTTAGTTCCCAGCACTCACATGGCAGCTAACAACCATCCATAACTCCAGTTCCATGGTGTTCTAGTTTGTCCTCCATTGCTGTGACAAAACACTCTGACCGACACCAACTTGGGGAGGAAAGGGTTTATTCGGCTTACATCTCCTGGGTCACAGCTCATCACTCAGGGAGCCCAAGGCAGGAACTCAGGGCAGAAACCTGGAGGCAGGAGCTGAAGCACAGGCCATGGAGGAATGCTGTTCACTGGCTTGCTCCCCTGGCCCATGCCCAGCCTGCCCTCTTACATGGTACACAACAACCTGCCCAGGGTGGCACCACCCATAGTGGGCTGGGCCCTCCCACATTGCTCGACAATCAAGACAGTACTCCACAGATGTGGCCACAGGCCAGTCCAATGCAGCCAATTCCCCAATTGAGGCTCCCTCAACCCAGGTGTGTCAAGTTGACACTAAAGCTATCCAGCACACATGGGTATTGCACAACACTGGTGCACTTAACATACATGCAGGCAAAACACTCATACACATAAAAAATGAAAATAATAAAATGTTTTTTTTAAGACTTTCTTTTTTTAATTTTATTTATTTCTGTATGTGTACGAATGTACTGTCTGTATATAGGTTTGTGCACCCGTGTCATGCAATGCCGCGGAGGTCAGAAGAGGGTCTCGGATTCCCCTGGAACTGGAGTTCTCCTGGAATTGGAGTTTCAGACAGTTTTCGGCCACCGCTTGGGTGCTGGGGATCGAACCCGGGTCCTCTGCAAGAGCGGTCAGCACTCTTAACCAATAGGCCATCTCTCCAGCCCAATAAAATGTTTTTTAAAAAATCAGAACTTGCTGGGTGTGCTAGTGCCTGCCTTTAGTACCAGCGCTCAGGAGGCAGAGGCAGGCTGATCTTGGTGAGTTCAAGGCCAGCCTGGTCTACATAAGGAGTTCCAGGACAATTGGGGCTACAGGGAGACCCTGTCTCAAAAAAAAAACAAAAAAAAAAGAAAGAATGAAAATTTAACACAAAACAGCAGCTAGGCATGGCAGCTCAAGTCTGTGAGCCCAGCTCTCAAGAGGCCGGAGGATCTGGAGTTCAAAGCTAGTTTGAAGCTAGGCTGGGTTACATGAGACCCTGTCTTCAAAAACAAAACTAAAATAAGTCAACTAAACAGTCTCAAGAGGAAATATTTCAGTCCAGTCGTCTCTCAGCATCTCCTTGGACCTTCACAAGAGCCTGTAGAGTGAAGTCACTCCTCCAGTTCAGTAGACGGTCCACCAGCCTGCATGAGGTCAGGCCAGCTGGATCCCCGCTCACATTCTTCCTATTTTTAGGCACCACTGTCAGGGAGGAATGTCTTCCCTGTGCACAGTCAGATAGGAATCCCGGATGACAGAGGGCTCCCTGCCTGGATCAAAAGTCTGTTCCCTATACCCACCCCTTCCTAGAAACCTGCCTGTTCTTCATGATGGACACCTCGGGCAGATTGACTGTTGACCATAGGGTGTTATGGGGAACAAAAAAGGAGAATAGGAGAAAAAAAAACCCTATGATAATGTAGTTGTCTTTCTTTTTTCTTTCTTTCTTTTTTCTATTTTATTTTATTTTATTTTTTATTTTTTTGTTTTTTTTTTTTAGCCCCCTGTTGTTTCTGGAACTCACTCTGTAGACCAGGCTGGCCTTGACTCACAAGATCCGCCTGCCTCTCTTGCCTCCAATGCTGGGATATAAAGCGTGTGCCACCACACCCGGCTATTTTATTTATTATTTTTTATGTGTATGGTATACGTCTGCATGTAGGTTGGTGCACCCGTCTCGTGCAATGCCGCCAGAGGTCAGAAGAGGGTGTCAGATTCCCCTGGAACTGTAGTTTTAAGACAAGTTTCTTAGCCACCATGTGTGCTGGGAATCAAACCCAGGTCCTCTACAAGAGCAGTCGTGCTCCTTAACTGCGCAGCCATCTCTCCAGTCCATGTCTTTAACATTTTATTTAAAATTTTTTCTGCGGGCGTGGGGCCGCACGCCTTAATCCTAGCACTTGGGAGGCAGGAGGCAGGCGGATTTTGTGAGTTCAGGCCAGCCTGGTCTCCAGAGTTTGAGTCCTGACAGCTGGGCTACAGGGGGAGCCCTGTCTCGAAAAGACCAAAAAAAAAAAAAAAAAAAAAAAAAAAAAAAAAAATTTTTGTGTTGATGCTGCTCTTTTTAAAATATTTTTTTTACCTAGCACTTGGGAGCAGAGCAGGTGGATCTTTGTGAGTCAAGGCCAGCCTGGTCTCCTACGATCTGATTCACATGGGACAGCTGGGGACTACAGGGAGACCTGTCTTGAAAAAGACAAAAAAAATAAATAAAATTTTCTATGGGCTGGAGCGTGGCTCAGTGGTTAAAGCACGGACTTCTCTTGCAGAGGACCCAGGTTTGATTCCTCACCCACAATGGCAGCTAACAATGCTAAACAATCTTCTGACCTCTGTGGGGCATTGCATGACATGGGTGCACTTACACACATGCAGGTAATACACTCGAACACATAAAAGAAAAATAATATAATTTTTTAAATTGTTTAAAATTTATTTTTAGTGTATGAGTATTTGGCTTGCATGTGTGAGTGCACCCTGTCATATAATTCCCGAGGATGCCAGGAGAGGACCTTAGATCCCCTGGAACTGGAATTACAGACAGTTGTTAGCTGCCGTGTCGGTGCTGGGAACTGAAGTGGGTACTCTGCAAGAGCAACCAGTGCCACCCCCCCAAAAAAATCACACTTGCCTGGGCGTGGTGTTGCATCGACTTTAATCCTAGCGTTGGGAGGCAGAGGCAGGCAGATCTGTTGGAGTTCAAGGAGCCAGCCTGATCGACAGAGCGAGTTCCAGGACAGCTGGGGCTAAGGAGACCCTTGTCCTCGAAAAGACCAAAAAAAAAAAAAAACACGAGTGGCTGGGGCGTGGTGGCGCACGCCTTTAATCCTAGCACTCAGGAGGTAGAGGCAGGCGGATCTTTGTGAGTTCAAGGCCAGCCTGGTCTACAGAGTGAGTTCCAGGACAGCTGGGGCTACAGGGAGACCTTGTCTCAAAAAGACCAAAAAAAAAAAACAAAAACAAAAACAGAAAACAAAAAAGCAACAGTGCTAAACCATCTCTTCAGCCCAACATTTTTTGTTTACAAATATGTCCATTTAATTTCTGTCACTGCTTCAATTTCAGTTATCTGAGCTGATATTTTGGTGTTTTGTTTTGTTTTGTTTTGTTTTGTCTTGTTTTGTTTTGTTGAGACAGGGTCTCCCTGCAGCTCCAGCTGGCCTGGAACTCAGTATGTAGACCAGGCTGGCCTCCATCTCACAGAGATCTGAATGTCTCTGCCTCACAAACGCTGGGATTAAAGGCGTGCAGCACCACAACCAGCTTCTTAAACATTTTATGTGTCTGTTTGAGTGTATGCCACATGTGTGTGCTTGAGTGTATCGCACATGTGTGTAGGAGTTGTTGGTGTCCAGAAGGTGTTGGATCCCTGAGTTGGAGTGGTTCTGAGCTACCCGATGTGGGTGCTGAACACCAGTGCTCTGGAAGAACAGGCAGCCCTTAAATCACTGGGCTGTTTTTCGTCATCCACTTCTGCTTCTGAGAAGGTTTTGGCTCTAGATTTGACCCCCCCCCCACACACACACACACAGACAAACCTGCTCTGCTTTGCCCATAATGAGAAAAGTGAGGATATCCTTCCCTCTCGCCCGCCCGGAAGCCTGCTGTGATCACCTCCCTCAACCGCCTCCTCCCGGGCCTCATGCAGCCCCAAACAAGTGTCAAGGTAAACCTATGCCTGGTGGACCCCATTCCTGTGACAAAGACTCCCTGAGTGCCACACACAGTGTAGCTCAGCCATATTGGGAGCAAAGCCTTAATATAGTGGAGAGGTCCCTGGCTATCAACAAGGCGTGTGGAGGTCTGTGAGGCTGTCAATTAGTGAAAACAATTAGTATTAAAGGGACTGATCAGTAGTGAGAAATGAATGGAGTGAAACACTAAGCAGAGACTGCTTGCCACATTGCTGTTTGGGATGAGGAGCCGCGAGGGGACCGAGGGAGGCTTACAGAGAGGAGGCAGGACAGGAGACAGAGCCTGGGGAAGCCACTGACTCTGATCAAAGCTCTGATCCCTGACTTGGTAAGCAGAGGCCTAGTGACTAGAGATAGGGCAAGGGACAATTCTGACACTTGTCCTAACCCAAGAAGCCACATGCTGAGCGCTGGGGTTTCAGGTATGCACCATCATACCCAGCTTTCCAGAAAAACAGAGATCATAGTCCATAGTGCCCATCACCCCCTCTCATTTCCCATTACTATCTGACATTAGTGTGGCTCCTCAGTGACAGCTGATGAGCTGGGGGCCATGTTGACACCCTGAGGGGAATCTGGGTGCTGAAGCTTTCGTGGAGCAAGAGAAAGACTGGAGGGCCACAGCGAGCTGGGGCACCATTGGCGGGAGGGCAGGGAGCACAGCGGAGTGGTGACCAGGTCCTGGTGGTCACTCAGACCAGGTCTTTCCTGGCACCCACTGCTCTCTCCAGGCCACGGTCTGGCTTCCGGAGCTCCCACCCAGCCCCACCCCCACGTGTCACTCTTCCATTCCAGCCAGAGCCTCCCTCGTCCGTTCCTGCCAGGCGCGTGCAGCAGGCAGGCAGGCAGCACTCATTAATCAGTCCCTCCTGCCCTTTCATCACTTCCTGCAGCATGCGGCGACTGGCAGCCTAGCCAGCAGGGCTGCGGCCTGGAGTGTCTCCTGCCAGAGGTGGGGTCGCACGGTCAGCGGCTGCCTGACTGGGCCAGGCTGCCTGGGTCTTCCTTTCCTGTCCAGCCTCTCTCCCTCTGGTGATGTAGAGGCCACAGCTGCTGTCTGGCTCCCTGCGGACAAATCCCTGGGGTGACTGTCCAGGCCTTCTAGGGTTTTCCAAGCATCTGAGTGTCCCAGTTGTCTGTTACCCAAATCCACCTGGGTGGAACAGCTGCCAAGGCACCCTCAGACCTCAGGAGCCTGCCTTGGCATGGTCATCTTACCTTGGGGCTTGGGTGCCTTTCCCAGCATCCCGTCTTCCTCCCAGCACTATGAGAGAATTTAGGGGGCAGGAGAAAGGCTCAGAGGCTAAGCACCATGACCTGGGTCCCATGAATAGTCACGCACTCTACCATTTGTTTTTGTTTTTGGTTTTTTTGGTTTTTTTTTTTTTTTTTTTTTTTTTTGTCTTTTCGAGACAGGGTCTCCCTGTAGCCCCAGCTGTCCTGGAACTCACTCTNCCATGCCCGGCTTCCATTTTCATCACATTCCCTTTGATGCTTTTTTTACAATCTAGCGATGTAGGGGGTATTCCCCTATTCCTGTAAGGGGTTGTGTCTTTAAGAATCCTTAATAACACCGAAACGTTTTCCCACACCTGTAACCAAACTTCCAATATTTTAGCGTCCCTTTTTTATATTTTTTGCCTCTATTGGTCCCAGTCCACCTTGCTTTTTTACCGACCAACCTTCCTTCCCTTTGTACACGACTCCCACCCGAAGCGGCCACCGGGTTCCATGCCTTGCAGTCTGGGTGTGGGTGCCCACCCAGAAATAAGCAAGCCCCAAAACAAAACCAGTCCCGTACCACGAAAATATTGGGAAAGAACTAGAAACCTAAATGCCCCAAAAAGTGAGGCTATGGGCAAGGAGGAGGAAGTTTGGCAGGGGCACCGTTTCATAAGATTTCCCGCCCCCCACCTTGTGTGGTACCACGCCTTGGCAAAGGAACTAAGGTACAGCCAATACCCTAAAGTGGCCTTTTCGCTTTAAATAATAAACATCCCTTTATTTTTCTCTTGTGCCGCAAAGTTTTCCGAGTAGCTGTGGGGTTCCCCCGCAACCCAGGGGGGTATTTGTTTGTCTAACAGCCATTTTTTTTGTTGAACAGGAATTGCAAAAGATTGCCCCCCCCAATCCGTTTGGGATTGGTTGAAGGTTGAAATGGCCCTCCCTGGAAGAAGTGTCCACCATCCGAGGAAATGACCTAAGTTGAAAGGAAGATTTTTTTTTTTGTCTTTTCTAACCCTCCGTTTTGGGTGTAAGAGTGTCCCTGTGGGGGGGGTGTGTGGTGTAAAACCCATTGACGGTGGAGGATGGCCAGTAGGTCGCCTCTCTCTTCCATTTTTTTAGAATTCAAAACCCGATTTTTCCAAGTAAAGAAGAAAGCCCCCCCAAAACATGTGGCCGTGTATTGCCCAAAACCACATTTGGGACCACATTTGTCAGGTGGTTATGGGTGAAGGGGTGGCGGGGGAAACGAAGCAGAAATCCCTAGATGTGGAATGGGGACCGCCAGCCCGGCCCCCCCCCCTGGCACCGCGGGGTTGCCGGCCCGTCCCTGACCTTTTTGGCAGTTTGGGCCTCTGGCTGCGCCCGAAATAAAAACCACCGGGTGCCCCACGTGGTGGCCGCCCGCCCCCCATAGGCGGCCGGAGGCCTGGAACGTGGGCGGGTGTGCAGCACGAGGCCCTCCCGGGGGACCCCGCGGCAGCCAGCACCCAGGCCCCCCCCTCGGAAGGACGCCGGAGGTCGGGCCCAGGACGACCAGGGATTTTGAATGCCTTTGTGTTCATCCATCGGCTGGATGGTTAACAGAGTTTGTCCCCCCAAAAAAAAGGCGCCCCCCCATATATCCCCCTGCAGATTTGAAATAAATATTCCCCCCCTTTTGCCGTGAAAAGAAAAGAATAAAATTACCCAGGGAGGCCCCAGCTGCCGCGGCGTCCACCACCCCCGGGGTTTTACCCCGTTTCATCCCCCGGGGGTCCACCCCCACGTGCAAAATCCCACTGCACAGCGGCCGAGACGTCAATGCCCATTTTATTTTTTTTCTTTTACTGTTCCCCTAGCCGACCCCCTTAATCGCACTCACTTACAAGTCCCCGGAGAGATTGCAGAGTGGGAACACCGGGAGCCCAAGCCCCCAATCTGCCCCCCGGGCGGAGCCCCGCACTTCCATTTCCCCCGGCGGGCTCCCCAAACGCGGGGGGGGCGGGGGGCCCGGGTAAGGGAGCCCTTTGGCCGGGGGGTTTTGGGGGGGAAGGGGAGGAAAAGGGGGGGAAACAATCCTCCACAACCATAGTAAACACCACAAATTTGTTCCACCCCCCCTGCGATTCCCACACCGTCTGAGTTAGTTATATAAAAAAGGAGGAAAAGTGTTTTGGGGTCCCCCGGGGAAAAGGGGGGAAAAACGGGGCCCTTGGGCGGTGAGGCGATCCCGCACTGCCGTCCCACCCCGAGCCAATTTAAGATGGAGTGCGGGGTCCAAAATGGCCCCGGTCCCACCTCCCCGTCCCGACCCCAGGAGCGAGAAGCCCGCTATTTAAAATTTCCCGGGGATATTTTGTCCCGTATTGGGGCCCTGAAAGGCCCCACGGATTTCCAAACGTGAAAAAATTAAAACTGATTTATTAATCAGCCCCAGGGCTTTCCCGCTGGGGAGAGATTGCACTCTTCCCCTTTGTTTTGCCCCGCCCCCTGAATTAGAGCCGTGATATACAAAAATTTGTTTTTCCAATCACAAAGCCTTGGATACCACCGCCTCGGGCTGGGGGGAGGGCTGGGGGAGGGGGCACCCCCCCGGAGGGGGAAGGGCCGGGCCCCTTGAATGCGAGGGGAATTGGAAAAAATCGCCCTGTAAAAACCGATTTGGGCTTTTTTCCCTCGCCGAAGCCTCTGCCCCTCCCGGTCGTTGTGCTCCCTCCACCAAGCGGGTTCAGAATGGACAGAGGCCCCGCTCCCGGAGGGCCCCCCTAGCTCTCACCCCCCTCCAGTTTTCCCCAAAGTTCCCTCCCCGCTCCTCTTCTTGGGGGGGCCCTTCAACGCCCTGGGGAAGGCCTCCCTTGGGGGGGCCTATTAACCAGCAGTTTTTTTTTTGCCTTTTTTATTTGTAGACCATAATTCCACTTGCCTACCCCGAAAACTGTCGAGCCCAGATGCTTGTGATTCGTCCTCCAAGAAGCTCATCCTTGCCAAATGGGCCTGGTGATGAAAAGTGATAAAGGCCCCCATTCTCCTAGCCCCCTTGTACAAGCTGCAAGAAATTTGTCCCCAATCCCCAGGCCACTGCAAAATAAATAAAAACAGTAACAGGAAGAAACAACAAACAAACAACAAAAGTAAAATCCCAGGGAAAATCCCCCACCCTAACTAGATCAACTTCAGGAGGGTGCCAATGAATTTTCCACTACCCTAAGGTTGTGGCCCCACCCAACTTAGAGCCCCTTCTCCACCGGTTCCCCCACCCTTACTCTCCTGCCCCTACTGCCCAGCCAACACAGTCCCCAGAGAATGCCCACATCTTCCCCCCCTTGGCCTGACCCCTGGAAACCATGGACCCCATGTGCCACAAAATTCCCATTTATGGTGTTAGGGCCCTTCAGAATCTTGGGGCGCAAAAGTAAAACTTGGAAGGAGAAAGCAAAGGGGTAACCATGCAAAATGCCCACCCCTTTCAAGGGGGGTGGGGACAGAGCAAAGAGAAAACGGTGGCCAGAAACCTTGGGGAAATCCTAAAAGGAGGAGGGCCGGCTTACCTTCTGTTCATGACTCCCTGGTAGAAAAAAGGCCTCCCCCCCCTCCCCAAAGATTCATGTCCACACCAAACCTCTGGCGGTTTGTAGCTGCTCCAAATGGGCCAACCCCGACATTTCACCCAATTTATGGACTTTCCTGGGGCAACCACACGCCTGGGTGGGGGTCCCCCCCCCACTTTCCTTCCTGCCCTCCCTGGGCAAGAAAGGAAAGGGTAGCCCTTGTGAACCAGGGACATGTAACACCTATCCCTTTTGCAAAAAACCCTCCCTCATTTTCACACCTGTATTTACCTGTCCACCTGTTTTGACTTCCCGCCATGGACCCTAACCCTCACCCCCCTGTGTCCCCGCTGCATCACCCTTTATTTTTTTGTTTTTGCACTCCCCTTTTTTGTTGTCCTTTTTTGCTTGAGGCCGTTTTTTTCTCCCCCCTTCACCGCCTTTTTCTCCCTTCCCCTTTCCCCCACTCCCCCCCCCCACGCCCCGTGTTTCCATTGATGGAATCCACCCACCGTTATACTTGTGGGCCCCCCCCCCCTGCCACCCCCAGTCCTGTGTTCCCCCCCCCTTCAGGCCGCCTTTTTAATCCCCTTTTCTGTGTCTCTCACTAGCCCCCGCCCGCCTTACCCTCCCCCACCCACCACGCTGTGTTGCCCCACCCCCATGTTATCCCCCACCCTGGCAGCCGGCCTTTTTTCCCCTTGTCCCACGTTAGTGTTGACCCCCCTAGTAATAAGCTCTTATTATCAAACACCACGGAAACCCATTTCTTTCCCAGTTTTGTGTGTTTGTACCTCAAGTGTCCATGGCAAGTCCCCCAAATTTCCCCCAACCCTTCTAGGAAGCCACCCTAGGTCCCCCCGGAAGGGGACCCAACGTGGGGAAGTTTTCAACATACTCGCCTCCCAGTTGGAAAAGCCCGACAACAGGAGGCGACGGTAAGGACCCCGACATGGGCCCCCCCTACGAGTTTCACAGAGCACCAACAGCTCCCTTTCACTCTCGTGTCCCTTCTCCTGCCCGGGCACAGGTGTGGGGGGGGTTTCCCCAGCACCAGCAGGGCCCAAATAGGGGGAGGGACAAGCGAGAGAAGAAATTTGCCTGTGGGCCCCCCGGAGGCAAGCCCCGTCATGGCCCCGAAGTCATTGGTCCCTCCTATGTGGGCGCCCATGGGGTTTCACAATTCAATCCCCCCCCCTGGCGCCTATCCCCCCCCGCCCGATCCCCTCCCAAAGTTTCTGGCTGTAAGTAAAAATTGCATTACAGAGTGTAAACTGTCCTGGTTGGGCCCCTTGTGGCTGACTGGTTACAAGACTTGCCCTGTTCTCCCTCCTTTGAGGCCCGGCCTTAGCCCCCCCCCCCCCCCTTTGGGTTTGGGATGAGGGTTTGGGGTCCCGTTCCTTTTTGGTTGCTGAAACCCACAATGCCTTGGGTATATTATACCCTTGGGCCAACAGCCCACCTATGTGGAGCCCAGGCCTTTACCCAATCAGTTAAAGGCCTAACCCCTGTCTCCATAAGGTTAAGTGTCCTTGTTGTTTTTGTTTGATTTTCACCACGTACGCCCCTTGTGTCCCCCCGCCTCCCCACTTGGGTTTTGTGCCCATTAAACTCCCATCTGGGTGAGTCCCCGTGTTCCGTGGGATATTTCCCGTTTTGGTTACCCCTTAAAGGGGGAGAGGGGTGTTTTTGTGGCTTTTTACACCAACCCCAGAAGTTCTGTGTGGCTCCCCTTGTCTTTTCCTTGGCCCAGAAAAAGGGATTGAACTTTGAGTACAATGGAAGCATAAAAAACGACAAGCACTTTGGGGGTTTGTGATGAAAACCCCCTAAGGGGGGGTTTTCCGCCCCCCCCCCTTTTGGCCCGCCCGTACCTCCATAGCCTTTTTTTGTGGGGACTAAGAACATCTGTTCCCCAAATCTATCTGCCATCTTCCCCCACCTCTGGGTTCCCAAAAGATGATTAATATGGGTTATCCCGCTTACTTTTTTGGATTTCTCACGCTCTCAGCCGTTTCTAACTCATAGCAGGTATACAATCAAGTGTTGTGGTAGTGTGTGTGTTTGGATTTTTGGAGGTGGTTTAGGTAGTGGGGTTTGTGTTGTGGGGGGTTTTGGTTGTTTTTTCCAACACCTTATTACACAGCAGCCCTAGCCGGCCCTGACCTGTCCCACGGCCCCAAATGCCCCTGGAATTGATTTCTTATTTGTTTTCTGGTGGTTTTCCCGTCCCCCGTTACCTTTATACCTTTTTTCTCAAATCCTGTTTTTATTGCGTTAGAAAAAACCCAAGCCCTCTTCAGCACAACCCTCCCCCCCCCCTTTACCCATCCCCCTTCGCCCCCTGGGTGCCCAAGCAAGATTTTTTGGACTTTCCCGGTGAAAACTGGTGGGTAGTATGAAAATGCCAAGGGCCCTTTTTCCTTGGCTTATTCCTTATTCGGGCCTCTCCTTAATTCTTTTGGGTTGGTGTGGGTTCCCCGTTTTTCCCAGTTTTTTTTCAAGGATGGCTTTTTCCCATGGGCCCGAGGCTTTTTGTTTTCTTAAACCCAGAGAATAATACCAATACCCCAAACAAATTCTTTTTTAAAGGGATGCCAAACAAGAAAGATCCGCCCTGGAGGCCCAAGCAGCCCGAGTCGAAGAAAATCACCCGACGCGGTGGTGATAGAAAACCACCAAGGATCCCCCCTGCCCACGACCACTGGACCAAGAAAATGTGAAGCCCAGGGAGGAAAGGTGCCGCCCGGAATTCGCCACCAGGCAATCCGCCGCCATACCTCCCAAGAGTGGAAACTCTGAGGGAGAACAGCAAATTCTCTGCCAGCACTCGCCCCCGAGGCCAAAAGCCTTCATAGTAGTCAAGCAAGCAAACCAATGTGTGGTCTTGGGTGACCCGTGGGGTGGGGGGTGGGGGGGTCCCCAGGGCCCCTGGACAGCCTGGCCCCCCGGAACCCACTGAGAAGATTCCAAAGAAAGAAGGAAGGAAGCCATTGGAAATGGAAGAACCGTACCCGGAAGAGAAGCTCAGGGCACTTCAAGGCCATCAGCCCAACCCGCAAAGCTTATTAACAAAACCGTTGTGTCCCTTTTTATTATTTCAAATGTGCCTAATAAACATGTGCCCCCGCCCCGTTGGTAAAACCACCCAAATAACTCTTCCCTACCCGTTCCTCAGAAAAATTTCCCCCCCCTGTTGTTTGGGTGGTCCAGTTGAGAGTTCTTTGTCCCACTCTTTACTATTTACCCCTGGCCCCACACTGTACCCTTCGATTTAACCATAACAGGGCCATCCACCCCTTACCATTCCCCAGAGAAACATTCCCACTTTTTATTTTGTAGTTCTTGTTCTTGCCCTTTTTACTGATATTTAGGGCTGCCCCATAGAACCTGAGAACAATCCCCTTAAAACCCTCCCTTTGACTCTCCCAAGTAAATCCCTCCCGTCCTCATCCCCCCCCGCAGCATCCCTGGTCCCGCAGACTTCAAGCACCCTTTTCAAATTTCCATCCCCTAAACGGTACCTTCTGGCTCTCAAGCTTAACCTTTATTCTCTCTTGCTCTCAAGAGCCACCTCGCCCCCTTTTCCAATCCAGACCTAATCCTCCCTTGTGGGACCCTTCCTCCACCCCCCCTCAGCCCCCAAAGCCCTGTTTTTGCCCCTGTAGTCTCCGTCAAGGGCCCTGGTCCACAAATCCCTGTTGAATGTTTTGCATTTGAGGACTACCAAAACCCTCCCAGCATTTTCAAAGCCCCTTCCTGAGAAACCCCATCCCTTCACAATAAGCCACATGCCTCCCCCATCTATCCCCCTTCCCTATGGCCCTTCCTGGGTGAAACACACCCCGGGTGTTTCCCCTCTGTTTTGTGAATACAACCTGGCTCTTTTGCTGGTCCCCCCCCCCACGTGGTACCCTCTGTCTTGCCTGCGCACCCCCCCCTACCCCACCCTCAATGTAAAAACATCACCCTGAATTCAAATAGCCTAACAGGGGAAAGGTTCCCACCCACCCCCTCAAAACATGGGGGCCCTTCTATCCTGACAAAACCACTGGTTTTCTCAATGCGCCTGTTGCTGTGGGTTCCCCCCCCCCCCCCCGCAACCCTCAAGGAACCTTGGCCCCCCTCTCCACAAACCCACGTGCCCCCCAGGGGTTTTTCCCCCCCCCCCCCTATGCCAAGAGGTTGTAGAAACCCACTTTTTCCCACCAAATGCCTGGATTTGGCCCTCCTTCAATATTCCCTCCACTTCCAGAAACCCAAAAAAGACCCTCTACCCAGTGAAAACTCATGTGAGCCTCCTGGGGACCCTGTTTTGGTGGGCCAATCTGAAAGTGTTTTATTACTCCCCTTCACCCTGCCGCCTTCTTCCCCTGGACCCGATTTTTGCTTTTCCCCTTCCCCTACCCGATCTTTTGATGGTAGACGCTGGTCCCCCCCTATGTATGTTCCAACGCATGTCCTTGCCTTTTGGGTATAAACCCGCAATGCCATCTTCGAAAATCCCACAGACAAATACCATCTTTTCCGTTTGAATCCTTAAAAAGGCTAAGCCTGGAAAAAGAGGGCTGGGGTGCCCTATAAAATGATATTCCCATCAGGGATAGGGTGGGAAAAAACCAAAGGAAAGGCCACCTGGGGGGGGGGGGAAAACTCCAAAAGAGCAAGAAACAATCCAGGTGTTGGAAAAGGGGTGTAACAAAAGTATAACAGATTTATGCCCACCTCACAATCAACCCCTGGCACACCACCTGCCCCAGAAACACACTTCCCACTTAGCCATTCCGTTTAAAATATCCTTTTTTTTTTTACCTTCTGTGCCTTTTGTTATCCTTACGGTGCCTTTTTCCCCCCTAACTAATTAGGTAAGAGCTTACTATATGGGAAAATGACTCTTTAATTTAAATCCCCCTCCCACTGGTACGCACCTTTACATTTGGGTAATGAAAGTGCCCCAAAACAGCTTGTATGTGGACTATTCTGGTTCCCCCACCCCAGATAAAATTTCCCGTAAGCACCTGACCCCACAAGCGCCCCCAAAACCCCTCCTTACTACCACTGTTGAAAGTGTTTGGTTTGCCTTTTACTATCTTTCCCCAACCCTATTTCGGAAAATCCTTTTCCACCCAAAACAGGCCCCCCCTTAAAAGAAACAGTTGAGGGTAGTCCCGAAAGATTTTTGTTAATCACATCTTAAATAACAAAAAACTTTAAAAATGTGAGTGTGTTTTTTTGTTCTTTGCCTTTCATTCGTTTCCTATTCTGCCCGGGAACCCCTATCCCCCGTCCCAAGGTTTCCTTAACCGCCGAAACGCTCGTTGGTCCCCCAACACCCAACCCGTCCTATTGGGTTTTTTTTTTAAGATGTTAAAACTTGCCCTGGTTTTACCCAACGTAAATTTAAATGTTAAACAATAGGGGCCAAGAAGGAAAGAAAAACTATTTTGGAAAAATATTGAGGGGTTGAGGGAGGTGTTTGGAAACACAAGAAAAAACCTGTTTAAAACAAAAATACCTTTTTAGGTTATTCGAAACTTTTGAAAAATTGTTCCCTGTTTATCACCTTTTTCCCTTTGTTGTGCCATATTTTCTTTAAAGACCCATAATAAATAAAAAATCCCCCAGGCACAAAAAAAATGCCTTGTTCATGTAACCATGTGGTCCCACTACTAAATACCACAAAACATGGGGGGTTTTGTTTTTTGCTTGAAAGGTTGGGTGGAGAGTATTGGCAAAAAAAAAGTACAAAAACCCAGCCCCGTAACGGTGGGGGGGAACAAACGGCCTTTTTTAAGTTAACCCTAGCACACTTCTGGGGCAAAGGCAAGAGGCCGACCAGGGCTGTAAATTCTTTTTGGTAGTTTCCAAGAAACATCCCCCGTTGGTTCCCCTAACAGAAGGTGAGTTATTCCCCAGGAAACAGCTGGGGCTTACGGGAAGGAACCAACCCTGAGTTACCCCCCCCTTGAAAAAACCCAAAAAAAAAAAAAATTAAACCGCCCACAGAGTTCTTGTACCCGGCCGAAGCCACTTAGATTTTTCCTTCCCCTTTCCTTCTGTTTGTTTTGTGTTTTTTTGGTCCCCCTTTTTAGATACCAGGGGGTGTCTCCCTCTGTCCTGTAGCCCCCGAGACCCTGTTCCCTGGAACCTTCACTCTTGTAAGACCAGGCCTTGTCCTTTGAAACTCACCAAAGAATCCCTACTGGCCCCTCCTCCTCCATAGTGCTAATGATTAAAAGCCTTTCAACCACCAACACCCGTCCCTATATTCACCCTTCTTTTGTCAGGAAAATGACCTACAACAAAAACAGGAAACTTTTGAAGAATCCCACTTTGTTATCCACCTTTTTTTGCTTTCATAACAACCCGTGAAGTGGTTACCCCATTCCCCCCCCCTGTGTGTGTGCGTGTTAGGTGTAAACGGGGGTAATACCAGTTGTCTCACACTGCAAAACACCCCCAGTTTAAACATCGCTCTCCCCCCCTTAAGCACCTTCCAAAAGGCCCTATTAAATTTATCTACAAGCCTGCCCTTGGCCCCTTTAGTTTTCCGCCCATTCCCCCACTGGGAATATGGGACAAAAAACATTAGCCCCTTTGTTCCCCTGGTAGTTTACAACCTGACTACTATTCCTATCCCCCCCTTCCTCCTAATCCATCCCCCTTTTTTTTGTGGGTTTCCTCCTCTGTTTAGTGTCGTCCCCAAGCCTGCTCTCCCCATATGTGCCCACCCCCCTTTTCCAACATTAGAAGCAAACATACCCCCCTCCCTTGTTAGTTTTAACACCCTGTTGCAAGTGTACACAAGCTCCCCGAACCTTCCAACTATACACAAAAAAGAAAACATTAAAGGTTAAGATGTAGTCTTTAAAGTTTGTAAAAATTCAAATGGTACTAAATCCCCTTTGGTCCCAAAGAAAGAAATAGGGCCCCTTAAGAAGAATGGCTCCACTTCCAGCAAATTTGGAGAAGAAGCCTTGCTTGCCCCCCCCCCGCAAAAATCAAACCAAGACCAGACCCAGAAACCGCTTGTGGAATCTCAAAGCAAAAAAAGCCCATTCCCACACAACAATACTCCATTCACCCCCCCTCTGTTAGAAAAGTCCAAAACACCAATAAAATTCCAGAACTTACTTCCAGGCGTCCCAAGTCCATCTTGACCACTCTCTTGCCCTTTTGTGGCCCCAAATACAATGTGGCACTGCTTCCCAAACACCAACAAATGTTGTTTTTTATTGGTTTTTTAAAGAAATTATAAAGGAATTAAACAAATCATCCTTTTTTTAATTTTATTTTTGTTTTGAAAATTTATTGTTTTGTAATGGTTGTTATGGTGTACTGGTACACCCACCTGGGCCAATTTTTAGGGTTTTTCTTTGGTGGGCACCACCGTGGGTCCCCCTGCCAAAAAAAATGCCCCGGTCGGAGGTACCAAGAAGAGGAGGGGGTCCCCCAGATTTCCCTCCCTGGAAACTGGAGTCCCAGAAGGACGGTTCTTCAAGCCCCCGTCAACGTGGGTTGCTGGGGGAACTTCAAACCCACCACCCCCGGGGGTTGTGACGTTTTGTCTGCACAGCTTTTGTCCGTCAACTCTTAACCCCTGCTCGTCAGGTATCGATTGCTGCGGCTTGCCCTGGAGTGTGTGTGTACCCCCCCCATCTCTCCAGCCCCCCCCAATTTTTTTTTTTTTTTTTGGTTTTTTTGAAACCGGGTTTTCTCACCTTTTGGGTAAGCTGTAAAACCCCTCCGAAACAGCTTGGGGGCCCCCTAGAAAACTTTTGCCTTTATGTAACCTACAGGCTGGGGCCCCATGGGATCTCACAGAAAGGAGTCGTGCCCCCGCCCACTCTGCCCCCCCATCCTTTCATGGCCTGGGGAAGAATTAAAGAAATCAATGCCATGGCCCTAAATAAAAATCGTAAAAAGAAAGAACAGAAAGGTTAGTTCAAAGGACGGACACAAGCTCCCTGCGAGTTTGTACGTTTGGCCACATTGCCCCCTGCCAGAACAAACAGCGTTTAAAAAACCCCGTGATTGTTGAAATATGGTTTGTTTGTTTGGGATGGGCATTAACAAAAAAAAAAGATCAACCAGTGAGCCGCAAGGGCAAACTGGAAAATCGCCATTCGTAAGTTTAGAGCACTTCAAGGCACCTCCCTTACACGCCCTGTGTTCAAAATCGGCGGCTTTTCTCGTTTGGTGCAGCTTCTCTTGTCCTTTTCTGTTCAGCCCCATTCAAGGGAAGGACCCCAATGGACAGGAAAAGGGGGGTCCACAGAAAACCCAGTAAACTCCCTGGGTGTTGTGTTTGTGCCCAGATGAGTATGGGTTGTCAACATCCCAATCCCAACATGGTAGCCCAGAAAGGGGTTTTACAACATGTGGCCCCACCTAGGCCCCCCCGTGGCCCCTCTTTGCCCGCTCCTCTTGAGATCCCCCGGCACCCCAGGTCCCCACGCCCCCCCTGCTGGAAACACCCACAAACCCACCCGTATTTCCCAAAGGTATTTCCCCCCCTCCCCCCCGTCGCCCCCCCAACACTATCCCCCCCAAAGGAACAAACAACCATCCAACCTCCTTTTATTGACCCAAGGCATATAATTTCTAATCTTGCACGTTTCCCCCTTCCCCCCGGTGAATTTTGCAAGTCCCCTTTTTCCACCCTTTCCCTACCCATAAGATTGGAATTTTCGTTTTTTAAATGTTGGGATACCCCTGGGTCGAAGATGGGAAGTTGGTGCTTCCCCAAGCAGTGTTAAAGAAGCATTGGAGCGTTTGGCTCTTTATGGCTGAAAGGACCACATGTTATAGTTTTCCCCATCCCAAACCACACAAAATGTTGCTAACACACATCCCCAATGTAACTTCCCTTAGTTTTCAGAGATTCCAATGCCCAAAATTGGCCCCCCCCGCCCCATTTCTGGCCCTCCCCTTTGGGTCATTGATTTTCAATGCAATGGGGGGTTTAATACGTCACCCTAACCGATACATGCAGGCAAAACAGCAAAACCTAAAACCAAAATGTTAAAACCGACTAAACTAAAAATTCAAAATTTAAAAGTTTTAGAGGCTAAGGGGCCTTGGAGAGGAATTTGGCTCCAAAGCGGATTATAAAGAGAAAAAAAGCACTGACGTGCCTCTTGGCAGAGGAACACCCAAAAGAGTTGGTGTTTCCCCATCGACCAACAACCGCATGGGGGCCCCTGCTAAAGAAACCCATTTCGTTATTTAAGAGCCCCCCCATGGTGTTTTTGGGTAGCCCACACCTTATAATCCTAAGGCCAATAGGGAGGCCCCCCAGAGGGCCAAGTCAGATACCGTTTTTTGTTGAGGTGTTCAATGGCCCCAAGCCCCCCTTAATTTCTACAGAGGTTGGAATTCCAGGTCCAAAACATGGGGGCCCGTATAAAAATAGAGAGACCCCAGCTGTCCCCCCCCTGAAAAAAAAACAACAGTTTTAGCTGCCTGGAAGAGCCATGGGTTTTCCGAACACTTTCCGACGGCACCCTGCCCACTTCCCCCCCCCCACTTTCTGTCTTGTTTTGCCAACGCACCCCATGTTCAGTTCCCCAGCACCCGAACCACATGAAAAACTAACAAACCCATCCAACTTTAAAAGCCTGCAGACCCTTCGTCCAGGATAACCCACTTTGTTTCCACCCCCCACTTTAGTGCCAACAAGCAAACCGCAAGCCTTTATTTGTCCTGAAAGGTTGGGGGTGGGCACTTACAATGCAATATGCATGCATAAAAACAATCCATAAAAAATTAGTTTTTTAAAAATTTAAGGTGGAACCTTTGATAATCTTAAATTTTGAGATCTTTTTAAATTAAAAATTTAAATTATTTTTATTTTATGTATTAAAGGTTGTAACTCTGTCACTCCTGTAGGTCTGTGCACTGTGTTTTGCAATGCCCCAGAGGTCAGAAGCAGGGTGTCATATTCCCTTGAACTGGAGTTAAAGACGGTTCTTAGCCCGCATGTGGGTGCTGGGGAATCAGTCCCAGATCCTCTCTCCAAGAGTAGCCAGTACTCTTAACCACAGAGCCATCTCTCCCGCCCCTATTTATTATTTTTTCCTAAGATCGATAAAAGGGCTTCTTGCTCAGACTTGTGGCATGACTGCTAATGGTGCTGTCTATAATTTAGTCAATTCATCAAGAATTTAATAAGATTTATTGAGCATCTAATGCATATGAGTTCTAACATGTATCAGCATCTAGCATGCTTCAGTGGGGCAAGGCACTGGGGAATGAACAGTGGTAGGCAGAGCAGTCCTGAGTTCCTGTTCTCATGGAACCTAGTCTAGGGGGTAAACACAAGTCCAGCAACCACCCACGTAAGTAAAATAGCAACAGTCCTAAGGCCTTGGAAGTGTAATATAAGAGAGCATAAAAACAAATGGTAGAGGCCTGGCGTGGTGGCACAACGCCTTTAATCTAGCACTTGGAGCAGAGGCAGGCATCTTGTGAGTTCAAGGCCAGCCTGGTATACCGAGCGAATGCTTTTTGGTCTTTTCGAGACAGGGTCTCCCTGTAGCCCCAGCTGTCCTGGAATTCGCTCTGTAGACCAGGCTGGCCTTGAACTCACAAAGATCTGCCTGCCTCTGCCTCCCAAGTGCTAGGATTAAAGGCGTGTGCCACCACGCCAGGCCTCTACCATTTGTTTTTATGCTCTCTTATATTACACTTCCAAGGCCTTAGGACTGTTGCTATTTTACTTACGTGGGTGGTTGCTGGACTTGTGTTTACCCCCTAGACTAGGTTCCATGAGAACAGGAACTCAGGACTGCTCTGCCTACCACTGTTCATTCCCCAGTGCCTTGCCCCACTGAAGCATGCTAGATGCTGATACATGTTAGAACTCATATGCATTAGATGCTCAATAAATCTTATTAAATTCTTGATGAATTGACTAAATTATAGACAGAACATTCATTCATTCATCCAACAATGTCTGAGCAAGAAGCCCTTTGATCGATCTTAGGAAAAAAAGATAAATTAGGGGCTGGAGAGATGGCTCAGTGGTTAAGAGCACCGACTGCTTTTGCCTGGGTTCGATTCCCAGCACCCACATGGCGGCTAAGAACCGTCTTTAACTCCAGTTCCAGGGGAATACGACACCCTCTTCTGACCTCTGGGGCATTGCACGACACAGGTGCACCAACTTACAGGCAGACAGTACACTCATACATAAAAATAATAAATTAATTAATTAAAAAGATAAATTAGATATAGGTTCCACCTTAAATTTTTAAAAACAATTTTATGAGTGTTCTGCATGCATGCATGTAAGTGCACCCACCTCAGGCAAAGCTGCTGTGGCCCTAAGGGGACAGTGGGTCTCCTGGAGCTGGAGCTACAGATGGTTGTTAGTTTCTGTGTCGGTGCTGGGAACTGACCCTGGGTCTTCTGCAAGAGCAGTCAGTTCTCTAACTGCTGAACCATCTCTCCAGCCTCTAACTTTTTTTTTTTTTTAGACAGGGTCTCTCTATAGCCCCAGGTGACCTGGAACTCACTCTGTAGATCAGGCTGGCCTTGAACTCACAAAGATCTGCTTGCCTCTGCCTCCCTAGTGCTAGGATTAAAGGTGTGCTCCACCACACCTGGCTTAAAGATGGTTCTTAGCCGCCATGTGGGTGCTGGGAATCAAACTTGGGTCCTCTGCAAGAGCAGTCAGTGCTCTTAACCGCTGAGCCATCTCTCCAGCCCCTAGCCTCTAACTTTTAAATTTGATTTTAGTTGAGTGTTTTAAATTTGAGTTTAGTTTGAATGTTTTGCCTGCATGTATGTAGGTATACCCATGCATGGAATCAATGCCCAAGGAGGCCAGAAGAGGGCATTGGATCCTCTGAAACTAGAGTTATGGATGGTTGTTAGCCACTTTGTGGGTGCTGGGAACTGAACCTGTGTCCTCAGCAAGAGCAGCCACTGCTCTTAACTGCTGAGCCATCTCTCTTGCCCCAGGTCCCACCTTTAAAGAAATCAATCTTATGGGGAAGACAGACTTGCAAATAACAGGGAAAGTGCCAGATTAAAATTATATGGCTGGCATAAAGGAGTGATAGTGTGCATCCTGGAGGGATAGTGTGGGTGGGCGACGGGAGGGCCCTCCTGGACTAAGGGGTGTGGGTTCAGCAGGGGGCCTGGCCGGCTCAGAGGAGGCCCAAGAGGGCCAGGCTAGGTGGCCATGTGAACCCCTCTGGCTCCATGTTGGGGATGACCACATCTGGGCCCAACCCAGAGTCCTGGGATTTTGACCTCCTGTCATTGTCCTTGATGGGCTGACAGAAGAGAGCTGCACAGCTGAGCCGATTTGAAACAGTCTTATAAGATTTCTTGAGCTCAAATACTATCTATCCAGTTTGCTTGCTGCACTGTCTGATCTTGTAATTCCACCCAACACATCACATCACGGGTTACAGCTGTCTGCAGGGAATTTCACACACCCTCCAGAGCTGTTTCTCCTTCACTCCCCTCTTTCTTTCTTTTTAAGATTTTATTAGGCCAGGCATGATCTTTAATCCCAGCATTGAAGAGGCAGAGGCGGGCAGATCTCTGTGAGATCCAGGCCAGCCTGGTCTACATAGCAAGTTCTAGGCCAGCTGAGGCTACACAGAGAGACCCTGTCTCAAAAACAACAAATTTGTGGGCTGGAGAGATGGCCTAGCGGTTAAGAGTGCCGACCACTCTTGCAGAGCACCCGGGTTTGATCCCCAGCACCCACGTGCCGGCTGAGAACCGTCTTTGACTCCAGTTCCAGGAGAATCTGACACCCTCTTCTGACCTCCGAGGCATTGCATGACACGGGTGCACAAACCTACATGCAGACAGTACACTCATACACATACAAAAATAAATAAAAAAAAATAAAAAGATGTTATTCATTCTAAAAAACAAAAACAAATTTGTGTGTGAGCAGTGCACATGTATTTGGCACAAAGGCCAGAAGAGTGTCAGCTGCCTTGGAGCTGGAATTATGGGTGCTTTTCCAGAGACCTGGCTTGTGATATGGCTGCTGAGATCCAAGCGGTGGTCCTGGTGATTGAGCAGCAAGCTCTCTCAATTGCTGAGCCATCTCTTAAGCCCTCTTTCTTCTTTGACAAGGACTTAGTATCATCTGACTTTCACTTCCAGATACACTTACCTTTCCTGTTTGCTTTTGT
The DNA here is from genome assembly GCA_009823505.1 of Rhizomys pruinosus. NCBI lineage: Eukaryota > Metazoa > Chordata > Mammalia > Rodentia > Spalacidae > Rhizomys > Rhizomys pruinosus. The sequence continues at coordinate 602,982 of VZQC01008909.1, forward strand.
GTAAGTTGAAGGTGAGCTGTGTACATGCACAGGTGTACACTAAAGGGAGTCTGTGCTCCTGGCCCAGGGGGCCTATGAGCATTGCTGGACGCACAGAGGAAACAGGATGGATTAGAAGGCAGTAACTACCAGGGGAAAGGCTAATGTCACTTCCAGTGGGGAACTAGCAGAGGCTTGTAGATAATAGCCTGGAGCTTAGGGGCTGAGAGATGTAAACTGGGCTTGCAGTGGAGAACGGTCTCCCCCGTTTCACAGCCACGAATGTCACTCAAGGGTGTTATGAGCACAGCTACCAGTGGCTCTTCAAAGTCTGTAGTCATTTTGAAAGAAGGAATCTAGCCGGGTGTGGTGGTGCACGCCTTTAATCCTAGCACTCTGGAGGCAGAGGCAGGCGGATCTTTGTGAGTTCAAGGCCAGCCTGGTCTACAGAGTGAGTTCCAGGACAGCTGGGGCTACAGGCAGGGAGACCCTGTCTCAAAAAGACCAAAAAAAAAAAAAGAAGGAAGGAAGGAATCTAGGCTTGGCCTGAAAGCCCTTGTGGGTTTACTTTTTTTTTTTGGTCTTTTCAAGACAGGGTCTCCCTGTAGCCCCAGCTGTCCTGGAACTCACTCTGTAGACCAGGCTGGTCTTGAACTCACAAAGATCCGCCTGCCTCTGCCTCCAGAGTGCTAGGACTAAAGGCGTGTGCCACCACGTCCGGCTGGGTTTACTTTTTATGCCATCTCTCCACACATTCAAGCAACCAACCCCATGTATAGAGTGCCCCTGGTTCCCTTCCCAGCATTTTTGCATGGATTTTATTCTTATGTCTTTACAGAAAATGGCACAGAAATCACGTTTCGAATACCTAAAAGTTATTACAGTTCTGTGTTTCAAACACCTCAATATCAAGTTTCTTCCTTCTGACTCTATGTACATTATTTACAGACCAGGGCTAAGTCTAACATCTTAAACCAATAGGAGACAGAGGTAAGAACTTGGGAGGGAAGGAGTTCCATGGGCAGAATGAAGAAGAAACCAACTTTCAGTGTACGATTAAAATCTCGACTCACTGTCTCAGGCCTTTCTTGTGAAGTATTCCCTGCAAGGTGGGGAGCTAGAAGGAACTTCACAGGGTAAGGAGGTGGGGGGCTTGTGGCTGGCTTAGAAATATGGGACCAGAAGTCTCCATAAAGCTGTTTGCCTCATTACCAATGTAAAGACAGGTGGGAGGGGCATTCAAAGAGTCCATCCATATAGCTAGCTCTACTCCTTAGTAGACAGAAGCCCCAGCCCCTCAGTCAACACGGCTCCTTATCTAGTGGACGTGTTTCTGGGCAGGTGTGAGGCTGTGAGGCCTGTATCTTTGTCCCTGCCACCTGCTTGTTCTCCTTTTGAGTTTCCCCCCAGGCCTTCCTTGTCACCTATCCTTGATGAATATTTATAGCCCAGACCCTCTTCAGGCTTAGCCTTTTAAGGATCAAGGAAAGATGATGTCTGTGGCTTTCGAGCTGCATTGGGTTTCTCCAAAGCAGGCACATGTGAACTAGCAGGTTACACAAAGCTCGGGAGGAAGGGAGCAAGTCAGGGTCAGAAGCAGGAGAGCAGGAACACTTCAGATGCACAGGTCCCAGAGGCTCAAGAGTTCTGGGTAGAGGGCTTGGGTTCTGCAGGAATATGACGAGCCACAGCATGGTGAAAAGTGTCCCCTCTGCAAGGGGGGAACCCCTGGGGCACGCTGGGTGTGGAGAGGGCAGGTTCCTGAGGGTGACCACAGCACGGCATGAGACAGGGTGTTAGAAGGGCCCAGTCTGAGACTTTCCCTGTTTAGTCTTGAATCAGGATGTCATGAGTGGGTAGGGCAGCAGAGGTTACACGTGGACCAGCAGAGCAGTGTATTCACACAGAGGGACCCCGGGTCCAGGCCGGCTAGGAGAAGATGGAGGAGTGGCTACTGAAGACTGGGGTTCTCAGGACGCTGAAGCTGGAGGTTAGGTCCTCAATGCAAGTCACAGCTGTGGCAGGCCTTGAGCCTACAGCAACAGGCTTTGGGCATGGGCTGGCGGAGTCCACAAGGGGCTGAGCTGGAAAGGAGGGCTCTTGAGAGCAGAGAGAATAAAGGGTAAGCTTGGAGAGCCAGAGTCACGTAGGGATGGAATGACAGGGGCTTGAAGTCTGAGGCAGGGATGCGGGGATGAGGAGGAGGATACTGGAGTCAAGGGTAGGTTCAGGATGTCTCAGTATGGCGCAAAGTCACAGCCAGAACTGGCCTGTGCCTGGAGTTGATGGGGTAATAGAGGGCCTGTGGCACAGGGAAGAGTGGCAGAATCTCCCTGCACCACAGGACTTTGAGACGAGCAGAGTCTTGGGGTTCCAGGGCCCATATGCCTTGACCTAAGCCATGTCCTCCAGCTGTGGTGGGCTGAGCTTCTCTGCCGGGCTGTCTTCATCCATGGCTTCCTCCTCTTCTGACTTCTCAGTGTTCCGGGCCAGGCTGTCAGGCCCTGACACAGTCCCCAGCACCTTGGTGCTGTGCTCCTGAGCTTTGGCTCGGAGTGCTGCGATGCTGTTCTCCCTCAGTTCCTCTTGGGAGATGGCTGCCTGGGCATCGGGGCCCCTTTCCTCCTGCTCCATCTTGTCCAGCTTGGGCAGGACCTGGTGTTCCACCTCGGGCTTCCTTCCCGACTCGGCTGCTGCCTCCAGCGACTTTTTGTGCATCCCTAAAAAGAATTGTTGGTATTCGGGTTTAGAAAAGCGCCTGGGAAAGCCATCTTGAACTGAAAAACGGCAAAGATAGAGAGAGGCCAGAATTAAGGATAAGCAGAAAGCCTTGCTTCATACACCACAGTCACGCAAGTCCCACTGCTGGGCCAGGGGCAGGGGAAGGGGGAGGGTGGCTGACGGGCTTGGGTTTTAAGCCAACAGCTGAGAAACAGGCCTACAGAAGACTTCACCCCAAACCCTCAGGCATTTGGCTGGCAGTCAGCCTGTTCTGTCACATACACACACACACACACACACACACACACACACACACACACACACTCCTATCCCTTCATAGTAGAATTCTAGATCTTAGAACTCCCAAGTAAGCTGATACCATTATCATTGACCCAGGTGGGGGAAGATGGCAGATAGATTTGGGGAACAGATGTTCTTAGTCAAAGCTGGAGAGGCGGCCAAAGGGACCTAGGGGTCTCCTCAACCCCCAAAGGCTACTGCTTCATTTACTCCAAGTCCATCTCTGGCCAAGGAGAAGGGAGCACAGACTCTAGGGTAACAGCCACACACCTTACAGGACAAAAGAATCCACGACCAGGGACTCACCCAGATGGGAGTCCTGGACCCAGTGGGGAGGGGCCAAGGACAAACACCAGGCCCTAGAGACCGGGTGGCCTGCTTGCAAGGCCTGGCTCCCATAGGTGGCTGTGGCCCAGGTCTCCCTACCCAGCATTTGGTTCCTCCCCCAAGGAGCCCAACCTCCTCACCACAGGGGCAGGGCCTCAAGGAGGATACAGGCTCTTACCCAGTAGCCACGGGGCACAGGAGTCCATGATGCCATCCTTAGCAGACTTGAGGATGGACTCGGGCAGGGGGATGGAGTGTCGCACCATGGCCCCATAGAGCCCATACTCGGCCATGACGCTGCTCCGACCCCAGCATTTCTCTCGCTTCCTCCACTTGGCCCTGCGGTTCTGGAACCACACCTGCCCGTGCAGAGAAAAGATCAAGGCTGTTGCTCTGTGAAACTCTAGGCCCGAGGTCCTTACCTCTCCCTGTCTGCTTCAGAGCATGTCTTTAACTCACAGTGTCCCTCAGACTCTGGGGCTCCTCAGAAGGACTGACATCAAGACCTGAGAACACTGGGACAAAATGGGTCCGTTGTGTTTGAAATCAGAGCTATTCTAGGGCCACTTCCAGACAAGGCGCTGCAGGTGGGCAGCACCCGGTGTGAGTCCTTGGCTTGCAGTCGAGACACCTACCCAGGTGCAAATGCTTGCAGGTGGTTACCCCTTCGGTGTGCAGGTGTGTCCCACCTTTTGACATACTGTAACGTGGTGATGTCATCTACAAGGTTCATTGAGAACTTCCCAATCAAATTACAACCCAAATCTCAACAAAAAAGTCTCATGCCATTTTGATGTTATCCAGCTTATCAACCATGCCTGTAACAGACCTCTTTCTGGTTTGCAAAAGGAGTTCCATGTCCCTTGTTCAAGGCTCCCTCTCTGCCAGAGGGCAGGAAGACACAGTCCAGGAAGCATACATGACTGTGGGCCCATGGAGCTAACCGCAGTGGGCACTCTTGGAGGCCTTTCCTACAGGAGTCCTGAAGCAGGTAGCGGCCTCTCCTTAGATGCCCAAGTCTGCCACCGTTTCTCTGCTCTGTCCCACTGAGCTTTGCCTGGTTACCTTTGCTCTCCTCCAAGTTCTTACTGCCCAGCATTCTGAGCCTAACCATAAATGGAATTTTGGTGACATGGGTCATGTTCCAGGGTCAGGCAAGGAAGATGGCATTCTCTGGGATGTGCTGGGCAGAGGAGAGTAGGGACCTCGGTGAGAGCTTAGTGGGCAACACCTTAGGGAGTGTATCCTTGACCTCTGAGTTGATTAGTTCGGGATTCCCTGGATACTTTTGTTGTTGTTGTTGTTGTTACTGTTATTTGCAGTGCCTGGGATGGAATTCTGCAGCTTGCCCTAGCTAGGCGAGCCTTTATCACTTCATCCACAGCCCATTTGCAGCTTCTTGGAGGAGATCCCAGCATCTGGCTCGATTTCGGGGAGCAGAATTCCTTGGTCTCCCAAAGCAACTGATGGAGCCCAGAGCTTCCCCAGCTGGCCCCCAAAGAGGAGCGAGGCCCTGGGGAAACTGAGGGCAGGCCTCCGGCGCCTCTGTCCCTTCTGACCCGCTGGTGAGCGGAGGCAGAGGCTAGCGGAGGAAAAGCCATCGGTTTCCAGGGCGATTTCCATCCCTCGCCTCAGGCCGCCCTTCCCTCCGGGCCCCTCCCCCGCCCTCCCCCGGCCGAGGTATCAGCTTTTGATGAAAAATTGCTCCAGCTCTATTCAGGAGGCGGCAAAAGAAGAGTCACCCCCAGGGGCAGCCCTGGGCTGATTGAAAAATAAGTTAATTTCAGTTTGAATCGATGGGCCTCAGGCACTGAAATATCACGGGAAATTAAAGCGGCTTCTCTCCCGGGAGCGGAGGCATTGACCCGCACTAATTAATGCTGGGGAGGCAGCGATCGCCTCACCGCAAGCCGTTCCCCTTCCCCGGGGGACCCCAAACACTTCTCATTTAACTAATTAGACGGGGAAAATTGGGTGTTAATTTGTTTAGGATTTTTCCCCCTTCCCCCCTCCCCCCAACCCCCGGCAGCTCCCTCCCCGGCCCCCGCCCCGCGCTGGGGCGCGGAAATGAATGCGGGGCTCGCCGGCAGATGGCTGCCCCGGTCACTCTGCAATCTTCTCCGACTTGATTGCTTGATTAGGTCGTTAGCACATTAAAAAAAAAAATTGCTTGCCGTCTGGCGCTGGCGTGATGAGTGGGACGCGCGGCAGCGCCTGGGTAATTTATCTTTTTATACGGCAAAGAATTTGATTTCAATCTGCAGATATATGGGGCGCCTTTGACACCTGTTTAACATCGCGCTGCTGACAGCTTAACCCTTGGCTGCCTGGGCGCCTCCGAGCCTGGGCTGCTGCCCGCGGGGCCAGAGCCTCGTGCTCCCGCCGTTCCAGCCTCCGCCGCTAGGCGGCACAGTGGGCACCGGGTATCGGGCGCAGCCAGAGCCCAAGCAAGGCCGGCCGCACCCGGCAGGGGGCGCGGCTGGCGGGCCATAGGGATGCTCTGTCCCGCACCCTTCACAACACCTGTAAGTTGGTCCAAATGTGTGCATAGCCATGTTTGGGCTTCTCTTCCTTGGCAAATAATCGGGTGCCTCTAAAAATGGAAGAGGCACGGCCTCCACCGCCCTGGGTTTCCCCACCCCCACAGGGACCAAACGCGGTTAGAAAAAAATCATCACTGGTCCTTCCTGGATGGTGACATCTTCCAGAGGGCCATACCTTCACCATCACGGATTGGCATCTGCAATTCCTGTTCAAAACAGGTACAAAATCCCCTGGTGCGGACCCCACCAGCTACCGGAAACTGCCAAGGAAAAAGAGTTTATATATAAAGCGAAGGCCACTAGATGGCTGTCCTCTGTGCAGCGGAGTACAAAGCTGGGATCTATGAAGATGGCCCACTCCTCCTGCCCTAGCCTCACTTTGCATTTAGGTCATCTCCAATATCTGGACGTGAGGTTTGTTTGGGGCTGCTATCTTGCCCCACCCCCTCTCATTAGTACCTTGTGGTTCTCTACAAAGGAATCATTTGCTTCAAGCAGGATTCTCCCAATAGAGGCAAAATCTAAAAAGACTAATCTGCATACAGGTGTGACTTTTGGTTTCTTCAGCCTCTCAGACAACACAGAATAGACTCCCTAATGATAGATTGTAAGCATCAAGAATGTGAATGGAGCCGGGCATGGTGGCGCACGCCTTTAATCCTAGCACTTGGGAGGCAGAGGCAGGTGGATCTTTGTGAGTTCAAGGCCAGCCTGGTCTACAGAGTGAGTTCCAGGACAGCTGGGGCTACAGGGAGACCCTGTCTCAAAAAGACCAAAAAAAAAAAAAAAAAAAAAAAAAAAAAAAAGAATGTGAATGGAAACCAGCCATAAATCTTCAAGGTCACAATCCCTTCCTCTGAACTCCTGGGACCAGAATGGAGGATGTCTGGGATTTTAGAAGGTATATATAGCTGGCCACCGTGGCACACAACTGTAATCCCAGCACTTAGGAGGTAGAGGCAGGAGGGTCAGGAGTTCATCCTTGGCTACATAGGAAGTTTAATACCAGCCCGGGCTACATGGGACCTTATCTCAAAAATCAAGAAGAGGGGCTGGAGAGATGGCTCAGCGGTTAAGAGCACCCACTGCTTTTACAGAGGACCCAGGTTCGATTCCCAGCACCCACACGGCGGCTAAGAACCGTCTTTAACTCCAGTTCCAGGGGAATCTGACACCCTCTTCTGACCTCCGAGGCATTACACAACACGGGTGCACCAACCTACATGCAGACAGTACACTCATACACATAAAAAATAAATAAATAAATAAAGAAGGAAGACTATATGGTGATGCATTATGCCCCCCCTCCCCCCGCTGCATGCCACCCTGCTCCAACAGCACCTCAGAATTACATCCATCAAGGTCAGTTTCTTTTTCCTCCTTCATTTTTTGAGACAGCCTCCTTATGTAGCCCTGGTTGGAACTTACTGTGTAGACCAGACTGGCCTCGAGTTCACACGAGATCTACCTGCCTCTTCCTCCCAAGTGTTGGCACTAAAGGCTTACATCAAAACACCCTGCCACCACCAAGGGAGTTTTCATATCGAACTTATGAAAGACCTTTCTGTTTCCAGCAGTTTGGATTTCTAGAGAAGGCATTGTGTAGTGTGTAAATACAGAAAGACTCCTTCCTGGCCCTCATAGAAGGTGTATTACCCTGCCTGGTCAAGGAGTTCCAGAAGTATCAGCGTTGGAGATGCAGCAGGGCTGTCAGCTGGAAAGAGCATGTTAGGACAGTAAAGAAGATGGGTGCAGGCTGAGGGGTCTGTTCTGGGGCTTAGGAACAGAACCATTTTCTTTTTCTGAATTTTCTCTGGGCAAATGAACCACTAGTGTATGAATCAGCTTTTGCCCATGACACACTCCCAGGGGAGTTGGTACCAGCTGCTCGCTCGAACCCAGACCCTCAATTATGAGTTCCTGGAATGCCTGGCTCTCTGTGAAGACCAGATGCTGCTCCAATTTATGGAGGAAACCTAGATAGCCAAAACAATTTTATTTTAGGATGGCTGGCAGGGAAACCGAGTGATGGTGTTGGAGAAAAGTGGATGAGGAGTCGAGCAAACCCAAACCATCTTCAGAGTTCAGCCAGCATGTGTGCAGAGCTTAAAAGTCACTACACTTAGGGGTTGGAGAGATGGCCTAGCAGTTAAGAGCAGTGACTACTCTTGCAGAGGACCTGGGTTCGATCCCCAGCACCCACATGGCGGCTGAGAACTGTCTTTAACTCCAGTTCCAGGGGAATCTGACACCCTCTTCTGACCTCTGTGGCATTGCACAACACAGGTGCACAAACCTACATGCAGACAGTACATTCATACACATATAAAATAAAAAAATTTAAAGTCACTACACTTAAAAAAATTAAAATTAATTAATTAATTAATTAATTAATTAAAAAAGAGTAGTTGGGCATTGTGGCCCAGGCCTTTAATGCCAGCACTCAAGAGACAGAGGCAGGCCAGCTGGGGCTACAGAGAGAGCCTGTCTCAAAAAGTCAAAAAAATAAAAAATAAAAATAAAAAGCCGCTACACTTGGGGTTGGAGATTTAGCTTAGTAGTACAGAGCTTTCCTAGAAAATGCAAGGTCCTGAATTCAGTCCTCAGCTCCAGAAAAAAGAAAATTACAATAAAGACCAAAAAAGTTACTATGCTTGATCTCAGCCAAAAAGCCAAGGAGCAATCAGAATTGAAAGTTGCTGCCGGGCGTGGTGGCTCATGCCTTTAATCCTAGCACTTGGGAGGCAGAGGCAGGCGGATCTTTGTGAGTTCAAGGCCAGCCTGGTCTACAGAGTGAGTTCCAGGACAGCTGGGGCTATAGGGAGACCCTGTCTCGAAAAGACCAAAAAAAAAAAAAAAGTTGCTGTGTCACCATGGGCAAACACTTCACTTCTCTCAGTCTTAGTTAAAGAGCAGTTAAAAGTACTGTTGGCTGCCGGGCATGTTGGTGCACACTTTTGATCCCAGCACTCGGGAGGCAGAGGCAGGTGGATCTCTGGGAGTTCAAGGGCAGCCTGGTCTACATAGTGAGCTCCAGGCCAGCTGAGACTAAAGGGAGACCCTGTCTCAACAAGACAAAAAAAAAAGGACTGTTAGCTGTCCATTTCTGTGAGTTCTATGTCATCAATATGGGGGCTGGAGAGATGGATCAGTAGTTAAGAGGACTGGATAATCTTTTTTTTTGTTTTTTTGTCTTTTTGAGACAGGGTCTCCCTTTAGTCCCAGCTGGCCTGGAGTTCTCTCTATGTAGACCAGGCTGGCCTTGAACTCCCAGAGATCAGCCTGCCTCTGCCTCCTGAGTGCTGGGATCAAAAGTGTATGCCACCACACCCAGCCATATACAGAAAAATTTTTTTTATTTTATTATTTTATGTGTATGAGTGTACTGTCTGCATGTAGGTTGATGCACCCATGCCGTGCAATGCCTCGGAGGTCAGAAGAAGGTGTCGGATTCCCCTGGAACTGGAGTTAAAGACGGTTCTTAGCTGCCATGTGGATGCTGGGAATCAAACCCAGGTCCTCTGTAAGAGCAGTCGGTGCTCTTAACCACTGAGCCATCTCTCCAGCCCCATATACAGAAATTAAAAAAAATAATAAAATACCTTTTTTTCTTTTTTAATATTTAATAAAATACTTTTTTTTTTTTTTTTTAGACAGGGTCTCCCTGTAGTCCCAGCTGTCCTGGACCTCACTCTGTAGGCCAGGCGGCTGGCCTTGAACTCACAAAGATCAGCCTGCCTCTGCCTCCCAAGTGCTAGGATTAAAGGCGTGTGCCACCACGCCCGGCTAATAAAATACTTTTTAAAATTTGAAGGAGATATGTTTGGATGTGTATGCCTCTTTGTGTGTGTGCGTGTGTGTGTGTGTGTGTGTGTGTGTGCACGCGTGCACAGGCTGTGCATGTGTGTGCATATGGAGGCCAGAGGTCGATGTGGAATGATTTCTTCTATCAGCTCTATCTTACTTTTCAAGACAGGGTCCATCACTGAATCTGGAGCTGAACCAGGGGCTCACTTATTGGCTAGAATCGCTGGCCAGGCCTCCTCCACCCAGCATAATCCTCCTGTCTCCACCTCCCAGCACGGGATTACAGGTACACCCAGCTTTTTCCATGGGCACTGGGGATCCAAACCCAAGTCCTCAGATTTACTTCCACAGTGAGCACTTTACCCACTGAGCCATGTCCCCAGCCCCACAGATGCTTGCATGTGTGTCATTATTCCCAAAGCAGCATAGTATAACAACTATTTACACAGAATTTACATCAATTAGGCATTATAATTAACAGGTGATTTAGAGTATCATAAGCATGTATATACATTATGTACAAATTGGATGATTTTTTTTGCCATGCTATAAATGGAACCTGGAGGCCTATACACGCTAGACAGGTGCTCCACCACTGAACTATATCACCAGCTCTATATCATTTTATATAAATATCTTGAACATTCCTAGGGAGAAAGGTAGAACCAAACACCCTTGAATAATGGGGGACAACTGTACCTATATTTCAGGGTTGTTTGAAGATTAAACAAATTAAGCGAAAGTCCCTAAAATCAGTGATTGTCATACAGACAGTACTCAATAAATGGTAACAATTATTACTTCAAAAAAGGCACAGAAAAATAATTGGGAGTCTGCCTAAGGGCAGGTTAATCAATAGCATTATCTGTCCCTCTGGCCTCCTCCACATGTCCATTTAGCAAGGCTGGACTTAAAAATAAGGACAAGGGCCAGGTATGGTGGTGAACTTGGGAGGCAGAGGCAGGCGGATCTTTGTGAGTTCAAGGACAGCCTGGTCTACAGAGTGAGTTCCAGGACAGCTAGGTCTACAGGGAGACACTGTCTCGAAAAGACCAAAAAAATAAAAAAACAAAAAAATAAAAATAAAAATAAGGACAGGGAAAAAAAATAAGGACAGGGGCCAGGCATGGTGGTGCACACTTTTAATCCCAACACTTGGGAGGCAGAGGCAGGTGGAGCTCTGTGAGTTCAAGGCCAGCCTGGTCTACATAGAGAGTTCTAGAACAGCTGGGGCTGCAGGGAGACCCTGTCTTAAAAAAAGACCAAAAAAACAAAAACAAAAAATAATAATGATAGGGTGTCCCTATCATTATTATTTTTTAAGGTTAAGAGCACTGGCTCTTAACCTTAAAATATTATTTTTATTAATATTAATATATTAATATTAAAATATTAAGAGGTTAAGAGCACTGGCTGCTGTTACAGAGGACCCAGGTTCAGTTCCCATCACCCACACGGCAGGTAATAACTGTCCATAATTCCAGTTCCAGGGGATCTGATGTCCTCTTCTGGCCTCTGCAGGCATCACACACTTGTAGTGTATTTACATACATGCAGGCAAAATATTTATACACATAAATTTAAAAAAGAAACAGCAAGACACCTTTTTTTTTTTTTTTTTTTTTTTTTTTTTTT
>VZQC01008909.1:619625-653321 GCA_009823505.1 Rhizomys pruinosus
CTTCCTTCCTTCCTTCCTTTCTTTCCTTCTTTCTTTCCTTCCTTCCTTCTTTCCTTCCTTCTTTCCTTCCTTCCTTCCTTCCTTCCTTCCTTCCTTCCTTCCTTCCTTCCTTCCTTTCTTTCTTCTTTCTTTCGTTCTTTCTTTCTTTGATACAGGGTCTCCCTGTAGCACCAGCTGGCCTGAAACTCACTATGTAGACCAGGGTGGCCTTAAACTCACAGAGATCTGCCAGCCTCTACCTCCTGAGTGCTGGAACTAAAGCTGGTGAAACTCACTATGTAGACCAGGGTGGCCTTGAACTCACAGAGATCTGCCAGCCTCTACCTCCTGAGTGCTGGAACTAAAGCTGGTGAAACTCACTATGTAGACCAGGGTGGCCTTGAACTCACAGAGATCTGCCAGCCTCTACCTCCTGAGTGCTGGAACTAAAGCTGGTGAAACTCACTATGTAGACCAGGGTGGCCTTGAACTCACAGAGATCTGCCAGCCTCTACCTCCTGAGTGCTGGAACTAAAGCTGGTGAAACTCACTATGTAGACCAGGGTGGCCTTGAACTCACAGAGATCTGCCAGCCTCTACCTCCTGAGTGCTGGAACTAAAGCTGGTATGCCCCACCACACCAGCTTTATTTTCAGTTATATGAATGCATGTGTGTCTGTGTGTGGGTATCCACAGGTGATCACAAGTGCTCAAGGAGGCCAGGAGTCAGGTCCCCGGGATCTGGAAGTAACAGGTGGTTGTTGTGGACTGCTTGATGTGGATGGTGGTAACTAAATTCATGTCCTCTGGAAAAGCAGGAAGTGCTCTTAACCATTGGATCATCTCTTCAACCAACATAACAGATTTTTTTTAAAGGCAAAGTGGGGGGCTGAAGAGATGTCTCAGTGGTTAAGAGCTCTTGCAGAGAACTCAGGTTTGATTCCCAGCACCCACATGGCAGATAACAACATCTACAACTCCAGTTCAAGGGGATCAGATGCCCTCTTCTGAGTACCTTGAGCATTTCATGATACGGATATAGCTACCTACATGCAGGCAATACACTCTTACACATAAAATAAAAATAATAAATGAAATAATTTTTAAGAAAGCCAAAGTGGAACAATGCTAGTCAAAGAATCCAAAGTTACCTTTCCCTGTACACTGAACTGCTAAGAACAGGGTGAGACATGTGCTCTGTTCACTTAGCATGTTAGATTTTTCTAACAAGTATCTCTTACATTGGGAAAAATAGAGTAAACAAATAAGAACATAAAATCAGACCTGGAAGTACAGACTTATAATTCCAGCACCAGGGAGGCTGCCGAAGGAGGGTCCTAAATTCAAGGTCAATCTGTACAACTTACTGAGACCAGTGTCAAAATGAAAAAGTAGAGGGAGCTGGGGAAATGACTCAGCTTTGCAAGTGTAAGAACCTGAGTTCAAATCCCTAGTATCCACCTCAAAAGCTGGGCATGGCTCCCTGTGCCTGTAACTCCAACACTGCTGTGGTAGACAGGAGGTTGCTGAGGCTTGCTGGCTCTAGCTTAGTGAAAGTCTCTTAGTGAATCTGAGCCTAGCTCCAGATTCACTAAGAGACTTTACCTCAAGGGAACAAGGCAGAGAGTGATAGAACAGGACACCTGACATCCTCCTGGCTTCTATGCACATGCCTGAGTGAGCACACACACACACACACACACACACACACACACACCCCACTCTTGCAATTCTAGTAACAAGTGGCCCAGTCTGGAAACCCATTTCCTATTCCCCAGAACGGACATCTCCAGAATGCCACATCCTCAATTTGATATATAAAAAAGACAGTGTTCCATGCCGGGCGTGGTGGCGCACGCCTTTAATCCTTGCACTCGGGAGGCAGAGGCGGGCGGATCTCTGTAAGTTCAAGGCCAGCCTGGTCTACAGAGCGAGTTCCAGGACAGCTGGGGCTACAGGGAGACCCTGTCTCGAAAAGACCAAAAAAAAGACAGTGTTCCTGAGCCTTCTGTGGCCACCTGCAGTCTGGTCTCTCCCAGCAGCGGACTGCATCACTCCTTTCCGAGCCCGGAGCCCACTGCCACGTCATTTGCACTGATTACGACAGTCGTGTAGACCGTGTCTTTCCTCTCATGTGATAGCAGCTGAGCTGCGCTTGAATCCTGGTCTGCTAGTGACTTCACCTCCAAGCCCCCCCAGCCCCATTTCCTCATCCAGAAAATGGGTATGAGATTAACACCGGACTCATCTGGTGCTGCAAGGATGACAGGTCACAGCGCATGGCAGGCACTTAGTATCTGAGACACTGGTGAGTACTTAGTAAATGCTCCAAACCACAATACCTTTATCAAGTTGGGAGTTCTGAAAAATATCATTATTTAACAGGTGAGTCATCTGAGGCTCAGACTGTGGCTTGGGTGGTGAAACAAAGACGGAAGTAGCTGTGAACAGCTTTCCCTGTGCACTTTAGACAGGAAGCCCCCACTATGGGAACGGGTGGGTGTACTTGGCTTCGCTGAGTAAACAGTCCCCAGCTGTTTATATCTGGGACTGTTAAACTCTAGCTAGCTTGAACCCCATCCCATCCATCAATGGCAGCTCAGGGCCTGATGAGGGGAGATGATCCTGATGATGCCTCTCCTGTTCTCGTATAGCTCAACTGTAGAGTGCTGGCCAAGCATTCAAGAGGTCTCGGGGTCCACCCGGAGGACCACAAAACCACAATGCAATAACAACAAAACAACAAACATTCACTGTTCTGTTTCTATTGTTTCTTTTCTTTTTATCTTTTTTTTTTTTTTTTTTTGAAGTTTTTTTTTTTAGTTCTTAATGTCAGCTGGACTCACTCTCGACCAGGCTGGCCTTACTCATAGAGATCTGTCTGCCTCTGCCTCCGGAGTGCTGGGATTAAAGGTGTGCGCCACCATGCATGGCCCTCATTGTTTTGTTTCTATCTGTAAAACTTTTGACTCTAGACTTGGAGTTTCTAAGGACTCCCGTTCTCTTCTTCCCCTCAATAGAAAGGTACACACACACACACACACACACACACACACACACATAATTGACACTCTGACCCAAGGGTGGGGCAGATAGCAGATAATGCCACAGTGGTAGCTGTTCATCTAAGGTAAAAAAAAAAAAAAACATTGGGCCAAGGGTGTTTGGGGAAGGGAAGGAGGATGGGAAATGTTAGGGGTCGATGTCAGGGACTTTCCAGAGCCTCAAAGAATACCAAAGGTTCTGAATTCAGGCTTTTGTCCAATTCCCCCTCCTCCTAGTTCATGGGGTATTCTGCTGAATTATATGTACACTATCTCTGAAAGAGAATGAAAGACACTGGGGACCACTGGAGGGCTTCTGACTTCATATACATGAATTTGCCTATTCAAAAAGTAACTGTTGTGCTGGACAGGTGAATTCTTGAAGTCAATTAAAATCAGCCAACTGAAAACCGAGCGGGCCTGGTGGTGCACACCTGTGTTCCAGCTCCTAGCTACTTAGGAGATGGAGGCAGGAAGGTCACAAACTCAAGGCTTTGGGTTTCAGAGGAAGTTGAGTGTCAGCCTGAATAATTGGAGCAAGGCCTGTTTAACTGTAAACTTTTGTTTTTTTTTTTTTGTCTTTTCGAGACAAGGTCTCCTCTTAGCCCCAGCTGTCCTGAACTCACTCTCGACACCGTGTTGGCTTGAACTCACTGAGAATCGGCCATGCCCTGCTCACAATACTAGGATTAAAGGATGCTACACCAAACGCGGGCCTGGTATATTCGATAACTTTGATGTTGATTAAAACACACTGTGATACAGGCCCTACTTTTTTTTTTTTTTTGGTCTTCACGAGACAGGGTCTCCCTGGGCCCCAGCTGGAACTCCCTCTGAGACCAGGCTGGCCTAGAACTCACAAAGATCCACCTCCCTCTGCCTCCCAAGTGCTAGGATTAAAGGCATGCACCACCACACCCGGCCAGGCCCTACTCTTGACTTCAAACCACCTTTGTTTCTCTAGCTTTGTGGCCAGCTTCTTCAGAGCCAAGAAGCCAGCCAGAGGCAGAAGGGTGGGTTTTCTATTCAGACCTAAGTTCTAGTCCTCTGTTTTCTGATTTACTCTCTGTATAACATGGGGCAAGCTGCTGACTTCCGTTTCCTCAGTTCTTGTTTTGTTTTGTTTGTTTTGAGACAGGGTCTCCCTGTAGCCCCAGCTGGCCTAGAACTTGCTATGTAGACCAGGGTGGCCCGCATCTCATAGAGATCTTCCTGCCTCTACCTCCCCAGTGCTGGGACTAAAGGTGTGTGCCATGATGCCTGACTATTCCTCAGTTCTAACGGAGGCCAGTGGTCTATACTCCACCAGTTGTCACCAGGACTGGACCTGATTCTAAGTGACAAGGAGACACATGCTCTGAACTCTGTACACATGCAGCCTGTTGTGTCTGCACAAGAGGAAAGCTCCACTTTCATGCTATGCACAGATGAGGACAGGAGGCTCTGTGAGGGCATGCCTGGATATGAACCCAGGCAGTTTAATCTTCAATCATTGTCACCAACAACTACTCCACCTTGCCTTTCCTGAATACAGCACATATTTAGGAAAGCACCTGTCACATGACAAGTGCTCTGAGGTTTATAGCTGGAATTGTTAGGCCACTTGGTTAAATGTTTGGGGGCAGGATGACTTGATCACACACAAGCACTTTTAGGCAGCAAAATTTAGCCTCATGGTACCCAAAGGATCAGAGAGATTCCTGTTTAATCTCTCCTGTATCCATTTTAGCAGTCCCAGGCAATGCTCTCTGTTCCATTCTCCCAGCTTTCCTGTTCTGCCCATTCCTCTTCTTCTTCCTTCCTCTTTCTTCGTTATTTTTTTAAATTTTTTTATTATTTTTTATGTGTATGAATGTACTGTCTGCATGCAAGTTGGTGCACCCATGTCATGCAATGCCACGGAGGTCAGAAGAGGGCGTCAGATTGCCCTGGAACTGGAGTTAAAGAAGGTTCTTAGCCACCGTGTAGGTGCTGGGAATCAAACCCGGGTCCTCTGCAAGAGCAGTTGGCACTCTTAACCGCTAGTTCATCTCTCCAGCCCCATTATTTGTTTGTGTTTTTTTTGAGACAAGGTCTCACTATATAGCTCTGGCTGGCCTAGGACTAGCTTTGTAGACAAGGTTGGCCTCAAACTCCCAGATATTTGCTTGCCTTTGCCTCCGGAGAGCTGGGATTAAAGACATGCCACTGTCCCAGGCCAGAGGTTCCTTCTTACAGTCAGTAGTACAAATTCGGGCCTGTCAACATCTACTAGTAATAGCTAACTTGCTGCTAATGATGTCCAGGAGGAATTACTTATACCCATTGACTGGACAAACCAGGCTTTGACTTAAAGAGCAGGTCCCCATCCCATGCACATGTGCACACACATGCAACTCAGAATCAACATGCAGCTCACCCCACTAGAACTCAACTGGGTGAGAGTGAGCAGTTTCAGGTCCCTGTGGATAATATACCAAACATAATCTGCTTATGAATAATTGAGCTTATTGTTAGCATCAACGTCTAAAGCCTTGAGCTGAGATTCCAAATAGATTTCTAGAGAGAGGAAAGCTCTTTTGGAAAAATAGCCCCTGGCCTCGTTTCCATTCTCTTGTTTTTCAGTCAGAATCTGAAGCAACCCACACACTTTTGGTTTCTTCTTTGCCATGCATGGGAGGCCCTACCTCAGCTTCCCTCCAATACACAACCACCTTCAGACAGAAAGGACCCTCTACCTGAGACAGAGAGGAGATGCTGGGCAGTAGGGTCTCAGCACCTGCTCCCTGCCCATTCAGTAGCAGCAGGACTCTCTCTGCTGAACCACACTGGGAACACTTTTCATCTAGGGCTGAGATCTAGCTGTGGCGATCAGATCTTCTGGAAATATTTTACTCACTCCTATCAATGCCTTTTTTTTAAAAATATTTTTTTGGGGTGTTTTTTTGACTGCAGGGTCTCCCTGCAGTCCCAGCTGGCCTGGAACTCACTCTGTAGACCAGGCTGGCCTTGAACTCACAGAGATCCACCTGCCTCTGCCTCCCAAGTGCTGGGATTAAAGGCATGCACCACCACACCTGGCAATCTTATCAATTCTTTGGCCTCTTGAAGGCCCTATATCTGGGGGCTTCTGGACTGGGGAAGGTGCTGCTGCTGCTGCTGCTGCCTCCGCTGCTGTCACCGCTGCTGCTGGGAGCCACCCCGACCCCATCTCCATTCCTACCACAGTAGGGAGCATGCCAGTCCAGACCAGTGCCTGGTTGTACTACCCAGCTGTCCAGGAGAGCAGGAAGGGCTTGCTGAGTCCCATTAGAGGACACGCATGCCCAGCTGCACTCCCCGCTAGACTAGGAAGAAGCATTGGAACAGGAGATTCAGACAGGGACAGCGACTGCCTGGTTGTGAGGGGAGCAAAGAGCTGCAGCTAGATGGAGCCTCAGTGAACAGGAAGAAAAGGGAAGGGAAGGAGAGGGAACATGAAGCAGACCAGGGTCAGGAACACCTTCCCCTTCATAGCTACCCAACGCAGCCTGGGCCCACTTCTGGTCTTAGAACAGATGTGCACTATGATAGACCCACAGACTCAGGAATCCTCCACCTTCTCAGGGGCGAGACCTCTATCTCTCATCACAAAGCCCCCTTGGTCTGTATGCCTCAGGAAGCCTATAGTTGGGGTTCTTTGTTTCTTTGTGGGTTTTTTTTTTTGTTGTTGTTGTTATTGTTGTTTGTTCATTTGTATTTTGTAGTCCTGGGAAATGAACCTAGTACCTTACTTATGCTAACCATCCCATCACTGAACTATATCCTCAGCCCAGGAAGCTACAGCCTAGAACAGGCCAGCCATAAGAGTCCTTCCACAGTGTCCTCCGTTACATGATAGGCATTCAGCAAATACCTGTCAGCTTAAATAAGTTGTTTGTCCTGAGGACACAGTCACTGGAAAATGCTTCTACCCCAATGTAGGGAGTAGAAGGTGAGATCGTGGGTATCTGTGCCCCTGGGGAAGTAGATGCTCCCAAGGGGCCCGAGGAAGCTAGCACTGTTACCTGTATCCTGTCTTCTGGCAGCTCTGTTTTCATGGCCAGCATCTCCCGGGCATAGACATCTGGGTAGTGGGCCTCGTTGAATGCCTTCTCCAGCTCTTCTAGCTGGTAGGAAGTAAAGATGGTCCTGAAGAGAGTAAAACTGAAACTCAGAACACTGGAAACCGAAAGAGCCAATCTTGGGAAGGCAGAACAGTTCTCTCCAATGCCTTGCGGAACAATCAGTAGTCAGTCTCTCTCTCTCTCTCTCTCTCTCTCTCTCTCTCTCTCTCTCTCTCTCCCTCCCCCCTGGACTCTACTTCATTCAAGGCAGAGGTCCTATACTATCACTCAGAATCTTTTTGGAAATCATCTGGAAGAAGATGTGTTAAGAAGAAACTTCTAAAAAATTGCCAAAAGCCATTCTTTCTCCTCCCAAGTAGAGAGAGGTCTCATCATATGAATAAAGCTCTGCTCTCTGGTCTCTTCTTTCAGACAAAGTTTAAAAAGTCACCAGAAGGCCCAATGTGGCCTCAGTCTTAGTGAATATACAGTGAGAAGGGGTCCACCCGATGCCTACCCCTTCTTCCTCCTCCCCTGCTTTCTCTGCCACCACCAGACCCACCACACAGATTCAACATTTCTGGGTGTGTGAGAGTGTCTCATTCAGGACCTCCTGCCCTACAGTGCAGTTCACACTCACCCATTTTTTAAAAATTGCCTTCAATAGTAGGGGCTTTTTTTTTTTTTTTTGAGACAGGGTCTCCCTTTAGTCCCAGCTGGCCTGGAGCTTGCTCTGTAGACCAGGCTGGCCTTGAACTCCAAGCGCTCCACCTGCCTCTGCCTCCCAAGTGCTGGGATTAAAGGCATGTACCACCATGCCTGACACTAAAGAAGGTTCTTAGCCGCTATGTGGGTGTTGGGAATTGAACCCTGGTCCTCTGCAAGAGCAATCAGTGCTCTTAACTACTGAGCCATCTCTCCAGCCCCTATTAGGGGATTTTTTTTTTTTTTTTGGTCTTTGATTCGGCAGGGTCTCCTGAGCTCCAGCTGTCCTGAAACTCACTCTGTAGGACCAGGCTGGCCTCGATCACTCACAAGATCTGCCTGCCTCTGCCTCCCAAGTGCTAGATTAAAGGCGTGCGCCAACCCCCACCCCCCCCCACCCCCCACCCCCGGCTAGGGGATTTTTTTTTACCTCCTTTTTGAATAAACTACTAACCGCCCACTTGTAGATGCAAACTCTCTTCTCAGATCTTAAACTCACCAGCTTTTAAGTGGTCCTTGTCATACACACATATCAGAAAGCAAACAGGTCCTATTTCTACAAGCAGAACTTGTAAAAGTGGCACACCCCTTTCTTGATTCCCTGGTATTTGGATCCTGGGGCCAGCCAGCACATCCGTTATTAATAGAATGTCTCTGACTGGATGCTATGCCTTCCCATTCCCCAATTCAAGGAAAAAAGTACACATGTAAGCCCCACACATTTATTGTGCTAATGTAGACTTTGTTATCTCCAGGGATATTGTAGAGGGAGTATGAGGAAGAAAGGTTGTGCCCTTTATAGAAAACGACTAGCTTGATTCTAAGTTATTTTGTTTGTTCTCATGGGGCTGGGTATGTGGAACTTTTATGTACATAGAAAATTAATTCATAGGCTGGGCATGGTGGTACATGGTTTTAATCCCAGCATTCAGGAGGTAGGTGGAGGCAGATCTCTGTGAGTTTGAGAGGCCAGCCTGGTCTATATAGTGAGTTCAAAGCCAGCCAGGGCTATTATAGTAAGACTGTCTTTAAAAAGTTAATTTTCAAGGCTGGAGAGATGGCTCAGCAGTTAAGAGCACTGACTGCTTTTGCAGAGGACCCAGGTTCGATTCCCAGCACCCACATGGTGGCTGAGAATCATCTTTAACTCCAGTTCCAGGGGAATCCGACGCCCTCTTCTGACCTCCGCGGCATTGCACAACACAGGTGCACCAACCTACATGCAGACAGTGCACTCATACATATTAAAAATAATAAATAGGGCTGGAGGGATGGCCTAGCGGTTAAGAGCACCGACTGCTCTTGCAGAGGACCCGGGTTCGATCCCCAGCACCCACATGGTGGCTGAGAACCGCCTGAAACTCTAATTCCAGGAGAACTCCAGTTCCAGGGGAATCCGACGCCCTCTTCTGACCTCCGCGGCATTACATGACACGGGTGCACAGACCTGCATGCAGACAGTACATTCATACACATACAGAAATAAATAAAATTAAAAAAAAATAAAATAAAATAAGATAAAAATAATAAATAAAGTTTAAAAAGTTAATTTTCCAGATTTTTTTAATTTTCCAGATTTTGAAGATTTGCTATTTTCTATTTCTTGCCTGCCAATTTTTGAAAGTACCTTGAATGGATCATCAAAATAAATTCAAAGTATGCAAGTTTCTTTCAAAATCAGGGAAACTGAAGCACATAGAGTGTGGCCTGGCCAAAGCCCAGGAATGGAACTGACTGTAGGTCACTTAGAACTAACTATCCAAGGCCTTCCTGTACTTGGAAAAGGCCCAGTCAAGAAAGACAAGTCTGTGATCTTAGCACTTAGGAGACTGAGGATGGAGGATTACTGCAAGTTTAAAGTCAGCAAGTTACTACTAAGCTCCACACCATGACTACAAAGGCAGACCTACCTCAGAAGAACAAAAACAACAAAAAAGAAAAGAAAGCAAACAAACAACAACAAACCCCCCTAGATTCTCCAGGCTTCCCCCATTCCTGCCTCAAGGCTGGCCCTCCTAGTGATGATACGCTCTTTAGGGAGCTCTTCTTCTCCTCACCCCCCCACAGCGACCCAAGTTTATTCCCGGCTGAGGTGGAGCCCCAGGACCCTTGTAGCTCCTATGGTTAACCTGTCTCAAAAGGAGCTGTGTTTTCCCCTAAGAGCAAAATCCCTGAGACTGGTCACTTTGCTGCTGCATTCTTGCTCCACCCCCAAGTCGGGCTTAACCTGGATTGTTTCCTGGGGGCAAAGACAAGGCTATCTCTCACAACCCACCCCAGGGTCTCTTATTCAAAATCCTCAAATGATAGATGCTCAGGGAAGCATGTTTTTGTTTTTTATTTTTCCTAATTAAAACCTCCACCAACGATCTGCAGCCAGGCTTCTAATTATCTGCTCCCTCCTCTGTGCACCAGAAATAGAAATCAAAGTGGCCAATTCTCTGGTGTTGGTGGGCAGTTCGGCCCTCTCCTCAGTTCTTTCAAACCCCAAATGTTTCCTTATTGGAAAAGATGACAGATGAAGAGAGCGAGTCAGGGACTTTAGGCATGACGTGGAGGTCACCCAGCTCTACCCAGTGGGGTATCCTGATGCCATTCCAGGACTTCGATTTTGGAGGCTGCTTTTTCCAGGGGGCTTTCAAAGCCCTTCGTGTCTATTTCATCCCCAGCAGGATGAAATAGAGTCTTCCCCCTACCTCTTCCTAGTACCGCGATTCCTTATTTTGGGATCAGCCAGGGATAGGTGCATAAGAAATGTTTTAATTAGTATTTATCGAATGGTTAAAAATAATAGGGACGGGACTAGTGAACAAAATCCATTTAAAAGAAAACAAATTGGGCTGGCGGGGTGGATCAGCGTTAAAGTAAAAGCCCTTGCTGAGCAACCCTGGCGACCCGAGTAGATCCCCAGAACCCACAAAAAAAAAAAAAAAAACCACAGCAACCAAAAAAAAAAAAACAAAAAAAAAAAACATNAAAGCACACAGCTGTCTTCGGGGGATTAAGAGAGGTCCCGGAGAAACCAAGCTCACAGTCACCTTCCTAAATTTAAGCCAGAATCTGATGGGTTCTGAGAAGCTGGGGAGTCAGTCGAGGCAGAAGGAGTGCAAGGCGCAGAAAACCAAGCGCAAAGAAGCTGAGACCGATTTCTCGGGAGAGAAGACGACGCGGTGGGACCTCCAGCCAGAGGGTGTGGCGGTCGGGAACACCCCAGAGCTGGCTGGACCCAGTGGCCGCCGGTCTTGGGTTGGGACAGAAAGAAAGGCGAGAACACTACCCTGCGCTGGCAGAAAGGTAGATTTCTGCTTTCGCTCCTTTCTTTGCTTAAAAATCCTCTAAGGAGTTTCATGGTGCTGATCCTGAAGGCAAAGAGGGTCCGAGCACCTTTGGCCGCGGGAGCGCGACTTCCCGACAAACCCAGTGAATTTTAACTCTGGACAAGCAAGGTCGACCTAAAGACACTTCGAGCAGCTCTTTAGTCTGTACAGCTCTGCAGCCCAAACCCCCCACTCCAGTCACGGCTCGTGGGACCAGCCAGTCCACCTTCCTTCCCATCTTCCAGACTAGGAAACTGAGGCTCAGTAGCACAAACGAGCTAGACCGAAAGCAAATGTTCCAGCGGTGCAGACACCGCCGGAGTTTGGGAGACGACAGGAGCCGAAAGCCGGAAAGTTGGCAGCCAGGTCGGGGGCCGCGCGGGCCGAGCGGGCGCGGGGGACAGAGGGGGACGATCTGGCTCGGCGAAGGCGGGGGCCTGTGCTCGCCGCGGGGCCGGCGCGTGCAGGGACCGGGGCCCGCGACGCCCCTCGGGCTCGGCTCTGGCCTGCCTGGGCCTTTCTCTTCCCCCGCACAAGGACGATCGAATGGTGCGGCTGCTCGGGCCACACTCAAGTCACCCTCACTGGTGCCAGGGCCCACAGGCTCCCGCCGACCACGCGGGTCTCCATGCCGGGTGAAGCCGCGGCCCTTCCACCTGCGATCGGCGGAAAACCAGGGCGGGGCGCCGGGTGCCCGGACCCGAAGGCTGGGGCGGGGACGGAAGGAACCGCGCGGCCCTTACCTGTGTCGCCGCTTCTTTCGTTTCTTGGTCTGGTTTAAAGCCGATTTGGACATTTTTCGGTCACTGGAGGAAACATCTTCAGAATCTGAAAACCGGGCGGAAAGATTTGAGGCAGAATGGGGAGCGCGCCCCGCAGCGCCCCAAACCCGGGAGGATCCCCACCTTCTGTAGCCTCGGCGGGCCGCCGGGACCCGGGAGGTCTGCAGCACAGCCGGCCCTGAGTCCAGGCTGGCCCCACCGCGCAGGCCCCGAAAACTCCAGGTTTGGAACAAATTTCGTTGCAAGAGAGGCAAAGGCCAGGGCGGCTGCCAGGCAGGGACGTGGGAAAAAGGAAGGCGCGGGGCTAGCGGGGACCGGGCGGCCTTCCCAGCTTCCGACTCTGCCCCGAGCAAACAGCTGCAGAGTTCCGGACCCCAAAGTTGGCCAAGGACTACAGGTGTGCAGCGGGGAGCCGGGCTCTGGGAAGGTCCGGAGCTGCGGGAGCGCAGTCTCTTTCGTGGCTCCCACACCCACGCCCCCGCTAGAGTTCAGAGAGCCTGCGATGCGCTACTTTTCGTTGTCCTAAATTTAATAATAATTTTTTTTAAAGAAACGAAAAATTGAGAGGATTGCTGAGAGCGGGTGGGCCAAGGACATACGGCTAGGAAATTGGCCCGAGGGAGGCGCGGCGGGGTCACCCGGGGTCCCGGAGCCACAGCCAAGAACCGGGATCTGATATATTGTGCGGAGTGTGTTGGATAAGATGGGCGCCCTTAGGCTGTCGCAGTGACCTGATTCCCAGTTCATGGGGATAGAAAAATAAACCTCAGCTGAACAGTACAGGGGTTTGAAGCCGAGAAAGGGGGAGGAAAATAAAAACTTAGGACACAGGGGCAAGGGCCAGAGTCTGCACCCACTTTCCTGTCCCGCCAGCCCAAAGGTCAGCATCGTGCTCCGGGAGCCGGGGCCGCCGGGGCCGCCGGGACCAGCCGGGCTGGGACCGTCCTGGGGGACGCTGCGACAAGGGTTTAGCCACCCGAGCCCAGGATCTGGCGGGGCCCCAACCCGCAGCTGCGGCCAGCCGGGCGGGATATGAGGTCACGAGAACTGAGCCACGGTCGCGAAAGCTGGGGCTGGAACCCCTCGGAGTCCTGGTGGCGTGCTGGCTCCGGCGGGGACGGAAACCTCGGGGCCGGCCTGAACTTTTCCCCCTGGGGAAGGTCACGGCCGGCTGGCGAGAGCCGACGGCGCGGGGCTACGGCCCGGCTGTCCGCAACAGTCTGGCGGCGAGCGGCCTCGCCCTCACCTACCCGAGCTGGCCGTCTGGCTGGTGTCCAGCGGCCCGGACGCTCTGCCCAGTGGCTGCAAGTGGACGCTCTGCGGGTCGGACAGCACTTCCAGGAAGGTGGGCTGCCCGTAGAAACCGGGAAGCCCCCCGGGCCCCAACAGCCCCAGGCCGCCCACCCCTGCGGGGCTGAGCACGGAGCGCGCTGCCAGCAAGTGCCCGGGGGCCAGGCCGTCGAGGGCAGCCCGCGGGTGGGAGCTGGGAGGCTCCTTGTTCAAGCCCAGGATCTCCTGGATGCCGAACCCTGTGCACCTGGCCGGGGCGCCCCCGGAGGCACTCTTGGCCACCGTCTCGGATTTGGGCTTGCTCAGCGCTTCCCCCGCTTTCCCCGTCATCTCCCGGTTCTTTGGAGGGGCTGAGGCCGCAGATCTTTTGCTCCCCCAACCCCCCCGCCGGGCTCCCGCTACTCGAAGTTGGTCCCAGGTGCCCCCTCCAGTGTCTAATGCTCTGGAGCCCCAAGGAGATTCCCTTTTTATCCAACCAGGCGGCAGCCCAAGTGGGGTCAGAGCTGAACAGCCAATCACCGGGGCCAGGAGCGATTAGGAATTCCAAAAAGCTGGCAGCTCCCGGCGCTACCCGCACATAGGGGCCAGGGCGCTGCAGGCCCGAGAGTGGTGGGCTCTGCAGGAGACCCTTGGGCAGGGACCCAGGGGCAGAGGTGAAACAGCAAGAGGGTGGGCTGTTCCAGGAGGCTGAGTGGGTAGGACCAGTGTCTGGGCTGGCTGGAACAGGTCTCTAGGTGGGTTGGGAGGATAGGCTACCAGCAGAGCTTGAGACTGGGAGGACTCTTCTCTCCCCAGTCTTACCAGGTCAGCAGCTTCAACGAGGCACAAATATAGGATCTGTGTAAAAGGTGGAACAAGGCGGCCCGGGACTGCGTGTGGTGGCAACGTGGATACAGGAAGGGGCGAAGGTGTGGAGAGGAGGATGTGGGGATGGGGCTTGTCTCCCCAGGATAGGACCCAATGTCACACTGAGAAGAGTTAATAAATACTGTGAGCAAATGCATGCTGAAGGGGTCAGGAAGAGGAGGTCCTGGTGGGAAAAGGAGCAGTGACGGTTTTCTTTGAGGAAGCATAATTGAGGCTCTCTCTCTCTCTCTCTCTCTCTCTCTCTCTCTCTCTCTCTCTCTCTCTCTTCCCTCCCTCTTCCTTCCCTCCCTCCCTTCCTTCCTTCCCTTCTTCCTTCCTGCTTTTTGGAGGCAGGATTTCCCTGTCTCAAACTCACCATGCTCCTGCCTCATCCTCCCAAATTCTGGAATTTTAGCCCTGGGCCAACTTGCTGGCCATGGATTTGTAAACATCTTCATGGACTAACCATGAATTGTGTCCAACTTTCACCCCAAAGACTTCATTTATTCTGCCATCCAATCATTCAACTAATAAGTATTGGCTGCCTACTTACTAGCTTTGAGCCAGGAGCTAGGGTAGGGTTCTGCAGTAAACCAGACAGGCAAGGCAAGAGACGTGGTGACCTTGGCAGTTCACTGAACAAACAGAATGAAGAGCTTGGACTGTCAATGTAGAGAAAAAGGAAGGAGCGGGCAACCAAAGGGTTGTGCTCTCCTCAGTGTGTGGGGACCCTCTGACCATCTCCTCTCCTCAGTGTGTGGGGACCCTCTGACCATCTCCTCTCCTCAGTGTGTGGGGACCCTCTGACCATCTCCTCTCCTCAGTGGGTGGGGACCCTCTGACCATCTCCTTCCCCAAGTGCTGTGGAAGGGCACCCAGCCATGGCAGCTGAAAAGCAGTGAGAAACATGGTGCAATGCTTCAGGCAGGCTGGGACCTTTACCTGGAAGGAAAAGAAAGGCCTGGATTCATGAGTGTTTCCCATGTACTCCTGCTTCAGGGCTCAGACCAGAGCATGGTCCACGTGCCACTAGCCATGGTGAACAGGTGCCTACACAAGCTACAGATGCATCAGCTAGATCCTCCTGGAGTTGGAAGCTGCTGTATCTATTTTGGGGGCTCCCTGTCCACTGTACAGAGCATGCCATAAGTATTAATTAATTAATTAATTAATATTTCATGTGTATGAGTATCTTGTCTTCAAGTATGTGAATATAGTTGATCATGCAGTGCCCCCAAAGTTGAGAAGCAAACATTGGATTCCCTGGAATTGAAGTTACTATGGTTGTTAGGTGGGTGGGTGCTGGGAACCAAACCTGGGTCTTCTGCAAGAGCAGCCAGTGCTCTCATCTGCTGAGCCATCTCTCCAGTCCCAGCATGAAATACATTTTAATAAATGTTTCTTTGCCTTATTACACCCTTGGAAGGGAGGTTAAAAACAGGGTTGGTTGCTTTCAGCAGAGAATAGAATATTGGACTGGCAAGAGATTCTGGCCAGGACTTTTTGACTAGTTAGCTGCAAATCTCCAAATAGAGGGAAAGCCTAGAACCATCCTCTGTCTCCTGCCAAGGTGTCTGTTATTCTCTGTGGTCTCCAGGGGACCATCGAGGTAAGAGAGACCTTAAAGGTATAGAAAGTAGGATTTTTGAGCTGGGGATGGCAGTGCACACTGTAATCTTTGTACCTGGGAGGTGGTGGCAGGAAGGTCAGAGTTCAAGGTCATCCTCTGCTACAGAGTGAGTTAAAGGCCAGCCTAAGCTACAGGAGACCCTGTCTCAAACAAACATACAAAACCAAAATAGGGGTTGAAATGGCTCAGAGGACCTGAGTTCAATCCTTAGCACCCAAATAAAAAAGCCAAGCATGGTGGCCCACACTTGGAATCCCAGTGCTGGGAAGGCAGAGACAGGCAGATCCCTGAGGCTCGCTGGCCAGCCAGCGATAGTCATTAGTGTTGTCAACTCAACAGAATCTAAAGTCAGCTTGGAGATGGGCCTTTGAGCATGCTTGTGGAGGGTTATCTTGGTTGCGGTGACGGAGGTGGAAGATCTATCCACTTATCTTTCCTTCCTGTGATCTGAGACTGTGACTGTGTAGGTGAAGAAGGAGCTGGACAGCAACATCCATTCATCACTCTCTGCTTCCTGATTTGGGCGCCATACGATCAGATCATTCAAGTTCCTACCACTCTGACTCCCTCCCAAGATGGACTCTACCCTGAGTCTTGAGCCATGTTAAGCCCATTTGCCTTTTAGGTTGCTTTTGTCAGAGTATTTGATCACAACAGGAAAATAAACCTAGGTACCAACCTAGCCTAATCAATGATCCCCAGATATCAGTGAGAGACCCTGCCTTAAAAAACAAGGAAAAAAAAGCCAGGCGTGGTGGCACACACCTTTAATCCCCACACTCCCAGCACTCTAGAGCCAGAGGAAGGGAGATCTCTGTGAGTTCAAGGCCATCCTGGTCTACATAGTGAGTTCCAGGCCAGCTGGGGCTACAGGGAGATCCTGTCTCAAAAAAAGGGGGGGCTGGAGAGATGGCCTAGCTGTTAAGAGTGCCAACTGCTCTTGTAGAGGATCCAGGTTCCATCCCCAGCACCCACATGGCAGCTGAAAACTGTCTTTAACTCCAGTTCCAGGGGAATCCAACGCCCTCTTTTAACCTCCGTGGCATTGCACGACATGGGTGCACCAACCTACATGCAGACAGTACATTCATACACATAAAAAATAAATAAAAAATTTTTAAAAAATCAGAGAACATCTCAATAATCTTAAGAAAAAAAGTAGGTGGCATCTGAAGAAGAATGTCCTAGGTTAACCTCTGTCCTTCACATACACATGCACTCCCACCCAAGTGCACACATGCACACACATATACACACAATAAATGTGCACATATATATATACACAGAGACACATACAAAACAGAGTACAGCTAGGCCTTGTTAACAGCAGTATCGTGAGATGTGTCTCCCTCCTTCCATCACTCTGCTTTGGTACACAAGAGCTGGAATTAGATGGCGGCATCTCACAGAGCAGGAAGTAGCTGGGAAACATGTGTTGCTAACTTTAAGGGCATCATATTATAATCCATTATGATGTTATGTCTATTGTAGATACACATTGTCCCAGACCCTTAATATAATCTCTGGCCCTTATAACAGCCCTATTAGAGAATGTGTTTTGCTTTGGTCTTATAGAGTTTTGTTTTTTTTCTGGCTTGTGACAAGATCTCATGTGGCCCAGGCTGGTCTTGAACTCCTGACTGCTGCCTTCAGGTCCCAAGTGCTGGGATTACAAGTGTCTACAATAATGCTGCGTGTGGTGGTGCACACCTTTAATCCTAGCACTTGGGAAGCAGAGGCAGGAGGATCTTTGTGAGTTCAAGGCCAGCCTGGTCTCCAGAGTGAGTTCCAGGATAGCTAGGGCTACAGGGAGACACTGAGAAGACAAAAAAAAAAAAAAAAGTGTCTACCATAATACCTGGCTTTCCACATGTGAAAGCTAGCTTATCAAGGATCTGCAAAATTTTGGGGGTCTTTTTGAGACAGAGTCTCCCTATAGCCCCAGCTGGCCTGGAACTTGCTATGTAGATCAGGCTGGCCTTGAACTCACAGAGATCTGCCTGCCTCTGCCTCCTGATGCTGGGATTAAAGGCGTGTGCCACCATGCTTGGCTAAGTATCTGCAACTTTAAAGCATCCTTTACTTTGGGTTTTGTAGAGTTGGATTCTAAGCAGCACCACTTGCAAAGACAGTGTAAATCCTGAAGTTGTTCTAAGTAGTGTGCTTGCTTACTAGAGGAATTTCTGCCTTGTTTAAATGGAAATAGAAACTTAGGTTCTCCAAGACTTTAGCTAGTGAATAAGCTGCAGATGCCAGACTCAGTCTCCAAAGTCTGTGTCAGAAGCCTGCCCTGAGAGGATGGATAGGAATATTATG
Organism: Rhizomys pruinosus; assembly: GCA_009823505.1. Lineage (NCBI taxonomy): Eukaryota > Metazoa > Chordata > Mammalia > Rodentia > Spalacidae > Rhizomys > Rhizomys pruinosus. The sequence goes on from VZQC01008909.1 coordinate 637,599, forward strand.
TTAATGGCATCTGTCATATTTCTAACTTATCAGGAGACAGCCACGATGAGCTAGATGCCCGCCGATGAGCGAGGACATGAGTGATGGAGAATGAGTGTGTGAGTAATGAAGTCGGCTTTTGCCAGGAGAAGAGGATGAAAAATTTCTTGACCAGTTCCCATGTCTGGAACTGCCAGTTCCCAACACCAAGGAGACAGTCATCATTCGGCCCACAGAGGGTGGGAGCCTGGGCAGCCCCAGATGGTTTGAAAAAGACTGCAGTGGAAGAAGCTCAGCCTGCAGCCAGAGCTACCTTGGGAACTGAACTCCTCGACTGATCTTAGAGGATAGAGAGGCAGAGCTGCCTCCACTTTGGGGTGTCATTGTCACTGTTCCTCACCTACCAGGCTGGGGCCTGACCCAGACACAAGACATTCATGGAACTGGGTATGGGAGTACAGGCCTGTAATTCCAGGATTGAGGAGGTAGAGGGCAGGAGGATAAGGAGTTCAAGGTCATCCTTAGTTACACAGCAAATTTAAGACTCTAGGTCAATCTCTTCCTACCAAAAGGCATTTATGGGCTACTGAGAAAAATGGCCCACAGAGTTTGGGCCAGGGCCTGGAAGAAGTAAAGTGTGTTCTTTCAGAGACGTTTAATCTAGTCACAATGGAGTCAAGTCCTGGCTCTGCTCAGAGCCAAGCATTCAGCTTCAATTGAGTTACATACAAAACGGCCTGTACTAGAGTTGTGGTTAGGCATGGTGATTCATGACTGCAATTCCAGTATTTGAGGTGAGAGGATTGTCACAAGTTCAAGGCCAGTCTGGGCTAAAATGTGAGAACCTGTCTCAATAAGACGTTACTTAACACACATAAAAACCCAGAGTTGTATGCATACCCTGAGCCATGAATTCACACAGAGATCAGGGCATCGATCTTTTAATTAATTAATTAATTAATTAATTAATTTATTTATTTATTTATTTATTGTGCATGAGTGTTTGCTTGGATGTAAATAAGTACACCACATGCATGCAATGCCAAGGAGACCAGAAGAGGGCATTGGATCTCCTGGAACTGGAGTTACTATTGACAGTTGCTAGCTGCCATGTGAACACTACTGAATTCAGCCAGCCAGTGCTCTTAATTGATGAGCTGCTGTCTCTTCAGCACCACCAGAACCATTTTTGTTTGTTTGTTTGTTTGTTTGTTTGATTTTGAGACAGAGTTTCATTGTGTAGCCCTGGCTGGCCTGGAATCCATAGTGATCTGCTTGCCTCCTAAATGCTGGGATTAAAGGCATGCATAAACAGCCAGGCTTGGTGGCGCACACCTTTAATTCTAGCATTTGAGAGGCAGAGGCAGGCGGATCTCTGTGAGTTCGATGCCAGCCTGGTCTACAGAGTGAGTTCCTGGACAGCTGGAGTTACAGGGAGACCCTGTCTCAAAAAGACAAAAATAAAATAAAATAAAATAAAATAAAATAAAACAGTTTAATTTGGAGATCAAATCCAGTCTTAAAAGATAACAAACAAAACCTTTAGATAACCAGTTTAGAATTTTTTGTAGCAACTTAGGAACCCGGGTTCAAATTAGGCCTCTGAAAAAGTTTAATTGGCATGCCAAAAGTAAACTTAATTTATGTTCTCAATACAGAATGAAATAACATTGAACTGGCCACTTTTAACAGAAACCAACACAGAAGAACACACATGACAAAAGTCTCAGACACATGACAGAACAGTTAACACACAGAGAGCTTGCACAGACATATGACTTAATATAATGAGAGATTTATTTTTTCTTCTTTAAATCTTATACAATAACTTGATGTCAAGGTACAGAAAGTTTTTAGTTTTTTGGTCTATTGCACACCTTGGTTGTGCAGGGCTGTGGAACTATTAATTTTGTTAATTAATTTACACACAATCATTTAGAGTTTAAGACATTTTTTAGTTAACTCCATTAAAACACTGTTGTACTCAAAGCCATCAAATGTGGGATTGATTTACTAAATGTTTGTTTCACCTTAACTAACAGTTATGTTAGGAGGGTCAGCTGACTGGCATGTTACTATGATGGATTTTGTATTTCCAGGGGAGTGGAGCAGTAGCAGCTCTAGCCGCTTGGAGCTTGCAGCATGGGCCTTTTGTGTGCATGTTTGTCTGCACAGGAGAGAAGGGAGTCTCTTCCAAGCCTTAAGGGTAGTGTGTTGAATTTGTAGCATTTTCCCATGCCAGTTGTTTCAATAATATTTCTGTTCCTTCCGAAGTCCGAAAGGTGGTAACATTCCCATTGAAACCTCCTCATTATCCCTGTGCAACACCAAATCTCCTGGATGAAGAAACCTCAATTATGATGCATTGTCTAAGATTAACGCTGAAAACCGAGTAGTCCACCTTGGCGACCCGAGGTGGCCAGCCTTTTACCATAGCCTGTAACAGCAATATGTGTTGTTAATTGCTTCCAATCAATAACCTAAGGGATGGTACATGTGACTCAGGGAAGTAATATAGCACTTTCCACAGTCCCGGAGCGAGCAATGTCCCATCGATCAATGGTTTCTGGTCCTTTACCTTATAGAAAATTGTGCCGACTGTTTGTTTTTGGCTATCCCATACTCCTGTTCTCCAGAGGATAAATCCCTTGGACGCTCAGCAGTTGCTTTTGCTGTGATATGCCAATTCTCTAGGGAGTGGAGCAATGATTGCAAAACACGTCCATACTTGTATAGTCATACAAAAGGAGCTAAACGGTCGCCTGAAGTTTTAACGAACAATTGTAAATTCTTAAAAAGAANGGAAGAGGGGTGAAGGGGGGGGGAGAGGAGGAGGGGGGGAGGGGATGGGGCTGAGTCTCCCCAGGATAGCCCAGGTCACACGGAGAGAAGAGGTGAATAAATACGGTGAGCAAAGTGGCCATGCTGAAGGGGGCAGGAAAGGAGGGGTCCTGGTGGGAAAAGGAGCAGTGACGGTTTTCTTTGAGGAAGCATAAATGAGGCTCTCTCTCTCTCTTCGGTCTCATCTCATCTCTCAGTCCGCAGAAGCATCTCTTCCTCTCCTCGCACTCTCTCTCTCTTCCCTCCCTCGTCCTTCCCGCCCCCCTCCTCCTAGTCCTGCCCCGGAGAGAGAGATTCTTGTCCCTCTTCCTTTCCCTGGGCATTTTTGGGAGGCCAGGAGTTTCCCATGGGTCGCAAAACTCACCAAGGCGCATGACTCACCTCCCAAATTCTGGAATTTTAGCCCTGGGCCAACTTGCTGGCCATGGATTTGTAAACATCTTCATGGACTAACCATGAATTGTGTCCAACTTTCACCCCAAAGACTTCATTTATTCTGCCATCCAATCATTCAACTAATAAGTATTGGCTGCCTACTTACTAGCTTTGAGCCAGGAGCTAGGGTAGGGTTCTGCAGTAAACCAGACAGGCAAGGCAAGAGACGTGGTGACCTTGGCAGTTCACTGAACAAACAGAATGAAGAGCTTGGACTGTCAATGTAGAGAAAAAGGAAGGAGCGGTGTCAACCGAAAGTTGGTTGTGGCTCCCCTCAGAGTGGTGGGGGTGGGGACCCTCTGAACATTCCTCTCCTCAGTGGGGTGTGGTGGACCTCTGACCACTCCTCTCCCGCAGGTTTGGGGACCCTCTGACAATGCTTCCTCTCCTCAGTGAGGGGGGAACGCTCTTGACACATCTCCTCTCCTCAGTGTGTGGGGACCCTCTGACCATCTCCTTCCCCAAGTGCTGTGGAAGGGCACCCAGCCATGGCAGCTGAAAAGCAGTGAGAAACATGGTGCAATGCTTCAGGCAGGCTGGGACCTTTACCTGGAAGGAAAAGAAAGGCCTGGATTCATGAGTGTTTCCCATGTACTCCTGCTTCAGGGCTCAGACCAGAGCATGGTCCACGTGCCACTAGCCATGGTGAACAGGTGCCTACACAAGCTACAGATGCATCAGCTAGATCCTCCTGGAGTTGGAAGCGGCCTGGATCTTATTTTGGTGGCTCCCGGTCCCTGTACAGAGCATAGCCATAGTAATTATTTAAATTATTTAAGTACATATTTCATGGATGTATTGAGTAATTTGTCCTTCCAAGTAATGTGAATATAAGTTGGGATCATGCAGTGCCCCCAAAAGGTGAGAAGCAAACAGTGGTATCCCCCTGTACTTGAAAAAGATTACCTATGGTTGTTCGGTGAGTGAGTGGGTGGCCTGGGACCCACACCTGGGTCTTCTTTAACCTGGCCACGAGCAGCCAGTGCGTCATAGATCTGCATGAGCCTTCTCTAGACTCTCTCCAGTCCCAGCATGAAATACATTTTTAATAAATGTTTTCGAGATTGCCTTATTACATACACAAACACCGACACCACCCTTGGAAGGGAGGTTAAAAACAGGGTTGGTTGCTTTCAGCAGAGAATAGAATATTGGACTGGCAAGAGATTCTGGCCAGGACTTTTTGACTAGTTAGCTGCAAATCTCCAAATAGAGGGAAAGCCTAGAACCATCCTCTGTCTCCTGCCAAGGTGTCTGTTATTCTCTGTGGTCTCCAGGGGACCATCGAGGTAAGAGAGACCTTAAAGGTATAGAAAGTAGGATTTTTGAGCTGGGGATGGCAGTGCCCCAACGGTGCTACTTATGTCCCTGGGCGTGGTGCAGGACGGTAAAAAGCGTTCAAGTCCTCCTCTGCTACAAAGAGAGAGTTCAAGGACCAGCCTCCTCTAACAGGAGACCCTGTCTCAAACAAACATACACCACCCCATAGGGGTATTGAAATGGCGCAGGGACCTGACGGTCAATCCTTAGCCGCCCAACTAAACAAGCCCAGCAGGGGGGCCCCACCCATTGGGATCCAGTTGCTGGGAAGGCAGAGACAGGCAGGATCCCTGGAGTTCACTGGCAAGCCAGCGATAGTCATTAGTGTTGTCAACTCAACAGAATCTAAAGTCAGCTTGGAGATGGGCCTTTGAGCATGCTTGTGGAGGGTTATCTTGGTTGCGGTGACGGAGGTGGAAGATCTATCCACTTATCTTTCCTTCCTGTGATCTGAGACTGTGACTGTGTAGGTGAGAGAAGAGCTGGACAGCAACAGCCTTCATCACTCTCTGCTTCCTGATTTGGGCGCCATACGATCAGATCATTCAAGTTCCTACCACTCTGACTCCCTCCCAAGATGGACTCTACCCTGAGTCTTGAGGCCATGTTAAAGCCCATTTGCCTTGTAGTTGGCTTTTGTTCAGAGTAGTTGAATCACAACAGGAAAATAACCCTAGGTACCAAAACCTAGGCCTAATCAATGATCCCCAATATCAGTGAGAGACCCTGCATTAAAAAAACATGGAAAAAAGGACAGCACAAGGCGTGGTGGCCACACCCTTTAATCCCCAACACGCCCAGCACGCTAGAGCTAAGAGGGAAGGGAGGATCTCTGTGAGTTCAGGTCCATCCTGGTCTACATAGTGAGTTTCCAGAAAGCTAGAGTTACAGGGAAACCATGTCTCAAAAAAAAAAAAAAGGGGGGCTGGGGAGAGATGGCCTGGCTGTTAGGAGTGCCGACCGCTTCTTGTAAGGATCCACAGTTCCATCCCCAAGCCAGCACCCACATGGCTGTTGAAAACGGTCTTTAACTCCAGTTCCAGGGGAAATCCGAACGCCCGTCTTGAACCCCGTGGCATTGCCGAATGGGTGCAACCAACCTACATGCCATCAGTACTTCGATCAACATAAGAAAAATAGAATAAAAATTTTTAAAAATCAGAGAACATCTCAATAATCTTAAGAAAAAAAGTAGGTGGCATCTGAAGAAGAATGTCCTAGGTTAACCTCTGTCCTTCACATACACATGCACTCCCACACAAGATGGGCACATGCACAACACATATACACACAATAAATGTGCATCATATAGCTACACAGAACACATACAAAACGAGAGTACAGCTGGCTTGTTATAACAGCAGTATCGTGAGATGTGTCTCCCTCCTTCCATCACTCTGCTTTGGTACACAAGAGCTGGAATTAGATGGCGGCATCTCACAGAGCAGGAAGTAGCTGGGAAACATGTGTTGCTAACTTTAAGGGCATCATATTATAATCCATTATGATGTTATGTCTATTGTAGATACACATTGTCCCAGACCCTTAATATAATCTCTGGCCCTTATAACAGCCCTATTAGAGAATGTGGTTTGCTTGGGCTTAGAGAGTTTAGTGGTTTTTTTTTGCGGGCGGGTGACAAGAGGCAGGGGCCCAGGCGAGGGCGGGGAACGCCGACGGCTGCCGGCAAAGTCCCAAGTGCGGGGAGGAACCGTGTCTACAATATCATGCCGGGTGGTGGTGCACACCTTTAAATCCTAGCCCTTAGGAAGAGAGGAGGCAAGTGGGTGAGTTCAAGGCCAGCCTCGGTCCTCCAAGGGGAGTCTCCAGGCCAGGAGAGCTAGGGGCTACAGGGAGACACATGAGAAGACGAAAAAAAAAAAAAAAAAAGGTGGGTCTAGCCAGAATACACTGGCCTTTCCACATGTGGAAAAGCTAGTTATCAGGATCTTGGCAAAAATTTTGGGGGTCTTATTGAGACAGAGTCTCCCTATAGCCCCGCTGGCCTGGAACTTGCTATGTAGAGCAGGCTGGAGAACCTTGAAACTCACAGAGTCTGCCCGCCTCTGCCTCCTGATGCATGGGAAGGAGGGAAGAAGGATTAAAGGCAGTGTGCACCATGCGTGGCTAAGTATCTGCAAAACATTTAAAGCATCCTTTACTTTGGGTTTTGTAGAGTTGGATTCTAAGCAGCACCACTTGCAAAGACAGTGTAAATCCTGAAGTTGTTCTAAGTAGTGTGCTTGCTTACTAGAGGAATTTCTGCCTTGTTTAAATGGAAATAGAAACTTAGGTTCTCCAAGACTTTAGCTAGTGAATAAGCTGCAGATGCCAGACTCAGTCTCCAAAGTCTGTGTCAGAAGCCTGCCCTGAGAGGATGGATAGGAATATTATGTTAATGGCATCTGTCATATTTCTAACTTATCAGGAGACAGCCACGATGAGCTAGATGCCCGCCGATGAGCGAGGACATGAGTGATGGAGAATGAGTGTGTGAGTAATGAAGTCGGCTTTTGCCAGGAGAAGAGGATGAAAAATTTCTTGACCAGTTCCCATGTCTGGAACTGCCAGTTCCCAACCCCAAGGAGACAGTCATCATTCGGCCCACAGAGGTTGGGAGCCTGGGCAGCCCCAGATGGTTTGAAAAAGACTGCAGTGGAAGAAGCTCAGCCTGCAGCCAGAGCTACCTTGGGAACTGAACTCCTCGACTGATCTTAGAGGATAGAGAGGCAGAGCTGCCTCCACTTTGGGGTGTTCATTGTCACTGTTCCTAGCCTACCAGGCTGGGAGCACTGCCCAGACACAAGACATTTCATGGAACGGGGTATCGGGAGTAGAGGCCTGTAATTCCAGGATTGAGGAGGTAGAGGGCAGGAGGATAAGGAGTTCCAGGTCCGCCTTAGTTACACAGCAAATTTAAGACTCTAGGTCAATCTCTTCCTACCAAAAGGCATTTATGGGCTACTGAGAAAAATGGCCCACAGAGTTTGCCAGGGCCTGAAAAGGGAAAGTTGATTCTTTTGCAGAAGACCGTTTAATCTAGTCACATGATTCAAGTTCCTGCCTCTGCTGCAGAGCCAAGCATATCAAGCTTCATGGTATGTTACATCAAACGGCCTGTACTGAGTTGTGGTTAGGACTGGTGAATTCATGAACTTGCAATTCCAGTATGTGAAAGTGGAGGATTGGTCCACAATTCAAGTGCCAGTCGTGATCTAAATTGTGAGAACCTGTCTCAATAAGACGTTACTTAACACACATAAAAACCCAGAGTTGTATGCAGACCACGAGCCATGAATTCACACAGAGATCAGGGCATCGATCTTTTAATTAATAATATTAAATTTAATGTTAGTTATTTATTTATTTATTGTGCATGGTGTTTGTTGGATGCACTAAGATAACAACCACAGCATGCCCTGCCCAGGCGCCACCACGCGGGGGCCTATGGAACTCCTGGCACCTGGATTTACTAATTATGACAGTTGCTAGCTGCCATGTGAACACTACTGAATTCAGCCAGCCAGTGCTCTTACATTGATTGCCTGCTGTCTCTTCAGCACCACCAGAACCATTTTTTGGTTTGATTTGTTTGTTTGTTTGATTTGAGACAGAGTTGTCATATGTTACCCTGGCTGGCCTGGAATCCATAGTGATCTGCTTGCCTCCTAAATGCTGGGGAGTTAAGGCTCATAAACACCAGGCTTGGTGGGCGCACGACCTTTAATGCTAGCATTTGAGAGGCAAGGCAGGCGGATCTCTTCTGTGAGTATTGAGTAGCCAGCCTGGTCTACAATGAGTTCCTGGACGAGCTGGAGTTACAGGCCAAAAAAAAAAAAAAAGAAAAAAAAAGATGAAAAAGAAAATGCATTAAACAACATGATTTTGACCCTTGCTCTAGCACTTGCTTGGTAACTTCGGGGAAGTTATCCAAACTTCCTGTACCCTCAGTTTCCTCACCAATAGAATGAGGATATTGATAGAACCAATTCTTCAGAATTGTCATGAGGTTAAAAAGTATTTTACTTAAAAAGTATAAACCTTTAATTCCAGTTCTCTAGAGGCAGACGCAGGCAGGACTCTGGACTTCGAGATGGGAGAACATACCTAGTCTAAATAGTAAGTTCTAGGCGAACTGGGGAGGCTACAAGGAGACTGTTTCAAAAAGCAAAAGATCCAGTATGTACTTGCTGAAAACAGTGCGTATAATATGGCCCCTGGGAATGTTCACTGTGACTCCATCAAGGGAAGAACTGTGCTTGAGACTGGCAATATGGCAGGGATGAAAACAGGCCTTCCTTCAGAGAAACTGGGGCTGTGATTGAAGGGGATGGAGCACTCAGCATGGCGCCTGGCCCTCATATCCTAGCCCGGAATGACATTCTTCACGGCTGCCAGACCCTTAAATACCATTTACATCATGAATCAGAAGTTTTCAGTGAGTAGGGTCTGGCCTTGGATGGCATAAAGAAAACTGAGAAAGACCATAGGAAGAAGTGGCCTTAGTGGTTGAGAGGTGCGCAGACTAGCTCTTGCAGAAGGACCTGGTTGGTACCCTACCCGCCAGCGCTCACCGTGGCGGCATGAAAGAGCCAATCTTTGACTTCCAGTTCCAGGGAATTTTGCTGCCCTCTTCTGACCTTATCTGGTCCGCGGCGGTTGCACGAACAATCTGCAAAACGGACCTGCATGCAGAAGGTACATTTCATAGAACACAAAAAATAAACTCAGATAACCTTCCTGAAGCTTCATTCCAGGAGAACTCAGTTTCCAGGTTAATCCGACGCCCTCTTCTGAAACCTCCTTGGCAATTGCACTCCGGGTGCAATGCACGACACGGGTGCACAGACCTACATGCAGACAGTACACTCATACACAAAGAAAAATAAATTTAAAAAAAAATTAAAAAAAAAATAGCAAAAAAAAACAAAACTCGAAAAGACCAAAAATAAATAAACAAACAAACAAACAAACAAACAAATAAAATTGGGCTGGAGAGACATGGCCTAGCGGTTAAGAGCGCCGACTGCTCTTGCAGAGGACCTGGGTTTGATCCTCAGCACACACGTGGTGGCTGAGAACCGTCTGTAACTCCAATTCCAGGAGAACTCCAGTTCCAGGGGAATCTGAGACCCTCTTCTGACCTCCGTGGCATTGCGCCACATGGGTGCACAAACCTACATGCAGACAGTACATTCATACAAATAAATAAATAAAATAAAATAAAAATAAATAAATAAAATTGAAACAAGAAAAAAAACGGAAGCCATCTCAAATTTGGGGCTCACTGTTGGTCTTTTTTAGCTCCAGCTGTGGCTTCCTGAGACACTACCCAGCTATCAACAACACACTTTTGGGAGGGGCTGAAAATGCAAGGAAGAGGAGGACCTGGGTTGGAATCAATAATCCCATTATAAATCTGTCACTTGTGACTGTGTTACACTTTTTAAAATGCTCTTGTGTATTTTAGGCTTGCCTCTGGGAGGTGAGTTTTTACCTTTCCTTGCTCTAGACAGGTCTCCCTAGAGAGCCTCAGGGTGGGCCCACCCCCAAAAGTCCTCTTTCTTTCTGCCCTCAGACATTGGGCCCTATCTTCTCTCTTTGTTCCGTAAAGGCCCTTGATGTACAGAGACAGATTTTTTTTCTTTTTTCTGTGCTGAGGGTCAAACTCAGGACCTTGTACATGCTCTACCACTAGCTAGCTACCCCTCGGCCTCTTCAAGAAGGGTTTTGATTCACATTTAATTTTACACAATGAACATTTACTAAGTTCTGGATTTCTTGACATCATCTCAGTGAATCTTTCAATTACCTGAAAGACTTCGTTTTTGTTTTTTTTTAATAGAAAAGCAGTCTCAGAAAGGCTGTGTGACTTCCCCAAGAAGGGCCAAGGGGCAAATGTACAGGCCAAATCTACTGTTTTGTTTTCTTGAAGTTGGAGTCCACACCTACTACTTGTTATATAGGAATGCTGGATATGGGTGGGCAAACAATCCCCCCCAAATGCTTGCGATGCCACCCATCCCCAAAACATGAGCAAGAAGGGTCCCCAGAGAGGTTGGGATTCCAGTTGACAGTCAACACTGATCATCACAGTTGTCATCAATAGCTGACCTGAGGCTTCATCTGGGCAGAATGCCTCTCACTGGGTTTCAGCTGCCCACAACCCCTGGGCCCCCATGCCTCTCCTTAGCCCCCACCAGTCCTTAAGCCCCTCAAGGGAAAGGAAAAACACCTGCCCACACATGTCCTTGTCTCTCCTGCTACATTCACATATAGGCAAGTAAAACTATGGTAAGCAGGCCAGACAGGATCTGCCCATGCCCAGCTCAGTGCTGCCTCTGGGCTGCCTCAGTTTATCTTCAGTTCCAGATGGTGGGGATGACTACACTCCTGTTGTCCTGGGATCTCAGGGAGTTCTCTCAACTACCTACGCTCTATATAGGGTTTGAATGTCACCCTCAAGGCTTCATATGTTGCAAGCATAGTCCCCAGTGTGACAACGTTGGGATGTGGTAGAACTTTCTAGAGGTGGGGCCTATTTTATTCTATTTTTCTTCTCCGAACTGTTATGAGGCAAACTAGTCAAGTACTTATTTGTTTTTTTGTTATTGTTGTTTGTTAGTTTTTGAGATAGGGTCATACTATGTAGCCCTGGGTGTCCTCGAATTCACTATGTATCCCAGGCTAACCTAAGACTCAAGACTTTCTGCCTCAACCTCCCAAGGGCTAGGACTGTGGGGATCATAGGTATTTGCCATCATACCTGACATACTTATTTTTAATGAGTATCTACTATGTGTCAGATCCTATTCTTTTTGGCAAGAAAACTGTGGTATAGCCAGGTTTGGTGGCTGTAATTCCAGGACTCTGGAAGTTGAGGTAGGAGTATGGTTAGCCCATAGCCAGTCTGGGCCAAATAGTGAGTTCCATGCCACCATGGGCTACTTGCAAAGACCCTGTTTCAAAAAAGAAGAGAACACCTTGGTATAAAAGAAAGCAAAGCTCCTTGGGTTAATTAGCTTCTCATAACTGTAACAAAATACCTGAGTTAATCAAAAAAGAGGAAAGGATTATTTTGGCTCAGAATTTTGGAGGTTTCATTGGTGGTACATTCCTTTTGGATCTACAATGAAATAGTGTATGTTGGTGGGAGGACATGATAGGAGAATTTGCTTACTTCATGACAGCCAGGGAGTAAGTGAAAAAGAAAGGAAGAGAGGGTACTGGAGATGGCTCAGCAGCTAAGAGCACTGGGAGCTCTCCAAGAGGACCCAGGTTTGCTTCCCAGCACCTACACAGTGGCTAACAACTGTCAGTAACTGCAGTTCCAGGGGATCCAATGCCCTCGTCTGTCTCCTATGGGCATTACATACACATGAAACATATGCAGGCAAAAAACTCATAGGCATAAATTTTTTTAAAAAATTAAGAAAAATAAGAGACAAGTGTCGCCCAATCTTTTTGGTGGCACGCCTACAACTGACCTAAGAACTCCCATGTGGTCATACTTATTAAAGTTTCCATCATGTCTCAATAACACCAAGTAAGGCCATGTTTTTATTTTTGTTTTTTTTTAATTTATTGTTATTAAACCATTTCCATATATCATACATCATTTCTCAATCGAATTTAGAGTCATTTCCCTTTCATGCCCCCCCCACCCCACCTGAGTTCCTGCACTCTGCCATACATGTCTTGCATCTTTTTCTGAGTCTTTCCAGAGTTTTTTTTTTCTTCAAAGCAGAGGCTTATTGTTTTGGGGAGAACTTTACTGTTTCAGTCTTTTTTTCCCCCAGTTCTTTTGTTGTTGTTTCTCTCCAACTTGTATTGCATATATATATATAAATGTACAAACACATATCACCTGAGTTGGAGGATTTTCTTTTTTTTTGCTAAAAGATGTCATGTTTTCCTTAAGGAAGTGTTTGAAGGTTCCTCCTTGGAAAGCCCAAACAACCATCACTCTTGTGCTCCACATTGGGGTCTTTCCCTCCCATGGTCACCCAAATGAGGTCCAGTAAGCATGCGTCCTATCTTGATCTTCCTGTACTGGCCTCCATGATACAGCCTGGGTAGTCCAACAATGACACTCTGTACTCTGAAGAGGCTGAAATCCCAGTAGCCACTCAGTCCACAAGCTGGATATCTCAGCAGTAGTCCCCATCTGGCATTGAAGGTTTGGAGGATTCTTGGAGAGACATGAGTCTTCAGTCCATATTGGAGGGGTAAAAAGCTGTGTCTCACGTCCTTGAAGAATGGCAAAAGCAGTGGCAGCCACAGAGTAGATGCACTTGGTAAGGCTACGTTTTTAGGAAGTTTATGTCTTAATTTTTTTTTTTTTCTCTTTTCGAGACAGGGTCTCCCTGTAGCCCCAGCTATCCTGGAACTTGCTCTGTAGACCAGGCTGGCTTTGAACTCACAAAGATCTGCCTGCCTCTGCCTCCTGAGTGCTAGGATTAAAGGTGTGTGCCACCATGCCCGGCTGGAAGTTTATGTCTTACTTGTGGGAAATAGTTAGCAATGAGTCAAGTCAAAGTGCAATAAAAGGGGGATGGAGAGATAGTTCAGTGGTTAAGAGCACTGACTGCTCTTGCAGAGAGTTGAACCAGAGGACCCTGGTTCAAATCCCAGCACCCACATGGAGGCTAATAACCATTTGTAATTCTAGTTCCGGAGGATCCAACACCTTCTTTTGACCTCCGCAGACATTGTGCAACATGAGTGCATTGACATACATTCAAGCAATACACTGATACACATCAAATAAAAATAATAAATAAAATGTTTTCTCTTCCTTTTTTAAAACAGAATCTTTTTTTTCTTTGTTTATTTTTTAAGGGATTCTACAATATAAGAGCACAGTTGTTTTCAGATCACATTGACATTGCTCAGTTTGCCATACAATTAGGTAATTGGCACTAGCATCCACAGACAAGGGATTCCATTTGTCGTTTGTTTTTCTGGGACTGTGTTACTTTACTCAGCATGATATCTTCTAGCTGCAACCATTTACCTGCAAAGTTCATGATGTCATCTTTCTTTAACGCTGAATAGAACTCCATTGTGTAGATGTACCACAGCTCCTTGCTATTGTGAAGAGAGATGCAATAAACATGGCTATGCATATATTTCTGCAGTAAGATGAGTCTTATGGTTGGCACCCAGGAGTGATATGGCTGGGTCAGGTGGCAAGTTCATTCCAAGTCTTCCAAGAGTTCTCCACACTGCTTTCCATAGTGGCTGTACAAGTTAACATTCCCACCAGCAGTGGATGAGTGTTCCCCTTTCCCCACAACCTCTCTAGCACTTGGTATCATTTGTTTTCTTGATCCTAGCCAGTCTTATTGGAGTAAGATATCTTAAAGTGGTTTTAATTTGCATTTCCTTAATTATTAGCGATGTTGAACACTTCTTAAGATGTTTCTCAGCCATCTCTAATTCCTCATTTGTGAAGTCTCTGTTAACTCTTTCCTCCATCTATTGAGTGGATCATTTGTTTTCTTCTTTGTTTTTTGAGTAGTTTATATATTCTGTGTATTAGTCACTTTTCTGTTGCTGTGATAAAACCACCATGACCAAGGGAACTTTTTATTTTATTTATTTATTTATTTATTTTAATTACTTTATTATTTATTTATGTATATGAATGTCCTGTCTGCATGTAGGTCTGTGCACCCGTTTCGTGCAATACCGCAGAGGTCGGAAGAGGGTGTTGGATTCCCCTGGAACTGGAGTTCTCCTGGAATTGGAGTTACAGACGGCTCTCAGCCGCCATGTGGGTGCTGGGGATTGAACCCAGGTCCTCTGCAAGAGCAGTCGGCACTCTTAACCGCTTGGCCATCTCTCCAGCCCTATTTTATTTATTTATTTATGTGTACGAATGTATTGTATGCATGTAGGTCTGTGTACCCGTGTCATGCAATGCCGTGGAGATCAGAAGATGGCGTCAGATTCCCCTGGAACTGGAGTTCTCCTGGAATTGGAGTTACAGACGGTTCTCAGCCGCCATGTGGGTGCTGGGGATCAAACCCAGGTCCTCTGCAAGAGCAGTCGGTGCTCTTAACCACTAGGCCATCTCTCCAGCCCTGACCAAGGGAACTTATAAAAGGAAGAGTTTATTTGAGCTTACAATTGACGGTTCCAGGGAATTAGAGTCCACTGTGGCGGGAGGCATGGCAGCTGGAGCTGGAGCAGAAAGCCAAGGGTCACATCTAGCAATTAAGCACCGTCGAAGGTTTCCTCCCACTCTGTGGGATTTCTCTTCACTTCCTTGATTGTTTCTTTTGATGTACAGAAGTTTTGAGTTTAAGGAGGTCCCATTTGTCAATTGTCAACCTTAATTCTTGTGCAGCTGTTGTCTGATTTAGGAAGCCTTTTCCTATGCCTATGTCTTATTTTTTATTTTTTTATTTTTGGTCTTTTCAAGACAGGGTCTCCCTGTAGCCCCAGCTGCCCTGGAATTCACTCTGTAGACCAGGCTGGCCTTGAACTCACAAAGATCTGCCTGCCTCTGCCATCCAAGTGCTAGGATTAAAGGCGTGCGCCACCACGCCCAGCTTCCTATGCCTATGTCTTGCAGTCTGCTGCCAACTTTGTCTTCTATCACCTTCAGAGTTTGGGGTTTCACGTTGAGGTCTTTGATCCATCTGGAGTTGACTTTTGTACAGGGCGAGAGGTAGGGGTTTAATTTCATTCTTCCACAAGTGGTGTTCCAGCCAACACCACTTGCTAAAGATGCTGTCTTTCCTCCATTGCATCTTATTGGCCCCCTTGTCAGATATGAGGTGGCTGAAATTGTATGTGCTCAAGTTTGGATCTTCAGTTTTGTGCCATTGGTCAACAGGTCTGTTTTTGTGCCAGTACCAGGCTGTTTTTATGACTATAGTCCTGTAGTATTGTTTGTTTTTCAAAATGAAATTAAGGAGTTTTTTCTCCAAGCCTGAGAAGAAACTCTCGGGGATTTTAATTGGGATTGCATTAAATCTATACAAGAGTTTGGGTAGAATGGACATTTTTTTTTTTTTGGTCTTTTTGAGACAGGGTCTCCCTGTAGCTCCAGCTGTCCTGGAACTCACTCTGTAGACCAGGCTGGCCTTGAACTGACAAAGATCCACCTGCCTCTGCCTCCCAAGTGCTAGGATTAAA
>VZQC01008909.1:665988-682252 GCA_009823505.1 Rhizomys pruinosus
TCTCTCTCTCTCTCTCTCTCTCTCTCTCTCTCTCTCTCTCTCTCTCCTAACTTTGCTTTTGATTTAGTTATTTCTCTGTTGCTGTGAAAAAATGCCATGAGCAAAGAAGCTTCTGGGAGAGTCTATTTTGGATTACAGTTCTACAGGGCTAAGAGTCCATCATTGCTTGAAGGCATGACAGCAGGAGCAGGAAGCTGAGCAACCAGTGACATACATCCCCCTGAAGATTCCATGACCTCCTCAAACAGTGCCACCAACTGGGTACCAGTGTTCTAAGACTTAAGCCTAGAGGGGACGTTTCTCATTCAAACCACCACCTTCCTTCCTTCCTTCCTTCCTTCCTTCCTTCCTTCCTTCCTTCCTTCCTTCATTCCTTCCTTACTTTCTTTCTTTCTTTCTTTCTTTCTTTCTTTCTTTCTTTCTTTCTTTCTTTCTTTCTTTCTTTCTTTCTTTCTTTTCTTTCCCCAGTTGGGCTGGAACTCTCTTTGTAGACCGGGCTGGCCTTGAACTCACAGAGATCTGCCTGCCTCTGCCTCCCAAGTCACCATGCCTGGCGACCCAATTTTCTATTGGCCTAGAAGTCTTACTTGTCATAAACAAGGACCAGGGTCATTTTGGAGGAATGTTGAAGATGGTGGAAGGAGGAGACTGCCCCCCCACACTCCCCAGAAGGAGGAAGGACTGAAAGTAGAGCTGCTGAGGGGAGGACCTGGATGAAGAAACAGCCAGGAGGAGGCTTAGCCCTACAGTCTAGCTCCTCTAACATCCCATAATAAAGTGCTATCAGGACCAAAGAGTTGGCTCAGTGTTTAAGAGCACTGGCTACTCTTGCAGAGGACCCAGGTTCAATTCCCAGCACCCATTTGGCAGCTACCAACCATCTTTAACTCTTGTTCCAGAGGAATCTGACACTCTCTTCTGACATCCATGGACACTGCATGACATGGGTGCACATGTTATGCAGGCATAACATACACATAAAATAAAAATTAAAAAAATGAAGTGCCGTCAATGTGAGTTTCATGATGCAGTGGATTACTAAAAAGGCTGGGGAGGTCCGAAGTACATTCTGGCCCTCCTGGTATGGGGGGGTTCAGCAGAGGGGTTACTGGGACACATGGGTCCTTTCCTTACCCTCTCCCCTTAACAGTTCAAATAGACCCACAGGAAAAAGTTGGTCAGACATGTCTGTACCCAGGTCCATGAACCTGTGATGATGCAGGGCGGGGACCTTGGTCCTCCTGCGGTACCTATGTCTCCTTTGAGATACACAAAGGCAAGATCCGGTTTTAACTGAGGAGACTCAAACATTGACCACAAAGGTGTCCATAGGTTCACAGGTGGGGGCAGGGCATGAAGGCAAAGTCTTGACACCACTGCAGAGTCAGGAGGCCGTTCAGTGAGAAGCCTGAACATCTCTGTTGGTCTTGGGCCGTTAATGATAACTTGGGGGTGATTCCACCTGCTACTCAAATTGGCTGCTGGCTGCCTACTCTGCTTCCCCAATGAACCCCATGTTAAGCTTTCCTGAATCCCAGGACCAGAGGCCAGCTTCCCAGGATGCCTTTGTGGCTAAGCCAGCTACAAAGTCTTGAAGTGGTCACTGATGCTGTCCATGTGGACAGCCTCATGGAGTTCAGGGGAGTCAGGCCAGTCCGCAGACTGAAAGGTCAAGGGGGACAGGGACTGTGTGAGGACAGGGGCTACTCTGATTCCTATTTTTCCTCAAGCTAACAGGGGCTCCTAGAAGCTAAGACTCTAGAGCAGGCCAGATAGTGGAGCATGCCTATGGTCACAGAACTTAAAAGGCAGAGGCAGGATCATGAGTTTGAAGCCAACCTGAGCTATATAGTGAGACCCTATCTCAAAAGGCAATAAAACTAGCACCTACTGTGGAGAGGAATGCACTAAGAGCGGGAGCTGTGGGGAGGGGCACAGGTCTCCATCAGTGCATCCAGACCTCCAGCCTGGACCTGGACTTAGAGAGGCCATGCCCTGCACTTCTGCTTGGCAGCATCCAGGGTGGCAGGATGAGGTCATGCTGTGGCTTCTCCCAGGGACCTGAGGGTGGGTAACGATGGGCTGGGTACCAAAGCTCCATGGGGCTGCGAGGCAGCCTGGGGGCCAAGGAAGGCACGGCTGGGCTTCTAGCCCTTTTCTGAGCCATTTTAATTCGTGTAAATGAGGGTTTTTAGTTTGTTATTCTGGGTTTTATTTCTATTACCGTCTCATTTGCTTCTAAACCCTATTTTGCCCCAGCCTGGACCCAATTCCATTTGATGCTTTAGGACTAATTCTCTTCCCCAGGGGTTACACATTTTCTCCCCACACAAAAGTCGCTTATTTTGGATAAAGAGACGATTAGATTTATCTTTAATATTTTAATGGCAGCTGGGATTAGTGGGCAAACAGCCCCGGCCAGGGTTGTTCACTGTGGATTAGGCTCTGATAAACTCTCAGATGGGGAGCCCCCCCAACTCCACTTTCTGTTTCCACAAAGTGCTTTTTATTATTTTTTTTGTTGAAAAAAAATTCCCTTGTCTTTGGAGCATCATAAATTCCATTTGCTGTTTTCTATTAAATCAAGTTGATTAAATTCGTTGTGACTCTTTGCACATAGATCTTTTTAATTTTAACGTCTCCAGCATAAAATCTTTAATGGTGCAATTTGAAATTGCTGCGATATACAGTCCAGGCCCTGATCAAGCAGATGGAAATGAGACTCTGCCAGGGAGGGAGTCTTGTCAGGAGGGGGCAGAGTCAAGAGAAAGGCAGGGAATTGATTCTTCCCTGAGCAACTGAGTGAGGCCCAGACAGTCCCAGGTTCTGATCCCTGTTCAAACATCTCGAATTTCAGGCTTTGCCTAGCTTTAGCTAATGTCTATGGAGTACTTCGTGCCCCACATGGTATGTGCACTGCTGATACTCCTTATAAAGGGGCTCAGAAAGGTTACTGGCTCAAGGACACATAGCCAGTTGGTGGCAGCCTTGAATCCAGATCGTCTGGCCAGTAGAACCCTATCTTGTCTCAGGTGCCTCCATATGAAATGGGATGATCAGCTCTGTCCCGACTCACAGGGGTCTGGATGGGTTAAGATGAGGACCCTACGCTGCCCTGTGAACAGTAGGGGCTGGGCTTTCCAAAAGGCCTGGGGAATGGTTCCGATCCATTTGGGACCAGATGCCCTGCCCCCCCAACCCCTTAGAGTCCAGTTCTGAGGTCCGGGTCTGGATTGCCCCCTCCTCTCAGCTCTCCAGCCTCTCTGCCTTCAGCCCCCTTTTCTCTTGTCCCTTCTTCTCTAATCTGACCTCATCAAGTCCTGGGAAGGCTGATCCACAGGAGCAAATCCCTCATCCAGAGGCCAAAATCAGCTTAATTTGTAGCAATTTGAAACAGGTCTTTGCCAGGATTTGAATATCAAATTATCCCACAGCCTGGGCTGGCCTGAGAGGCCTTCCCTCCCCATGCTGGTACAATATGGATGGGTGTGCTCTGGGCTCTATGGGGATAGTGGAATGACTGGATTGAGGCTGGGCTTTGTGAGAGGATGCTGATGGGTGTCAGAGGGTGCTGGGGAAAGTCGGGGTCTCCAGTCAGCCCTATTTCTGGAAGGTATTGCAGCTCCCAGACCTGAGGAGTGGGACAGAGTAGGGGTGGAAACTTCCTGTTCAAGAGACTGACCTAAGGCCATTGTCAAAGACACTGGCCCTCTATATGCCTGGGATCTGCCTTTAACTAAACATGAATAGATAATACTCAGAAAAAAATGCAACTACAGGGGCTGGAGAGATGGCTCAGTGGTTAAGAGCACTGACTGCTCTTGCATAGGATCCAGGTTCAATTCCCAGTACCCACATGTTGGCTAAAAACTGTCTTTAAGCCAGGCGTGGTGGCACATGCCTTTAATCCTAGCACTTGGGAGGCAGAGGCAGGTGGATCTCTGAGTTCAAGGCCAGCCTGGTCTACAGAGTGAGTTCCAGGCCAGCTGGGGCTACAGGGAGACCCTGTCTCAAAACGTAAAAAAAAAAAAAAAATGCAACTACAGAACATGTACAGATTTCGCTTGTCATTTAATCATACAGTATAGTAATCATACAGTATACAGTAGTCATAGAGACTACATAGCATTTACTTTATATTAGTTAAGTAATCTTGAGATGAGCTCAATTATCTTGGAGGACATTCATAAGTTATATGCAAATATTATGCCATATGGGAGTTTTGAGCACCTGCAGCTTTGGTATGGAGGGGTGTCCCAGGACCAATCCCATGGATACTGAAGGACAGCTATATACAGGTTTTCAGGCTCCCTAAACATGGGAAATCAGGATGACTAGGCACCTCTGAGGGTGGAGCTCAGTTAGTAGAGGGTTCACCTAGCATGCATGAAACCATGGGTTCAATCCCCAGCGCTGCCCAAGTTGGGTGTGGCAGCCCATGCCTGTGACCTCCAGCAGGAGGTAGAGGCAAGATTATCAGCAGTTCAAGGTCATCCTTGGCTACAGACTGAGTGGAAACCTGAGTCTCCGGCTAGCCTGGAACCAGTCCTATAGACCAGGCTGGAACTCACAGAGCTCTGCCTGCCTCTGCCTCCGAGTGCTATGTATTAAGGTCTGTGCACCATGCCTGGGATATCTATATATATATATATATATATATATATATATATGCATGATTAGGAGAATTGGCAAAAGTTTCCGCTAATCAACAAGCTCTGGGCACATTATCTGTCCCTCCCAAAGTCTAGGGAGGTGGTCGATCAACCTTCCCTTCCCAGCCTTGGCACCGTAGACCATTTTCTTTGCTGTCTGACCCACAGGGCCCCAGTCACTGAAGTCAGCTGCTCTTTGGTCTTTCTGGTCAGCATGCCCATTTCCTCTGGTAAGCTGCCTCTTGATTCTTATGTGTACTTGGGCAGGAGGTGTCCTTTCATGTCTACCATATGGAACATACTGCCCAGACCCGAGTGCTGGCATCACAACCCTCTCACGGGCCGTCACAGCAGGGGAGGTCAGTGTTTGGATAAAGTCTGTTGGTCCTGCCCCTTTGGGCCCTATGCTATGAAAGTGGTAGTTAGGGCCAAGAGCCCTGTGCAGGGGCAACTGCACAACATGTCCACCACCATGAAGCAGAAGAGCAACATGTCCGCCGCATGAAGGAGAAGAGCAGCATGACCGCCGGCATGAAGGAGAAGAGCAACATGTCCGCCGGCATGAAGGAGAAGAGCAACATGTCCGCCGCATGAAGGAGAAGAGCAACATGTCCGCCGGCATGAAGCAGAAGAGCAGCATGTCCGCCGGCATGAAGGAGAAGAGCAGCATGTCCGCCGGCATGAAGGAGAAGAGCAGCATGTCCGCCGGCATGAAGCAGAAGAGCAGCATGACCGCCGGCATGAAGGAGAAAATCTGCTCTCCAAGCTCCAGGTGCCCTTGGCTGTGAGGAAGCAGATAGAGACTGATCAGCGACGTGTGATAAACACTGGGAACCATGGTGCAGACTGGGCACACCCTGTGCCCACGCTCAACAGTACTGAGTGCCTTTCCTTCATTCTTTCGTCTAATCCACACAGAATTCTGAAGGTAAGGATCCATGGCAAAGACCCACTTTATAGAGGAGCAAACCGAGGTCCAGAGAGATTAGTCCCAGGTCATACAGCAGTAAGCAGAGGACCTGAGGCCCATTCTGACTCCAACCTCTCCTCTTAACCACCTTCCATGGTGCCGTGCATCTTTATCGAAAACTATTTAAAATGACAGCCATACAAATGCGCAACAGTGACTTGCTCTATTAAAATATCTTATTTATAAAAAAATCTTATTTATGTATTTATCTATCTATTTATTTGTTTATTTATTTATTTATTGTGCATATGGAGAGGGGCATGGAGGTCAAAGGACAGCTTGCAGGAGTCAATTCTCTCCTTCTACCATGGGGGTCCTGGGGATCCAACTCAGGTCACCGGGCTTAGTGAGAAGTGCCTTGACCCACTAAGCCACCTCGATGGCCTGACCTGCTATATGTGGAGGGGCTTGTTTGGGAATCACAGAGAGGAAGATTCAACCTGGATAAGGGCAATGACAAGAAGGGGTTGTGGAGCCTTTACTTGTTGAGCATGCTTGGCACAGCAATGCAGAGATGAAACAACATGGTCCTCTTCCTCATGGAGTTCTCAGTGTGGAGGGGTAAATGCCTTCCAAATAGGTGTGGCAGATGTACTGATGGAGGACGCAAATTGTGGGAGACTCTCAAGCTGGGAAGATCGGGGCAGGCTTCCTGGAGAGGTGTACTTGAGCTAAGATTGAAAGGCTGAAAGAGAAACTCTAGTTTCTTCCACCCAGCCCAGTGTTCTGTCTCAGCTAGTCCCCCCTCTACGCAGCCTTCCGAGGATGACCCATTGGATTCCTTCTCTTGACCAGCTACCTAGAGAAGCAGATTCCTTTGTAACTCCTGTGTGTTCTGAGAGTCCCAGTCTCTTCAGCCCTGCAGCCTAGGTGAGGTAAAGGTTTCCTAGGGGCTCTAATGGGCACAGTGACTGCTGTGGGCTCACCCAGGTTTGGTTTCAAGATGCTTAGATTTTTAGAGCAGGGATGACCCCAGACTCCACTCGCACCTCTTAGAAGGGGTCACAGGAGCCATCAGGTCCCACAGCTGTGGTGGGACACATGCTCAGGCTCTTAGCTCTGGGGTGGTCTGCCACCCACTTTTGGGCTTGCCCTACTCTGGCCCCCCACATTTGCCTTGCCTGGTGGCAGCCACGGCAGCTTTCCTGAATAACGATGGTATTGGCTCAGATTAAGGGCAACTAGCTGGCTCTTGGCTTTTCCTTTTTATATAACAACTAATCTCCTTCTAATCAGCCATTATTAAATTATATTCCGTTTTTAATTCATTCACAGATCACCGTTGGGACAGCTGGATGGATAATTGGGGAAAGATAATTTATGTAAATGAGGAATAGCAGCAGAAGGTGGGGAGAGGGAGGCCCAGGGCCAAGGGGCCTCGTGTGCCCAGGCTGGCTGCATGGGAGTTGGGGAGCATACCACTATGGGGGATATATTTGGGGGAATCAGCTCTGTGGGTTTTTTTTTTTTTTTTTTTTTGTCTTTTTGAGACAGCATGTCCCTTTAGTCCCAGCTGGCCTGGAACTCACTCTGTAGACCAGGTTGGCCTTGAACTCACAGAAATCCACCTGCCTCTGCCTCCCGAGTGCTGGGATTAAAGGCGTGCACCACCACGCCCGGCCAGCTCTGCTCTTTAACAGATCCTAAGTGGTAGTAGAATGCCTTAGAAAATTCTAGAGTAGAGCCATATTAGGTTCCAGCTGCATCATGGTGTGCATGTCCATTAACCTTAGTTGTCATATCTACAAAATGGGAGTAAGGACAGGACCTGTCTTGTAAGCATGATGTGAAGCTCAAGTCCCTGGTACCAAAGAACACCATTTAACACTCTTATGAGGACTGCAAACATTGAATCCAAGTCTGCCTCTCACAGTTGTCTTTGCCAGAAGGCTTCTTTATAGCACGGGAGGTTAGTGGCCTCTACCACATTGGTACCAACACCCGGGGAGTCCCTTTGCCAGATGCTGGGCTGAGCACTCTATACAGGTCTCTTCCTAGCTTCAGGGAAGCTGTATGAAGAGGCAGCTCTTGTTTTTATCTTACTGTGGTTACAGGCTCTCTCTCCACAGTTCCTGTGACAGAAGCCCTAGACGTTACTTAGAAAGGAGCAGGAGGTAGACCACTTCCTTGCATGTGTGAAGCCTGGGTTCCATTTCCAACACAGGAAAACAAACAAACAAGCAAAAAACTAACAAGAGACTCATGAAGCAGGGAGCCTGAGGGAAGGCCTGGAAGCTCTTAGGCAACTGGAAGACATGGTCAGGAACAGAGACCGGACCTTCAGCCCTCCTGGCCCTCCCTCTGGGACGCTAGGAATGGAGCACAGGTGGTCTGATAAGACTGAAAGGTGGGATCTACATGTGCCTGGCCCCCGGCAGGAGCTGCTGAAGAAGACCTTGAGCTATTCCCAGAGGGAGGATTAAGGGGGACTAGGGAGGGTGGTCCCAAAGGGTCCATGTAGAGTAATGAGATTAGCCTCCAGGCAGTGAGTGAAAGTGATTATCATGTGGGGTCTCTGTCCTACCCAAGGCTGCAGCTGTCACCCATGCCTGGGGGGGGGGTCACCAGAAGATCCCTCCTGTCTTGCCTTCTGCCTCTTCCTACCCCGAAGGCTTTTCTGCTATGGTCATCTGCCAAGAGGCTGGCCTTCCAGGCTTAGCCTTCTGCCCACCCCAGCAGACTGGGCCACCCACACACTGTGCTCTGTCCTTACCCAGTGCCTTGGTTTCCCAGGATAGAAGGCTACAGTAAGGATGCTTGAGACTCTGAGAGAAAACTTCCAAGGTAGGGAAGTCCAAAGCCAGGTTCCCTGGGTTTGTGGCTGTGCCAGTCACGTAACCCTGGACAGGTTTGTTAGCACCTCTGTGTCCTAACTGTTAAAATGGAGGCAACAGTACAGTATGGCTTCCACAGTGTGTGGGGGGGAAAGAGGTGGGGTATGGACCTTTGGCTCTGGGCAGTCTCCCCAGTAGAGCCCTCAGGTCTGGGCTTCACTTTTTTTTTAAGTGTTCTTATTAGTATATACTAATTATACATAATAATGAGCTTCACTCATATATCTGGTATTTGATCATATTCACACACCCAACCCCGTTACCTCTCTAATCCCTCTTACTTGCACAAGAGGACTTTTTCTTATCCAGGCCAAAGGAAGACAGGGAAGACACAGAGGAGAGCCTTGGCCGCTCGCGGCTCCCTCTAGTGGTGATGGCGCGGGTAGCGCAGGCGCTCCCGGGTCTGCAAAGGCGAGAGCTAGAGCCCGAGCTTGCAGCGAAGGACGGTGACAGTACCCAGGCCAGAGTCTGCCTGCTGTGGACAGCTGATGCTGCGGAGTGCCTGAGGCATCTGGAAGAACCGATAAGTCAGTCCCTCTTAAACCAGCGTATTTTCCTCATGGACAACTGACAGGGTGGAACGAGGGCAGCAGTTCCAACTTTTCCATCCAAAGAACACTTTCATTAAAACAAACACAAATTTCTTATTATTCAACTACAATATTTGTTTCAGGATATAATGGCCTCTAAACTACTGGCGCTCTTACATGAATTGAGACTTTATTAATCTCAATATCTATATGTTTTAAAAGTATCTAAAAACAATTTTTATTGTTTTTTTTTTTTTTTTTTTAGACAGGGTCTCCCTTTAGTCCCAGCTGGCCTGGAGCTCACTTTGTAGACCAGGCGGGCCTTGAACTCACAGAGATCCACCTGCCTCTGCCTCCAAAGTGCTAGGATTAAAGGTGTGCGCCACCAAGCCCGACCTAAAAACAATTTTTAAAGAAATTTCGCCAGGAGTGGTGAAAAGATAGGTGAGAGGTAAGCGGGTCTTTGTGAGTTCAAGGCCAGCCTGGTCTACAGAGTGAGTTCCAGGACAGCTGGGGCTGCAGGGAGACCCTGTCTCGAAAAGACCAAAAAAAAAAAAAATTTCCCTTTCTGTTATGACCTTTAATCAGCAGGCACACTAAGTGTTTGCTAACTGACTGATTTATAGTAGGGACAGGGAAATGCTTCCAAGCTGTCGAGGGGAGGAAGATGTCCTGTACCAGGGTGGAGCTAGGCAATACAAGTGACAAGGGTGGTTGAGGTGGGTAATGGGGATTTGCATGGGCATGTGGGAGTTTGACCATCACTGGCTTGCAGCGGGACCTTCAAGTGCACCCTGCCCTGTGGAAGAGTGGGAACTATTCAGCTGCCAGGACCATTATCAGGAATGTGACCTCAGGCTGGAGAGATGGCTCAGTGGTTAAGAGCACTAGCTTCTTACAGAAGATCCAGGCTTGAATCTCAGCACCCCACGGCGGCTAACAGCCATCTGTAATTCCATTTCCAGAGGATCTAACACCCTCTTCTGTTCTCTGATTACACTGCATGGCATAGGTGCCCTTGCATACATGCAGGCATAACGCTTATACACATAAAACAATTTTTAAAATTTATTTATTTATTATTTTTATGTGTATGAATGTACCGGTGTCGTGCAGTGCCGCAGAGGTCAGAAGAGGGTGTCGGATTCCCCTGGAACCAGAGTTACAGACAGTTCTCAGCTGCCATGTGGGTGCTGGGGATCGAACCCAGGTCCTCTGCAAGAGCAGTTGGTGCTCTTAACCGCTGAGCCATCTTTCCAGCCCCCAAAATAATTTTTTTTTAAAGGAACATGACCTCAGTACCCAGAGGCTATCTCAATTTCAATACCAAATGGGGTGTGGGGGCCCATGCCTTTAATCCCAGCACTTGGGAGGTAGAGGCATGGGGATATCTGTGAGTTCAAGGCCAGTCTGGTCTACAGATTAAGCTCCAGGCCAGCTGGGACTAAAGGGCAACCCTGTCTCAAAAAGACCAAAAAAAAAAACAAAACAAAACAAAACAAAACAAAAAAAGTCTGTCTCAACCTCAGTACCCAGAGGCTATCTTGAGACTCCCTCACCTTAGGCCCTGCAGCCTCAATATCCAAGTTGGAAAAGGACTTCACCTGTCTTCTTCTGGGCTTTAGTTGTGGACCTGTAATTACCTCATTTGTAGAGCTATGTGTGGCACCCAGGTCTCCCTGTGAGTGGAGAGGGACACCTAAGCCCTGGGTTCCCCGGAGGTGTTGGGAGGGGGGAACAGATACAGTGGCAACAAAGACACCCCCGTCTCCAACACCTGGCATGTTATAGTCAGATCACATTTTTCAGGGGTGCACTGAAAGCTGGAGCCTGCCAGAGCCTGGTGGTTTGGGTTTGGGACATGCACTATGCCTGACCCTGTTTTAGGTGAAGCATGTGAGGAGGGGGACCCACCAGCTCCACTGCAGCCACTACCTAACACACTGACTGCATGTGCCAGGCTTTTCGTTTAACCTCACAGAGAGTCAGGGAGGCCTTAAAAATGATTCTCTGGGGGCTGAAGAGATGGCCTAGCGGTTAAGTGCACCAACTGCTCTTGCAGAGGACCTGGGTTCGATCCCCAGCACCCACATGGCGGCTGAGAACTGTCTTTAACTCCAGTTCCAGGGGAATCCGACACCCTCTTCTGACCTCTGTGGCACTGCACGACACGGGTGCACAAACCTACATGCACATAGTACATTCATACACATACAAAAATAATAATAAATAAATAAATAAATAAATAAATAAATAAATAAATAAATAAATAAAATGATTCTCTGGGGCTGGAGAGATATAGCCTAGCAGTTAAGAGCACCGACTGCTCTTGCAGAGGACCCGGGTTCGATTCCCAGCACCCACATGGTGGCTGAAAACCATCTTTAACTCCAGTTCCAGGGGAGTCCGATGTCCTCTTCTGACACAACGCGGGTGCACAAACCTACATGCAGACAGTACATTCATACGCATACAAAAAAAAAAAAAAGATTCTCATGCTTTAAAATGGAAAAGTGACTCCAAGACATTAAGTCATTTTATTGGCTTACAGAGCTCACAAGAGCCAGGATTAAAAGCCGACTCTGCCAGCACCAGCTTGAACTGCCAGCCTCCTTCCTGCCCACTCTTAGCTCAGCTCCTGCTCTGGATCTCAAGGGTCGGCAGGGCTGGTCAGGGGGACTTCTCCATGGCCTTCAGTTCCTACCATGCCACTTCCCTAAAGTCCCACCTGCTTCTAAGCTCTTCCCCTTCCACCTTCCCAGGAGGCCTTGGGGACCCCAGTGCTAGGGACAGTTGCGAGCAGAGGGCCCTGGGGCCTCTCAGCCAGGCTGGTAGCTGAGCGCTGTGGGGAGGCGGGCACAGTGCAGAGCGCTGATACTAACCAAGTTTGCCAGCTTGGCTTTTCTCATGGCTCCCATACAATGGTCTGCTTTGTGCCCACCTGCCGATAATGCTTAATTAGGCGAGGAGTTGATTAATTTGAGGTAATTGACAGCTAATTAGAGGCCCACAGGCTCATTAACTTGACATCTTGTCTTTGTGAATTGGCTGAGTGGGGTCAGGTGATGGTAGCCGTTGCTTCTCCCGCCACACTTCCCCCAGCCCCAAAGCCCGAGGCCTCACCTGGGGAAGGGCTAGGCAGACTCAGGGGTTCAGGTGGGGAGTCCCAAGGTCAAGAGTAGAGGAAACTAAGGCAGAGATGGAAGAAGGGTCCCAAATGGAGGCGTCTGCCCTGACTCCTAGGAAGGCGCGTGAATAGGAGTGAAGGGTTCGTTAATGGGGCCAAGGCACCCAAGTGACTGGGGGATCCTAACAGGAGGAGGCGAAGGCCTGGAGCCCACACTGTGGGGAGGGGTCAGGGGAAGCCATCAGGCATAGGCTTTGGAGTGAGGCCCACCTCTGGCTGAATCTCAGGTCTACTACTAAAGCTGGTTGATCACCAATGAGTTCTTTAACCTCTAAGCTCCTGATCTGTAAAATAGGAATAACAATATCTCCTTATTTCATGAGGTTATTGTGAACAGTCCACCAGACATAGAAGCAAAGGCTTCAGACCAACACTTGGGGGCCCAGCAGGTGCTCAATTAAATGGTAACTATTAGGCTGGGAGACAGCCCGGCAGGAAGAAGTGCTTGATGCCCAAAGCTGATGAACTGAGTTCCATCCTTGGAACTCACAGTGGGAGGAAAGAATGATTCCTGAAGGTTGTCCTCTGACCTCCATGTGTATGCTGTGGCACACACACACACACACACACACACACACACCATGCATGCACTCAGACACACATTACACATACACACATACAATAATAATAAATAACAAAGAAAAATTTTAAATGTGATCTTGGTAGCAGGAAGAAGTGACACAAAGACCAGCTCATTGGGCAGAGACGGACCTCGGGGAGGCAGTGGAAACCTCCTCCAGGGTGAACCATTATTACCCTGTGGAAAACCACATGCCCAACTACACCAGTGCTTGAGGGCATGGGGAAAAGACCTCATTGTTACAACCTCTTTAGGGGACAGTTCGATGATATATATTAAAAAAAAAAAAAAGCCGGGCGTGGTGGCGCACGCCTTTAATCCTAGCACTCCAGAGGCAGAGGCAGGTGGATCTTTGTGAGTTCAAGGCCAGCCTGGTCTACAGAGTGAGTTCCAGGACAGCTGGGGCTACAGGGAGACCCTGTCTGGAAAAGACTAAAACAAAAAAATTCAAAGTATGCATAGCTTTTGACCAGCAGTTCTTCACTGGTGACACATCCTGTGGATATATTTGTACAAACACGAGGACTTAAATATATCCCATCATAGTTTTCAGAACCTTTTCCGTGATCCCAGTTGGCAGAAGACCAGGCTAACCTATATGTCCATCACTGACTAAATTATGGCATGTTCACATCGTGGAATAAGTGTGCTGGATGATAGCTTTGGTTGTCAATCTGACACACCCGGGTAGGAGTCTTGAGTGGGGAATTGCCTCCATTGGACTGGCCTGTGATCATGTCTGTGGGGTATTTTCTTGCTGGTTGAGTGATGTGGGAGGGCCCGGAGGGCCCACCCCACTGTGAGTGGTGCCACCCCTGGGCTGGTGGTCTGTATTACATAAGCAAGCAAGCCAGAAAGCAGCATTCCTCCAAGGTCTGTGCTTCAGTTCCTGCCTCCAGGTTCCTGCCTGAGTTCCTACCTCAGGCTCCCTCAGTGATGAAGTGAGACCCAGGGGTTGTAAGCTGAATAAACCCTTTCCTCCCCAACTTGGTGTTGGTCAGAGCGTTTGGTCACAGCAATTGAAGGCAAACTAGAACAAATGGTATG
Source organism: Rhizomys pruinosus (assembly GCA_009823505.1). NCBI lineage: Eukaryota > Metazoa > Chordata > Mammalia > Rodentia > Spalacidae > Rhizomys > Rhizomys pruinosus. The sequence continues at coordinate 679,789 of VZQC01008909.1, forward strand.
TAGCTATTAAATCTACATGTGCCAATATGAATAAGATCCAAGATACATAAAAAGGGGGAAAAGCATCAAACAGTGTGCCGCTCCCATAGGCAGATCACTAGCAGCCTGAGAGCTAGAGCATGGGGGAGGAGATGCAGTTTTCACAATCTGATCACTTAAAATATGGTTTGTCAGGGCTAGAGAGGTGGCTCAGTGGTTATGAGCGCTGGCTGCTCTTGCAGAACACCCGGTAGGTTTCCAGCACCCACGTGGCAGATCACCACTGCCTGTAACTCCAGTTCCAGGGAACCTGATGCCCGATTCTGGCTCTGCAGGTGCCACATGGCACTCACGTATACATGCAGGCAATATATATATATATATTTTTTGGTCTTTTCAAGACAGGGCCTCCCTGTAGCCCCAGCTGGCCTGGAACTCACTCTGTAGACCAGGCTGGCCTTGAACTCACAAAGATCCGCCTGCCTCTGCCTCCCGAGTGCTAGGATTAAAGGCGTGTGCCACCTTGTCCGGCGCAAAATACTTATATATGTAAAAATTAATATGCAGATCTTTAAAATATAGCTTCTATTTTTATTTATTTATTTATTTTTGTTCTTTTTGAGACAGGGTCTCCCTGTAGCCCTAGCTATCCTGGAACTCACTATGTAGACCAGGTTGGCCTTGAATTCCCAGAGATCCACCTGCCTCTGCCTTAGTGCTGGGATTAAAGCTGGGCATAGTGGCTTTTTAGCTCGCGGTTTTGGAAATCTTAGGTCCAAACAGCAGACGAGGATCTTGCGAGGGTCCCTCTGGCTCCTTCACACTATGGCAGGAAAGAGAGTGCTCATGGAGAGCGTGCTTAACGTACAGACTTGAGGACCAGAGTTCCAAGTCCCAGAACCCACACACAGCTGGATGTGGCAGTGTGCACCTGTAAACCCAGCACTCTGACAGGAGAAGGGAGACAGAAACAGGAAAATCCCTGCAGAGAGAGTCCTCGGCAGACAACAAGGAGCCCTGTCTCAAGGATACCACCAGAGGTTGTCTTCCAATCCCCACAGCATGCTATGGTATTTACATGCCTGCACTCACACATAGGAACTTGTATGTTCACACACATGCATTCATGTTTGGCTTTGACTTGGTTAGCAATATCTGGGGATGATTTAGGTGATTAATGCCTTAGGTGGCTGGATTCAGGCATCCACTTGGTAACTGCACTGAGCACACCCATGTTGTGTCAGGCTCTGGAGAAACACAGTAGCCCAGATCTGATCCTTGCTCTGAGTTCTCAGTAAGGGTTAGACATACTATGTTGCTCCTTCACAACAGGGCCCAAGAATGAAGTGTGCGACTCCTGGAGTTTGCTAACAGCTCTCCTTATGTCAAAGTTACACAAGCAGACTCCCTGGCCCTACAATCCATTGCCATGGGAGCATGGCTGATAGGCAGCTGACCAAGGACATGATGATCACTGTCACTTTCCTTCTTGCTCCAAAGCTCAACCCAGGATGAGGATGGGACCCTCTAGGTCCACTGCGTTATTGCCCCAAAGAATGCACATGGGTCTGTGGGCGGAAATAGCAAAACCATTTGTTTTCATGTTTCCCTTTGGAGGCTCGGAGAGCCTTAAATGCTTTTGTTTTGAAGCATGGCTTATAGGTAGCGAAGTGGAAAGGGTTTAGTACCCAGCTCAAACCACTCAGACCAAACCCCCACCCTGTGCCTTTCCAGACAATACCCCAAAGGAACTGTTTTGTCTGCCTTCTACCACTCCAGACTAGTCTGTGTAAAACTTCATACAAGTGTAGACAGCGTGTGCATACTCTAAAGTCTGCTGCAATCCCCTCTTCTTCAGTCCCTCCATGTATGTGTGAAGCAGCACAGTAAAGCCTGCTTTTTTTCTACTACTGAATAAATTACAGGAATATACAACTTATCCCTTTGAGGGCCAGTAAGAAGGCTCGTTAGGTAAAGACACTTGCTGCTAAGCCTGATAATTTGCATTTGATCTCCAGGACCCATGTGATGGAGGAAGAGAACTGACTGTCGCAAATTGCCCTTTGACCTCCAGACATATGCCACGGACATGTATGTGCCATACACCTTAAATAAAGGTCGCCGGACCTGTAATTCCAGCACTTGGGAGGTAGAGGCGGGAGGATCTCTGTGAGTTCAAGGCCAGCCTGGTCTACATAGTGAGTTTCAGGCTAGCTGGGGCTACAGGGAGACCCTGTCTAAAAAAGACCAAAAAAAAACGGTCTCCCTGTAGACCTCGCTGTGCCTGGGAACTCACTCTGTAGACCAGGCTGGCCTGAACTCACAAGATCCGTGCCTCTGCCTCCCAAGTGCTTAGGATTAAAGGCGTGCGCGCCACGCCCCCCGGACCCATTCACTTTCTTTAGAATGAAACAAAACCTGAATCCTAATATCAGAGTTTTGGGAAATTAAAATGTTCTGAGCTTGGACCTTTGTGAGATTGAGG
>VZQC01008909.1:682849-732383 GCA_009823505.1 Rhizomys pruinosus
TTCAAGAAGAAAGAAAAGGAAAAGAATAGAAGGAGAAAAGAGAAATAAAAAGAAGAGGAAGACAAAGAAAAGAAAGAAAAGGAAAATAAAGAAAGATAGAGAAAGAAGAAAAAAGAACAGACACAGAAGAAGAAAGAAAGAACTAAAGCAAAGAAATAATTTTTTTTGGTCTTTGTTGTGAGGCAGGAGTTCCCTATAGCTCACTGGCGTCTGGATACCACTTTGATAGACCGGCTGCGCTTGAATCACAGAGATCCTCTTCACCTTCTGCTCTCCTCGAGTGCTAGGATTAAAGGCATGCGCCACCATGCCTAGCAGAGGATAACATTTTGTTGGGGGCTTTTTGAGACAGTGTGGCTCCCTGTAGCCCCATCTGTCCTGGAATCCCTGTGTGTGACCTAGGACTGTCGTCTTACAAATCCCAGAGATCCACCTGCCTCTGCCGTCCAGGTGCTGGGATTTGGATAAATTTCTTATTACATTTTATTTCTTTTCTTTTTTTGGGGGGAGGGTTTTTTTGAGACAGGGTCTCCCTTTAGTCCCAACTGGCCTGGAGCTCTCTATGTAGACCAGGCTGGCCTTGAACTCCCAGAGATCCACCTGCCTCTGCCTCCAAGTGCTGGGATAAGGCATGCACCACCACGCCTGGCAACATTTTTATTCTTTATTTTGGGTAATTTAATTTTTAAATTGAATTTTGTGTATTTCTTCTTTTTGTTTGTTTTTTAAAAAAAAAAAAAAAAAAAAGAAAGTGAATGAAAGTAGGTGACAGAGGCAGGTAGATCTCTGTGAGTTCAAGACTAGCCTAGTCTACACATCCAGTTATATGCCAACCAGGGCTACATCCTGAGAACTAGTCTTGGAAAAGAGAGAGAGAGCGAGATTTTCTAAACCAGACATGGTGGTGTACACCTTTAGCTGCTGATCTCAGGAGACTGAGGCAGGAGGATCCACAGTTCAAGGTCTACATATTAAGACCCTGTCTTAAGAAATAAAATGGGGCTGGAGAGATGGCCTAGTGGTTGAGAGCGCCGACTGCTCTTGCAGAGGACCCGGGTTCGATCCCCAGCACCCACATGATGGCTGAGGGCCGTCTTTAACTCAGGTTCCAGGGGAGTCCAACACCCTCTTCTGACCAACACGGGTGCACAGACCTGCATGCAGACAGTACATTCATACACATAAAAATAAATAAAATTAAAAAAAATAAAATGGGTGTGTGTATGCTGGAGAAATGGCTCAGTGGTTAAGAGTACTTGCTGTTCTTCCAGAAGACTCAGGTTGGTTTCCAGCCCCTACATGGCAGCTCACAACCATTCATAACTCCAGTTATAGGAGAACCTAACACCCTCTTCTGGCCTCCATGGGCAATGCATGCATATGATGCACTTACATAAAGGTAGAACATTCATACACATAAACTGATTTTTTAAAAAAGAAACAGGTGTGCTATGTTTCTAGTATATTGAAACCTGTAAACAGGATTTATTCAGTTTAAGAAATTTAAGATAACGATTTACTTGGAAAGTAAAGAGTAAAGCTTAGGCAATAAAATTAGAGGGCGACAAACAGTAGGATTAACTACCCACACCTGAGTGCTTACTATCTCATTTAATCCTGACAACCTAGTGATGAGATAGATTCTGCTGGTATGCTCATTCAGGCAAGAATAGCAAATCTAGACGAGGTGTATGGAATCCCACAGGAAGATGGGGAGGGATCACAGAGCTTTACTTAGGACTCCTGCATTTAAAGCAGATGAGTTATACCTCCTGGAAATGACTACTGGGTGGGAAGCTAATAAAGATAGACAAATTTTCTTTCCCCAAATGGGTCAAAATGGCCTTTCATCCCCCCCATTCTCCCTTTGATGGTTTGCAAATAAGCACAGCTCCTGCTTGGTCAGAGCCCAGCCTTGCTGAAGGATCCCGAGCCGACACAGCCAGTGGACGAGTGGAACCTGCTTGGCTCCCACATACACAGACAGAAATGGCCAGGGTGTTTGTTCCTGGGTCATCAAGGCCAACCGTCCCATGTCCCCTGCACATCAACTTTCCACCTCTGCCACCCATGTCTGTTTTATTGGCATGCAGTGCCCCCACCCAGAGGTGCCCTCATCATTTTTTCCTGACATGTCTACTTTCATTTTCCTAGGACGAATCATTTGACAATCGCCTGACCATATTTCTAAGCTCTCTGGGTCTTGCTGTGCGATTTTCCTATCCTCTCTGGGGTTTGTAACACCAATCATCTGCAGGTTTCATTAGCATGCTGTTTACCCCTGTCTTTCAGATCATTAATGAAGATGTGAAGTGTGCCACCAATCCTCACAGTCCCCACCACGTGCCCCTCCCTCCCTCGGCGCTGGAATCATTATCCTTCCTGGTGTGACAGGGTCAGAACCAAACCAATTTGCATCAATCTTTGGTGATGTTGGGAAGTGTCGCCTGCGCTGTAATCCTTACAACTGCTTCAGCTGTCGTTCTGGAGCGGTGCTCTCTCCTTTGGAGGGCTGATCAGACCTGGCCGCTCCTCTTCATCTGGCAGAAAGCCCCGGAGCTATGTAATGTCTAGGCAAGAATTAGGCTGCCGCCCAGGGCTGCCATGTTCCCTTCTTTGTTTTGTTGTCCTGAGCTAGGAAGAAAGTAGTGAGCCTCTTCAGTAAGTAAGACATACTGGTGGAAGCAGGTGCAGGTGAGGCCACTGTGGGATTCATCTTAGGAATCACATCATCTACTTCTATTGAGATGAGGGCGGGTGCCTTGGGATCCTCCAGGGCCTCAGTGGATGCCTGGACGTGACGCTCTGGCACCGAGGTGTCACTTCTCAAGACGAGATCCACTCTTTACTGCTGTTTTCTCATCATCTGGCCCCATTGCTTTTCCGACCTTATCAACTGCACCGTGTGTACGGAGTTCTTACTGATCGTCCAGCCCAGCTCCTTCATCTCCTCTAATTCTGGGGAGCTATGCATGTGCCTCGTGCTGCAGGGAGACTGTACATACTTGTCTCGCAGACAGGGAGAACCTCCTCCCTATGCAACTGTGTCCCTCAAATTCAGCAAGGAGAAGCGCTTTGTCCCCTTTCCTGACTGGCTGGATGTGAAGATGATTCCAGACTCTCCTCTGACTCATTCCTACCTACCCCTAACTCACCTCCTTCCCCCCTCCCCCACTGGGAAGGAGGAGTAGATAAGCAGGAAAAAAGTATGGAGAGAAACTCTCATAAAACATTACCTGAAATAATGTTTTACACACCTAGGAACTGGGGAAATTCAGCCTTAAGATTCTTCAGTGGAGCCAGATGCCTTTAATCCCAGCACCTGGGAGGCAGAGGCAGGTGGATCTCTGGGAGTTCAAGGCCTGCCTGGTCTACATAGTGAGCTCCAAGCCAGCTGGGACTAAAGGGAGACCCTGTCTCAAAAAGACGAAAAAAAAAAAATCGGGGCTGTAGAGATGGCCTAGTGGTTAAGAGCGCNAGTCTTTGGTGTTCCTCAGCAGACATCCACTTTGTTATTTAAGATAAGATCTCGGACTGGAGAGATGGCCTAGCGGTTAAGAACACCGACTGCTCTGCAGAGGACCTGGGTTCCATCCCCAGCACCCACATGGTGGCTGAGAACCATCTTTAACTCCAGTTCCAGGGGAATCTGACACCCTCTTCTGACCTCTGCGGCATTGCATGACACGGGGTGCACAAACCTGCATGCAGACTACGTACATTCATACACATAGGAAAAAAAAAATCTAAAAAGATTCTTTAGTGGTATTTTTCTCAATGTAGAGATGGACTGAGCAACAAGACAGCAATCTTTGCTTGCAACATTGACATTTTCTGTGTGTGTCTTTTTGAGACAGAGTCTCCTTGTAGCCCCAGCTGGCCTGGAACTCTCTATGTAGACCAAGCTGGCTTTGATTTCACAGAGATCCACCTGCCTCTGCCTCCCAAGTGCTGGGATTAAAGGTGTACACCACCACATCTGGCCACACTGAGCTTTTGTGTGCTTAGGCAAATGCTCTGTGGATGGAGCGTGAGGGTGGCACTGACATGATTAGGGGACATGTGGTTCTTCTCCAAGAAGAGCTGGATGGTCAATCAAGTAGTCAATACACAGTCAGTGGTTCTCAGATGGATAGATGTTTGCATACCAAGCGCAACCCTTTTTCAGTTCTGTATCCCCATGTACCTAGCGCTAGAGGCTTTCCTCTCCTTCTATTATAAAATCTATACAGGTTTCTATAAGGAGTTTGGAAAATGGAAATGAAGAATGAAAATTACCCATAATCCTCCAACAAGGCAGTTGGCACTGTTACAAACTTGGTCTGCCTCCTTCCCATCTCTACACACCGGAGATTATGCGGCATTTACAATCTGACACCTTGCCATTTTCACTTACCCTTTATTGTTAAATTAAACAACTGTTTTTGAGACAGGGTCTCACTCTGTAGCTCAGGCTATGTTGGAACTATGTAGCCTAGCTCCCTGTCTCTGCCTCCCAGGTGCTGGGATTACAGGCATGTACCTGCATACCTGGCTCACTTATCCCTACCACAGAATAATTTCTTCCATGATAGTGACTTCTTTGTAAACCTACTAAATGGCTCTTCAGTAGCGCACAAGATGAAAGCACTGACATTTCTTTAATAGCTGCAGGTCTGAAGGCCTTCTTGGGCCATTCAGTTTTGGCAGGCTGAGGCAGGCAGATCTCTGTGAGTTCAAGGCCAGCCTGGTCTACACAGCAAGCTCTAAGCCAACTGGGACTAAAGGGAGACCCTGTCTCAAAAAAGACCAAAAAAAAAAAAAACCCCAAGAAAAGTGGAGGAAGGGGGCTGGGGAGATGGCTCAGTAAGTAAAGTCCTTGCCATTCAAGCATGGGTTTGATTCCCAGCACCCATGTAAAAGGCAGGCATGGATGTCTGTGTTTATAATCTCCACGCTGGGAGGCAGAGACAGGAGGAAGGCCGGGACTAGCAGGCTTCCCAGCCCAACAGAATTGGTGAGCTCCAGTGAGAGACCGTCTCAAAAATAAGGTGCAGAAGCAACGGAGGAAGACAGCCATCATCAGTCTCTGACCTAGCCACAGACATGCGCAGGCGCGCACACACCATGGATGCTCATGCTCAAGGAAGGTGGAGGCAGAGCAGCAGACAGTAGGGAACAGGTGACCAAGATGGATGAGGCAGGTCTTGGGAACTGGCTGTCATCTGGGCCACCCTGTATTCTGTGGAGAGTGTTTCTGTTTCTGGGCTCCACACACCCCTTGTGACCCTGTTTAAGACTCCCCTGGCCATTGTGGCCAGCACCTCTCATTTCCACTCGACCAAGTCGCTGACTTTTCCAACCTGACTCTTCCCAGCTGCTCCTTTGTGTGGCTACCAGCTGCAGCCAGCAGGGCTCCTGGGCCCTGGCTGCATCCAGGAAGGTCCCAGGATGCGAGCTTCAGCCGTGCTTGATCCTGAGGCCTGTGGCTGCTCTCCGGGGATTCCCAGAGAGGGCAAAGCCCAGAGGAGGCTTCTAGAGGAGCCAAGGTCCAGGGGACCCTGCTAGTCATGGAAAGAGAATGAGACCCTGACCAACCTTACAGACAGGAAGTGGGGAGCATGAGTGAGGAGGGCCAAGGGGCGTGACGGGATAAAGCAGGGCGATGAGTTCCTGTGCGATGGCTGGAATAGGGTGGATGCTCACGAAATAGGATGAGGACCAGAGAAACACAGTGATTTAGACTCACAGTAAAGCCAACATCAACTCGGACACTTGCCAGTGTCGAAAATAATACCCCCACCCCAGTTGCTCATCAGCTGTGAATGGTTTTTCATGCTACTGTCTGCAGAATCAACAACTGAATTTACTGAGAACACATGGTAGTCAGAGGTTGGAAGAATATGGGAAAGAATAATAGTCAGTGCTCCTCAAGAAGTAGAGAGATAATACTCTGTATTAATTATTCCAGGTAACCAAACAATCTAGCCACACGATGCAGGGAACCACTATATGACCACAGCCAAACCATCTAGCCAAAGACATGCCTGGGAGATGGCAGAGGGAGAGGCAGGAGTTGGACCCGGCACCCTGACTTGAAAGTCCACTTTTTTAAGTGGGAAAGGTCCTGCTAGCTGAGTATTGACTTGTACAACTCATCACTGCCTCCCTCAGAATTCAAGAAGGGAGGTTTTTTTTTCTTCTAGATAGATTCTTGCTGTGTAGCCCAGCTTGTCCTTGAACTTGTGATCCTCCTTCCTAAGCTCTGGAACTGCAGGTGTGTGGCATCACTCCCAGCTAAAACAAAAATTTTTAAACATTTATTGTCTGTGAATGTGTAGGTGAGCATGTGCCATGGACCCCCATGTAGAAGTCTGAAGACAACTGTAGGAGTTAATTCTTTCTTTCCATATGTAGATCCCAGGGATCAAACTCAGGTCTTCAGGCTTGGTGCCAAGTGCTGTTACCAGCTGAGTCATGATGTCTCTGACCCCAATAAATTCTCAAGTACTGACCACTTGCTATGTGTTCTAAATTATGGCTACCAAAGAATCTACAGGAGACTGAACACATTTGGACTTATTCAGACATCTCCCAAAAGTACATTTAAGCCAGGCCTTCACCAGGGGCAGCAGTGGTACATGTCGTTAATCTTAGTACTTGGGAGCCAGAAGGCAGGTGGATCTGAGTTTGAGACCAGCCTGGTGTATACAGCAAGTTCCAGGCCAGCCAGGGCTATGTAGTGAGATCCTGTCTTGTCTAAACAAACAAACAAACAAACAAACAAAGCCCAGAAAGCAAAACCCCACAGGTCCCCATGTTGGGAAAACAGAGCTCTTCTGTTTATTTTGAATTTTAATTTTTTATGTGTATGAGTGTATTGCCAGCATGCAATACACTCATGCACCCATGTTGTACAGTGCCCTCGGAGGTCAGAAGGAGGTGCTGGATCCCCTGGAACTGGGGTTACAGATGGTTGTTAGCCACCATGTGGTAGCTGGGAATTGAGCCTGGGTCATCTACAAGAGCAGCCAGTGCTCTTAACCACTGAGTCATCTCTCTAGTTCCCTTATTCGAAGTTTTTGACTCCTTGGATTCTACAAAAATGAGTGTTTTCTGGTTATTATGGAGGTCACTTCCAAAAACATCAGAAATGGATCAAGACAAAGAAGAAAACATATAATTCAATAATGCTCAGACGTGAGCTTCCCACTCACACTCTCCTGACATTCTTTTGTCCCTGGCAACCTTCTAGTTTATTACCAGATCACAGTACCTCAGTAATGGGTTGCAATCCTGGGAGGAGGATTTCTCCTCATTAACTGGCTAGTCTCTGAGCCAGACTGTAGCCAGTTGTGTCTTCTGCCTTAGCAGGTGATAGTCTACTTTCCTTTTTCTGTTTGTTTTTTGAGACAGGGTCTTACTATGTAGCCCTGGCTGGCCCACAGCAACTCACTATGTGGACCAGGCAGGCTTCAAACTTAAAGTCCACCTGCCTCTACCTCCTGAGAGGTGGGATTAAAGGTACCACCATGCAGGCTGATAGGCCACTTTTCTGTCTTTAAAAAATAGAAATCGCCGGGCATGGTGGTGCACGCCTTTAATCCTAGCACTTAGGAGGCAGAGTCAGGCAGATGTCTGTGAGTTCAAGGCCAGCCTGGTCGACAGAGTGAGTTCCAGGACAGCCAGAGCTACAGGGAAACCCTGTCTCAAAAAAAAAANATGTAGAGGACATGAGCACAGGGTACAAGACCCGCAGAGACCAGAAAAAAGGGGGGCGGAGGCCCAGAAAGTGGAGAGACAAGCAGGAGTGAGCACCAGTGGTGAGAAGCGGGAAACCAAACCGGAGAAGTCTCTGATAAAGCACAAAGCCTCTTACTAGTGAGCCAGCTCTTGGGCCCCTTTATAAAATTCTAAATTTTGCCCGCCAGGGTGTGATGTTGCACGCCTTAAATCCTACACTTGGGAGGCAGAGGCAGCGATCTTGTGAGTTAAAGGCCGCCTGGTCTACAGAGTGAGTCCCAGGACAGCGGGGCTACGGGGAAGAACCTGCCTCGAAGAGACAAAAAAATAAATAACATTTCTAATTTTTAATTATGTATATTGTATATGGAGGGGTATGTGCATATGAATGCATTGCCTGCAAGTTTGTAAGTGCACCTGTGCCGTGCAGAGCCCAGAGGCGAAGAGGGCATTAGATTCCCTTAGACTGGAGTTTAAGGATGGTTGATAACCACCATGTGGTGCTGGAAAATGAACCTGAAGGGAGGCCTGAGGCCTCTGATCAGCCAGAGATCTTAAATCCACTGAGCCATCTTGGGCTGGATAGCTTTAGTGTCAACTTGCACACCTGGTTGAGGGAGCCTCAATTGGGGAATGGGCTCCATTGGATTGCCCTGTAGCCACATCTGTGGAAAAGTGTCTTAATGTGGAGGGGCAATGTGGGAGGGCCCAGCCCACAATGGAGTGGGGCCACCCTGAGCAGGTTGTTTGTGTACCAATATAAGAGAGACAGGCTGAGCATGTATCCCGGGAGCAAGCCAGTAAGCAGCATTCCTCCATGGTTTGTGCTTTCAGCTCCTGCCGCCAGGTTTCCTCCTGCCCTGAGTTCCTGCCTTGGGCTCCTAAGTGATGAACTGTGACCCAGGAGATGTAAGCTGAATAAACCCTTTCCTCCCCAATTGGTGTCAGTCAGAGTGTTTGTCACAGCAATGGGAAGGGAAACTAGAACAGAAATTAGTGCCAGAGAGTGGGCTGTTGGCTTTGAAGAACCTGATCATGTTGTTTTTTGGGAGGATTGTGGAAGTGTTCGGAACTTTGGCCTGGAAAAAATCACTAATGCCTAAAAATCGTGGCATTTGGACTGAACAGTTTTGCTGAAGGAGTTGTGTAGAAGATGGAGGCCTGGCTTGTGAGTTTCTAGTTTCAAATGGGAGCAAAGAGAGATCATCAGGACTGTAAAATCTGTGGGTTCTGGTCACTTGGGGCTGAAGAATCAGCTGAAGGTAACAAGAGACCAGAACACTGAAGGGAAATCTTTGTTGTACAGGGACAATTGATGCTGTTTTCTTGGGGCTGAAAAATTAGCTGTAAGTAACAAGAGAACGGCATCACTGTGGTGAAATCTTCTTGAAGAATTTCTTCAGGGAGGTCAGCAGAACGAAGCTGTGGTCCAGAGGTGGCCTGAGCCTCCATCTCAACCAGAAGCAGGACTTTGGTAGTATTTAAGAGTCTCCTATTATGGTTCTGGTGTTGAAATATTGAAGGGGGTCCACAAGAGAGCGGCCGAGGCTTGGCACTGTGCGAGGTCAAGAAAGACCATTGGTGGAAGTGCACCTCGGTTGCAGTTTGCAGTGAAGACCCCAGGAGTGCAGGAGTCATGGAGAGAAACTGAGGAGGCTTTGTGTGCCGAAAGGTTAGAAGAGACCGTTGGTGAAGGTTCTGCCTCAGTTTTCAGTGGCGACCCCGCTTTTTGGAGATGCCAGGACAATGGGATGACCACCAAGAGCCACAGCAGTTGAAAATGGAGTCGGCTTGGGCCTGCGAGATGAGCTGTGTGGGCCATGGACGGCAGAGCCGGAGAGGGGGAGCTGCTGAAACCTTTGGAGCCACCCGGAAGATTGTGAGTGAGTCCCAGGTGTCCGACCTTGAGCTACTTTGCTGGAATTAGGTTTGGTCTGAAGTGTGCCTAGTTCTTCTCTTTTGAAATAGACAGTACTTGTTTTCGATTTTACAGCAGCCCACAGTTAAGAGAATTTTAACAGACGGGAACTTTTAAGGTTTGGACATTTAAGGACTGTGGGCCGTTTCAGGTTGTACTGTCTTAGGTTGGAATTAATGTTAAACTTTTGGATCCGAAACTGAAAAGAGTGGTGGTTTTCCCTCGTGCTGTGTTTTGTGTGTCCCGTTGCCGCCGGGGTCCAACTTGGTTGCTGGTCGCTTATACGTAGTCCACTTCCCCCCCCTGGGTTTTCGGTCCCTCAATTGGGAATTGGCTCCCTTGGATGGGCCTGTGGCCACACTGTGAGATTTTCTTGATTGGTGAGCAGTGTGGGAGGGCCAGCGCACAATGAGTGGTGCCACAACCTGGGCAGGTTGTTGTGTACTGTATAGCAGGCCGGCTGGGCATGCCCCGGGCGCAATCCAGTGAGAAGCATTCCTCCTTGGCCTATGCTTCACCTCCTGCCTCCAGGTTCCTGCCCTGCGGGTCCCTGCCTTGGACTTCCCTGAGTGAGAACTGTGACCCGGGAGATGTGCGCTGAATAAACCCTTTCCTTCCTCCCCAAGTTTGGTTGTCGGTCAGAGTGTTTTGTCACAACAATGGAAGAACACTGAAACACATCTCTTCCCCCATCTCCCGTATAGTTTTAGTCAAATTTATTAACGGTATTGGTTTTCGCCGCTTCTTTTTGGTTGTAGGTCCCTTATGGAGTCAATCAGGAACAATGAAAAGGAAACACTATGAAGTTCTTCCGCATGCAATGGGTGTTTTTGTAATGAAGCCAAGAACTTCCGTTGCCAGGAGTAGCTCTTCCCTCTCTGTAACGATCCTCAGGATGGAAGGCATCACAGAAAAGTCGACAAAGTAGGTTAGAAGTGGGCAGCTAGGCCAAGGCGGATGATCTCAGGAGTTGAAGAAATGGTTTCCTCCTAGCTTCAGTCCAAGCTTTAGGTTCTGTCCTCCATGTTGTTTTCACCAACAACCTTTGAGGAATCCAAGACCACTAGACCCCAGCAGTCCAGAGAGCGGTCAAGCACAGGTCTCCCCAAGTTCAATTTAAGTTCTGACTGGCCAATAACTGGCTTTCTCTACCAATTGAGTCTTTGCAACTTTGGAAGTGTATCCTTGTGCCTGAAAAGGCATTCAGTCTTACCACTTTGCCTCTGGTACTTTTTCTTTTGGAAAGGGGCAATTGGGGGCTTCAGGGGACTCCAGGTACCACTGAGGCCCCAGGTTGGCATGAGTGCTGGCAGAGCCTGTTAATTAGCACAGGAACACCCCTGTGTTCCATTGGCCAGGCCAGGCATTCGGAACTTACCCCTCCTGGAGGCCCCTTCCTCCTAATGAGAGCTGGGAGAAGGGCTCTTACAAAACATTGCCTCAGAATAATATTCTGCTTTGTCCCCACCAGTAACCAAGGCTGACAGGATCACTCTGTCCATTTCTCTTCTAATTAGCACAATTCCAGCATGGCCTGAGCCAGCAAATGGAGAAAAGCGATCAAAAGCGATCGGACAACCGTACCGAATCACAAACACAAAGAGGGCCATTCCCTGTAATTAGGTGAGACAATTCCTCAGCCTTTTCTCGGCTGGAGTTTGCTGCTAAGACTCTTGCTGTTTGGATCCCAGCAACACAAGTTACATGTCTCCCTGGGACACTAATAAGCCCCAAATTGTCTTCCGCTTCACACAACTCTAACCAGAGGACAGATGCAGAGAGGAGGAGGGAGAATCATAGCAAGGAAATGTGAGACAGGGTCTCTAAACAAAGCGACTAATGGGAGGTTTCCCCAGCTCCAGCCAGAAGGCATGGGATATGGGCAGAAGAAGACTGCACTGGTGATAGCCTGGGGTCCATCCTTGAGCCGGAATCTAAAGCACTTAGAACCCTGACTCCAGGAAGTCCACTGTGCTATTTGGCCTTGCCCAGGCCATTCACCTCCCTTCTGTCTTCACCCCTTCTTCCCCTTGCCTACTCTGGTAGCATCTCAGGCACATAACAGCGACACCAGTCCAGGGACTGCAGGAAGTTCTTACAGCAACATGGAGTTCAACAGCCTGCATGCGGATTCTAACCTTGGAAGCTCATGACCTGGAAGGAGCCCCGCTCTCTCCTCACCCTGCCTGCGTGTCCCCTCCCCATCAACTTCTTGTCTCTGGCGTCTTTCATTCCCTACTCTTCGCAATAAATCCTCTCCTAAAGATCTCTAGGTTTTTTTTTTTTTCAGAGCACGGTAGCCCATGCCTTTATCGCTTTGATTCTTGTTTTTTTTTATTTTTATTTATTTTTTAATGTGTATGAATGTACTGTCTGCATGTAGGTCTTTGCATCGTGTGTCGTGCAATGCCAGCAGAGGTCAGAAGAGGGTGTCGGATTCCCTTGGGAACTGGAGTTAGGACAGTTCTCATCTGCCATGTGGGGGCTGGGGATCAAACCCATGTCCTTCTGCAAGAGCAGTCGGTCTCTAACCTCTAGGAGGCCTCTCTCCAGCCCCAGTGATCTTTTTTTTTTTTTTTTTTTTTTTTTTTTTTTTAAAAAAAAAAAAAAATAGAGATCATCTAGGAGAGAGATTGAGAAGAGTAGGGAATGAAAGAGCCAGAGACAAGAAGGGGATGGGGAGGGGACACGCAGGCAGGGTGAGGAGAGAGCGGGGCTCCTTCCAGGTCATGAGCTTCCAAGGTTAGAATCCGCATGCAGGCTGTTGAACTCCATGTTGCTGTAAGAACTTCCTGCAGTCCCTGGACTGGTGTCGCTGTTATGTGCCTGAGATGCTACCAGAGTAGGCAAGGGGAAGAAGGGGTGAAGACAGAAGGGAGGTGAATGGCCTGGGCAAGGCCAAATAGCACAGTGGACTTCCTGGAGTCAGGGTTCTAAGTGCTTTAGATTCCGGCTCAAGGATGGACCCCAGGCTATCACCAGTGCAGTCTTCTTCTGCCCATATCCCATGCCTTCTGGCTGGAGCTGGGGAAACCTCCCATTAGTCGCTTTGTTTAGAGACCCTGTCTCCCATTCCTTGCTATGCTTCTCCCTCCTCCTCTCTGCATCTGTCCTCTGGTTAGAGTTGTGTGAAGCGGAAGACAATTTGGGGCTTATTAGTGTCCCAGGGAGACATGTAACTTGTGTTGCTGGGATCCAAACAGCAAGAGTCTTAGCAGCAAACTCCAGCCGAGAAAAGGCTGAGGAATTGTCTCACCTAATTACAGGGAATGGCCCTCTTTGTGTTTGTGATTCGGTACGGTTGTCCGATCGCTTTTGATCGCTTTTCTCCATTTGCTGGCTCAGGCCATGCTGGAATTGTGCTAATTAGAAGAGAAATGGACAGAGTGATCCTGTCAGCCTTGGTTACTGGTGGGGACAAAGCAGAATATTATTCTGAGGCAATGTTTTGTAAGAGCCCTTCTCCCAGCTCTCATTAGGAGGAAGGGGCCTCCAGGAGGGGTAAGTTCCGAATGCCTGGCCTGGCCAATGGAACACAGGGGTGTTCCTGTGCTAATTAACAGGCTCTGCCAGCACTCATGCCAACCTGGGGCCTCAGTGGTACCTGGAGTCCCCTGAAGCCCCCAATTGCCCCTTTCCAAAAGAAAAAGTACCAGAGGCAAAGTGGTAAGACTGAATGCCTTTTCAGGCACAAGGATACACTTCCAAAGTTGCAAAGACTCAATTGGTAGAGAAAGCCAGTTATTGGCCAGTCAGAACTTAAATTGAACTTGGGGAGACCTGTGCTTGACCGCTCTCTGGACTGCTGGGGTCTAGTGGTCTTGGATTCCTCAAAGGTTGTTGGTGAAAACAACATGGAGGACAGAACCTAAAGCTTGGACTGAAGCTAGGAGGAAACCATTTCTTCAACTCCTGAGATCATCCGCCTTGGCCTAGCTGCCCACTTCTAACCTACTTTGTCGACTTTTCTGTGATGCCTTCATCCTGAGGGATCATACAGAGATGAGAGCAACCTCCTGGCAAAGAAGCTTCTTGGCTTCATTACAAAACACCATCTGATGCTGGAATAACTTTCATATTTGTTTCCTTTTCACTGTCCTGATTGACTCCATAAGACCTACAACAAAAAGAAGCTTGCGAACCAATACCAGTTAATAAATGTCTACTTAAAAACTATAAGGGAGAGGGGGAAGAGATGTGTTCTAGTTCGTCTTCCATTGCTGTGACAAAACACTCTGACCGACACCAACTTGGGGAGGAAAGGGTTTATTCAGCTTACATATCCTGGGTCACAGTTCTCACTCAGGGAGCCCAAGGCAGGAACTCAGGGCAGGAACCTGGAGGCAGGAGCTGAAGCACAGGCCATGGAGGAATGCTGTTCACTGGCTTGCTCCCCTGGCTCATGCCCAGCCTGCCTTCTTATACAGTACACAACAACCTGCCCAGGGTGGCACACTCATTGTGCGCTGGGCCCTCCCACACTGCTCGACCATCAAGACAATACTCCACAGATGTGGCCACAGGCCAATCCAATGGAGCCAATTCCCAATTGAGGCTACCTAAACCCAGGTGTGTGAAGTTGACACTAAAGCTATCCAGCACAATTGACCCCTTGTCAACTTGACACACAAAACACATCACTATTAAACCACCACCTTTCCAGTTCTTATCCCCAAAGTTAACATTAATCACAACCTAAGACAGTACAACCTTAAAAGCCCCACAGTCCTTAAAATGTCCAAACACTTAAAAGTTCACAGTCTGTTAAAAGTCTCTTAACTGTGGGCTGCTGTAAAATCGAAAACAAGTACTGTCTTATTTCAAAGGGAAGAATCAGGCACACTCAGACAAAACCCAAGTCCAGCAAAGTAGCTCAAGGCTGGACACCTGGGACTCACTCACAATCTTCTGGGCTCCAAAGGGTTTCAGCAGCTCCCCNATGTAGAGGACATGAGCACAGGGTACAAGACCCGCAGAGACCAGAAAAAAGGGGGGCGGAGGCCCAGAAAGTGGAGAGACAAGCAGGAGTGAGCACCAGTGGTGAGAAGCGGGAAACCAAACCGGAGAAGTCTCTGATAAAGCACAAAGCCTCTTACTAGTGAGCCAGCTCTTGGGCCCCTTTATAAAATTCTAAATTTTGCCCGCCAGGGTGTGATGTTGCACGCCTTAAATCCTACACTTGGGAGGCAGAGGCAGCGATCTTGTGAGTTAAAGGCCGCCTGGTCTACAGAGTGAGTCCCAGGACAGCGGGGCTACGGGGAAGAACCTGCCTCGAAGAGACAAAAAAATAAATAACATTTCTAATTTTTAATTATGTATATTGTATATGGAGGGGTATGTGCATATGAATGCATTGCCTGCAAGTTTGTAAGTGCACCTGTGCCGTGCAGAGCCCAGAGGCGAAGAGGGCATTAGATTCCCTTAGACTGGAGTTTAAGGATGGTTGATAACCACCATGTGGTGCTGGAAAATGAACCTGAAGGGAGGCCTGAGGCCTCTGATCAGCCAGAGATCTTAAATCCACTGAGCCATCTTGGGCTGGATAGCTTTAGTGTCAACTTGCACACCTGGTTGAGGGAGCCTCAATTGGGGAATGGGCTCCATTGGATTGCCCTGTAGCCACATCTGTGGAAAAGTGTCTTAATGTGGAGGGGCAATGTGGGAGGGCCCAGCCCACAATGGAGTGGGGCCACCCTGAGCAGGTTGTTTGTGTACCAATATAAGAGAGACAGGCTGAGCATGTATCCCGGGAGCAAGCCAGTAAGCAGCATTCCTCCATGGTTTGTGCTTTCAGCTCCTGCCGCCAGGTTTCCTCCTGCCCTGAGTTCCTGCCTTGGGCTCCTAAGTGATGAACTGTGACCCAGGAGATGTAAGCTGAATAAACCCTTTCCTCCCCAATTGGTGTCAGTCAGAGTGTTTGTCACAGCAATGGGAAGGGAAACTAGAACAGAAATTAGTGCCAGAGAGTGGGCTGTTGGCTTTGAAGAACCTGATCATGTTGTTTTTTGGGAGGATTGTGGAAGTGTTCGGAACTTTGGCCTGGAAAAAATCACTAATGCCTAAAAATCGTGGCATTTGGACTGAACAGTTTTGCTGAAGGAGTTGTGTAGAAGATGGAGGCCTGGCTTGTGAGTTTCTAGTTTCAAATGGGAGCAAAGAGAGATCATCAGGACTGTAAAATCTGTGGGTTCTGGTCACTTGGGGCTGAAGAATCAGCTGAAGGTAACAAGAGACCAGAACACTGAAGGGAAATCTTTGTTGTACAGGGACAATTGATGCTGTTTTCTTGGGGCTGAAAAATTAGCTGTAAGTAACAAGAGAACGGCATCACTGTGGTGAAATCTTCTTGAAGAATTTCTTCAGGGAGGTCAGCAGAACGAAGCTGTGGTCCAGAGGTGGCCTGAGCCTCCATCTCAACCAGAAGCAGGACTTTGGTAGTATTTAAGAGTCTCCTATTATGGTTCTGGTGTTGAAATATTGAAGGGGGTCCACAAGAGAGCGGCCGAGGCTTGGCACTGTGCGAGGTCAAGAAAGACCATTGGTGGAAGTGCACCTCGGTTGCAGTTTGCAGTGAAGACCCCAGGAGTGCAGGAGTCATGGAGAGAAACTGAGGAGGCTTTGTGTGCCGAAAGGTTAGAAGAGACCGTTGGTGAAGGTTCTGCCTCAGTTTTCAGTGGCGACCCCGCTTTTTGGAGATGCCAGGACAATGGGATGACCACCAAGAGCCACAGCAGTTGAAAATGGAGTCGGCTTGGGCCTGCGAGATGAGCTGTGTGGGCCATGGACGGCAGAGCCGGAGAGCCCAGAAGATTTCACCACAGTGATGCTGGTCTCTTGTTACTTACAGCTAATTTTTCAGCCCCAGCTAACCAGCATCAATTGTCCCTGTACAACAAAGATTTCCCTTCAGGTTCTGGTCTCTTGTTACTTATAGCTGATTCTTCAGCGCCAGCTGACCAGAACCCACAGATTAAACAGACCTGATGATCTCTGCTCCCCTTTGAAACTAGAAACTTCACAAGCCAGGCCTCCATCTTCTACAACTCTTTCAGCAAAACTGTTCCAAGTTCCACAGCCACGATCTTTAGGCATTCAGTGATTTTTCTAGCCCAAAGTTCCGAACACTTCCACAATCCTTCCCCAAAACACCAAGGTCAGGTCTGTCTCTCTGGCACTAATTTCTGTTCTAGTTTCCCTTCCATTGCTGTGACAAAACACTCTGACTGACACCAACTTGGGGAGGAAAGGGTTTATTCAGCTTACATCTCCTGGGTCACAGTTCATCACTTAGGGAGCCCAAGGCAGGAACTCAGGGCAGGAACCTGGAGGCAGGAGCTGAAGCACAAACCATGGAGGAATGCTGCTTACTGGCTTGCTCCCCTGGCTCATGCCCAGCCTGTCTTCTTATATGGTACACAACAACCTGCCCAGGGTGGCACCACTCATTGTGGGCTGGGCCCTCCCACATTGCTCCACAATTAAGACAATTTTCCATAGATGTGGCTACAGGCCAATCCAATGGAGCCAATTCCCCAATTGAGGCTCCCTCAACCCAGGTGTGTCAAGTTGACACTAAAGCTATCCAGCACAAGATGGCTCAGTGGTTAAGAGCTCTGGCTGATCAGAGGCCTCAGGTTCAGTTCTAGCACCCACATGGTGGTTAATAACCATCCCTAACTCCAGTTCTAAGGAATCTAATGCCCTCTTCTGGCCTCTATGGGCTCTGCACGGCACAGGTGCACTTACAAACTTGTAGGCAAAACATACATACACATACAATAAAAATAAAATTTAGAAATGTTATTTATTTATTTTTGTCTCTTCGAGGCAGGTTCTTCCCGTAGCCCCAGCTGTCCTGGGACTCACTCTGTAGACCAGGCCGGCCTTGAACTCACAAAGATCCGCCTGCCTCTGCCTCCCAAGTGCTAGGATTAAAGGTGTGCACCATCACACCCGGCAAAATTTAGAAATGTTATAAAGGGCTCAAGAGATGGCTCAATAGTTAAGAGCATTTGCTGCTTTATCAGAGAACCCAGGTTTGGTTCCCAGCACTCACACTGGATGGCTCACAACTGCCTGTAACTCCAATTTCAGGGAATCAGACACCCTTTTCTGGCCTATGCAGGTCCCTGTACACATGTGCACATGTACACACATAAAAATATAAAAATTAGCCAGGCGAGGTGGCGCATGCCTTTAATCCTAGCACTCGGGAGGCAGAGACAGGTGGATCTTTGTGAGTTCAAGGTCAGCCTGGTCTACAGAGCGAGTTCCAGGCCAGCTGGGGCTACAGGGAGACCCTGTCTCGAAAACGACCAAAATAAATAAGTAAATAAATAATAAAATAAAATAATTATAATAAAATAATGATATTTTTGTATGATAACATAAAATAATGAAAGGTGTTTTGATATTAACAAAATGAGTATACTATGATGGTTTAGTGAGCTAACTAGCAATTTGCTTTCCTTCCAATGGAATGCCTTCTCCAGAAGGACATGCTCAGCTGACAGCTCTTGATTAATCATCAATGGGTGACAGCAGTTGCACTAATGAGCACTTCCTCTTCTCTAGGTCTCAAACAGAGTTGAAAGGGAAGATTTTATATATGGGAGAAGGAAGCTAAACCGGATGGTCTTTTAGGTTGTAGAGTCTAAAAGGACAGGAAGAGATCCAGGCTTATCAGTAGACAAGAGGACAGGGAGCTTAGCAGTGACAAGCAGGATGGCTGACAGGAGAGGGGTACTTGTCACTTGTGATGAGGTCCATGCTGTAAATATGCAAGTTGGCCCTGTAAAAGGAAAAACTGGCTGGCCGTGGTGGTGCACACCTCTAATCCCAGCACTTGGGAGGCAGAGGCAGAGGCAGGTGGATCTCTGTGAGTTCAAGGACAGCCTGGTCTACAGAGCAAGTTCCAGGCCAGCTGTGGGCTACAGGGAGACCCTGTCTCAACATCAAAAAAAGGAAAGAAAAAACTCATCTTCCTATACAAGGTACATATTTATTATGAACACACAGAAAACATACACAAAGTACAATCTTTTAACATCCTAAAATACACATACTGTACATAAATTTATATTATCAATATAAAAATACATCATTAATATTTCTAAGGATGACAAATACAAATCCAATAAATATTGCAATTCTAAAACATCTACTTTACATTAAGTGCTGGTGGATAGGATGACAGTAAAAGGAGGCCAGAGCAGATGAGACAACCAGCCCCTGGCCTCTGGCTGCGGACTGGGCCAGTGTAGGGAGGTGTCCCAGTGTTCTCGCATACTTTTCCAATTTCCCCAAACACAAAAGGGCCTGATATCGTCAACTCTCAAAAACAGAGTGAAGGAAAAAAAGTGACATCATGGTACTATTTTCTGACCACTTGCACACACTCCTTTAACCGTATTTAGTGAGACTAAGAAATATCAATCACAGGCTTAACTTAAAAGCAGCCCCCCACTGGCCCCTCTGGGGAGCACCCCAGCAGCCTGTCTCTCTTCTCAGACTCAGCTTTTGTATTTTGTGCTCCACTATTTTATTCCTTTCGAAAAGTCAAACTGTGTTGATAAAATAACATAAATGAGGGGAAAACAGAACATCAGTTCTAAATCTAGCATGGAAACAAGCACAAATGTCAGTGGTCAAAAGACCAGTTGTCAAACTGGACAGTGCTGTGCCCTGACTGAAACTTAAGACCACACACACACACACACACACACACACACACACACACAAAAAAAAAGACCACAAACTTGACCATAACTTTTCTTGCATCCAAATTGAACTATTGCCACAGAGTTATTCTTTCTATAAAGTTTAGGGGTTTCTCTGTACTTCTCAAATTTGTGAAAGAATATGTCTAATAGATTTTTACTCATGGGCCAGATTTTCAGATTTTAGCACAATCACATGTAATTAACAAAGAACTCCATTAAGAGTTGTATTTAAGCAGGGCGTGGTGGTGCACACCTTTAGTCCTAGAGCTTGGGAGGTAGAAACAGGCAGATCTCTGTGAGTTCAAGGCCAGCCTGGTCTACATGGTGAGTTCCAGGACAGCTGGGGCTACAGGGAGACCCTGTCTCAAAAAGACCAAAAAAAAAAAAAAAAAAAAAGAGTTGTATTTAAGAGAGGGAATTCTCCTGTGTGTACATTTCTGTCAAGCAGGTGAAGTATCTGACATGCGTGCCCTGAAGGAAAGGGGACAAACATCATTAACATTTGATAGCACGCACTAAGTCACTTAGGGTTTCTAGTTTTCAGTCAAATGAAAACTCTCACATACTATGCTGTCAGGCCATACTTACTCTCTCACATTAACCAGAACTCAGAAGTCCTTTTTGTTACCTTCATAATGAATCTGAGGTCTAGAACTCAAGGTGACATAGCATGTGCCTTTCACTCTACAAGCCAATCCCAGGAGTCAGCCATTTGCCTGGAATCAGACCTGCAAGGTGGGGCTGGGAAGCAGGAAACAGATGCTATTAAGGGTGAAAGTATCATGAGGAGTGCAGAGCTTTAAAAGCAGATGCATATCTCAAGAAGGTTCTGTTTACTCCAGCATGGGAGTCCTGAAACCCACTGTATCCTATAGTTCACACGTCAAGATGGATACTCCGGTCCAGAATCTAGTTGGTCTCTGATCTCCTCATCTTGAAGTACAACTCAACAGAACCCATTCAACCGACATGTCACAACTGACTTGCCATTACAGAATCAAAGAACTCCAAGATCCTGGGGCTCCTGAACCACTTGTGGAAATGAGAAAGCACAACTTTGAGCTTTCAGAACGGCAAGACCTCTGGTGTTACTGATATACAGGGATGGGATGCTGACTTAGTAAATGGAAATGATCCTTGGGAGAGCAGATTCTTCTCTTAGTACCAGTGTCCTCAGAGGTATACAGTGGCAGGAGCAGGGGAGAAGGATGGGCCTGGAAGTTCATCCTCTGGTCTCTCCCCAGGAAGCATGAGGTGCGCATCATCAGAGGTGCTCTGGGAAGGGAACTTGGTTCCGGTCTTCAGGACCCTGTCCACAAGCAGCTGCTACTTCCTGGGCTTCTCTAGAATGTTGAGGAACTTCCCTCTTGTCATCTCTCTGGCTGGAATCACAAAGTAAACAAAATATCAATGAAAACCTACAAAAGGGATCATAAGAACTTAAAAGCTCAGATTGCTGGTGAGATGGCTCATGGGAAAAAGTGTTTGCCATTTGAGTTTGAACCCCAGACTCATATTGTGGAACAAGAGAACCAGTTTCCATAAGTTCTCCTTATGCACCACCCCCACCAATAAATAAATGTTCATATGTAGAAAGTACAGGCCAACTGGGGACGATTATCAGCCATCCTTACAAAAATCACCAGGGGGGCTGGAGAGATGGCTCAGTGGTTAAGAGCACTGGCTGCTCCTGTGCAGACTTTAACCTAATATTCATATTCACTATTTCATGAGTTTGTTCTTAGAGGCTAGAATTTAACCAAGATTAGAGTCTTCTCTGGACTGTTGGTCTCTACACAGTTATAATTTCAAATCAAGATCAGTGCTCACACACTCCATCTCTCAGCAGTGGGAGGCCCTGTGCACTGTAATATAACAGGGTTTATATTCCCTCAGAGCAGTTCATCTGGGGATGGTGTAATAAAGCAGGGTTTATAGAGCTTTGGTCTTCTCTCTCTTGGCATTGTCAGTTCGTAGGTATTTAATATAGCCAGGCAAGGTTTATGTGTTATTCTCTGACTTTCAGCACCATCAATCTCTAAATGTTGTAGTTACCAGTAGGTTTATTCAGCTACTTTCCTACATATGAGGCTCCAAAGTAAACGTAAAAGATTTCCCAATTAGAAGGGGCACTCCAGGGGCTGCAGAGATGGCTCAGCGGTTAAGAGCACACCAACTGCTCTTGCAGAGGACCCAGGTTCGATTCCCAGCAACCACATGGTAACTAAGAACCATCTTTAACTCCAGTTCCAGGGGAATCCGATGCTTCCTTCTGACCTCTGCAGCATTGCATGACACAGGTGCACCAACCTACAACAGACAGTATACTCATACACATAAAATAATAAAAATTAAAAAGGGGAACTCCAGAAACCCCCACCATTTCAGTTCTGACAAGTAGATTTGTCAATAAGCATATGCAATATACCACCCCCTTCATCCTCATTCCGTAAGGCCATCTTTTTAGATCTCTTAAATGGATTTAACAGCTCTGAAAGTCTCTGATGGCTGCACTGGAAAGCAAGTCTTCTGGAATTATGCAATGGTCACAATGCAGGTGGTATCCTATGGCAGAACAAGAACACGGCATCCATCTTTGGCCAGAGAAAGGCAGTGGCTAGAGAGGCACCTGTGGCAGTGAGAAGGGTGCTTGCTCCAGCCTTCTTGTTGCCTTTCCCTAGTCCAGACCGAATGATGCAAGACAAATGGCTTCTCACTCTCCTCCATCCCAATCTAAGTTTTAGTTTCTTGTCTACCCTGCCAGGCAATGAAGGCCTGTAATCCCAGTTGCTTAAGAGGCTCAGGCAAAAGGATTGAAAGTTCAAGGCCAGACTAGATAACTTTTCAGGGTCTCCCTGTAGCCCCAGCTGTCCTAGAACTCACTCTGTAGACCAGGCTGGCCTTGAACTCACAGAGATCTGCCTGCCTCTGCCTCCCAAGTGCTAGGATTAAAGGCGTGCACCCACTCTAGTATTAGAACTGAGGGGCTATTTAATGCTAGGCCTTTTGAATAAATTCTGGTCGTATAAATCACACGCATGCACACACACACACAAACAAGAAACAAGTAGGAATATAATAAATGCTACTTTTCTTCCTTAATAAATATAATATAATGATATAATAATATAATTAATAATATAATATAAAAAATAATATAATAAATGCTACTTTTCTTCCTTAATAAATATAATATAATGATATAATAATATAATTAATAATATAATATAAAAAATAATATAATAAATGCTACTTTTTCTTCCACAGTCACTTAAGACTGTGGCTCTTGGCACTCTGTTCTCTACATACTGGTAGGCATTTTAAGTGTTTTGTATTTGGCAAGAAAAAATTCCTTAAAAAAATTTTTTTTTTATTGAAGGCCAGGCCTGGTGGTGCATACCTTTAATCCCAGCACTTGGGAGGCAGAGGCCAGTGGACCACTGTGAGTTCAAGGCCAGCCTGGTCTATGAGTGAATTCTAGGCTAGCTGGGGCTACAGGGAGCCCCTGTCTCAAAAAGACAAAAAAAAAAAATCCTTGAGTGATGGGACTAAATTGTGTGCTATCATACCTGGCAAATTTCTATTTAAAAAATTAAAAAAAAATTGTGTGTATGAATGTATTGCTTACATGTAGGTAGGTGCACCGTGTCATGAAATGCCCTCAGAGGCCAGAAGAGGATGTTGGATCCCCTGAAATTGGAGTTATGGACAGTTGTTAGCTACCATGTGGGTGCTGGGAATTGAACGTGAGTCCTCTGCAAGAGCAGTCAGTGTTCTTAACTGCTGAGCCATCTCTCCAGATCCCAAATTTCTTTTTTATATTCCGTGTGAGTGTGTGTGTGTGTGTGTATACATATGAAGGGCAGTGATGGGGGGGACCCTGCTGTATGTATACTATGACATACATGTGGAGGTCAGAGGACAATTTGTGGGAGTCAGTTCTACCTTACACTATGGATTTGGGGATCAAACACAGTTTGTCAGGCTTGGCAAGCAAGTTCCTGGCTGAGCCATTTGAAGTACTGAAGTAAGGCCAAATTAATAGAGATCAGAGGTCAAGGACTAACTACTCTGGAGAAAATCCAATCAACTACTTATCCATGGGGAGGAAGGAAGAACTTCTTACACAGAACACGGGGTTTGGGGGTGGGCTGCAGCTCAGTCGGTAGAGTGTTTGCCCAGCACTGCATAAACTGGGCACAGTGGCATATGCCTGAATTCACCACAATCAGGAGGAAGAGGCAGGGGGATCAGAAGTTCAAGCCCAGACTCAGCTATAAAGCAAGTTTGATGTTAGTAGGACTACATGAAAAAAAAAAAAATACAGGATTTGAACTTAGTTCCAGCTGAAACACTTGGCAGATAGGTCACCCTTGGGCTGGTCAAGATCTCTAAGCCTCACTTTCTTCATCTATAAAATAGGTAGCATGTGAAGCCTGCCTTGCTGTGCTTTTCTCTTGTATATTAGCAATAGGTGCCCTTGGTATAGTGGCAGTTATTAACATAGAGATGGATTAAGTGAATAGTTCTCTATCCCTTGATAATCTCTGAGTGAATGAATGAATGAATGAATGAATGATAAGGGATTTGGCAATCTCAAAAACTCCAGTGATGTGACTCTTTACCCTTTACCCAGTCCTTAACAAACTTATTTACATATTCAGGTCGAGTGGCTGGCTGAGTTAACTGCCTACTTTTGAGGGCTGGGCATGCTCAGATTTCATTGGTGATTTCTGCCTGTTGTCCTTCTGACTTCCCAATTCCTTACTGTCTGTCCCTGCCACCCCCCCCCCCAAATGAAAGAACTGCTCGGAGTATTTTAAGACTTAGAATTTAAAGACTCAAGTATTTGGGGGCTCAAAAGAGGTTAGAAAGAAAAAAAAAAAAGCAGAAATTCTGAAGTCTCTTGGTGGTAAGTTCTCTCTGAATTTAACCAATCCTTTTTTAACAACCCTCTTTCTATTCAATCATTCCTCCCCCTTCAACCTAATCCAAGTACACAGAGCTGCAGGAAACCACCATAAAAGAAGTCATTCAAAAGACATCATTTTCTACACGGGAGAGAAGAAAGTTTTCCTTCTTGCCAGTCCCATATAGGAGATATACGAATGTGTGACATAGCCGCTCCCTAAAAGAGGGCTGTGCCCTATAAATCAGATCTTAAGCACCAACCCCTTTTTGTGCACAGTGAAATTGCTATGGGTCAGGGGCTGCTCCAGAGCAAGTGCCCTCCTGTTCACTTGTCATCAGGAATGTTAACATTTCTGATTAATTCATATAACCCTTATTTTATTCCTCATTTCTTTATCCTGCTCTGCTGCAGTGTGAAGATTCTTACCCAACCTGCTATAGTAATCACTGCCTGCCAGCCGCACCCCCTAAACCTACTGAAATTGTTTAGTGATGCCAACCGCGCTTTTAATTTGCAAGACATCAGACACAGAGGTAATTTATACCAACATCTGTTCATTTTTGACTTCTGAAACAAACTTGCACATGCTGCTACAAAATCCCATTAGGAGTAGGGAGACAGCCTTCTGCTACTGTTCCGTATTCCTCATCTGCGTACGTACACACACACACACACACACACACACACACACACACACATACACACACACACGAGAGGCTTTATTTGTTTTGAGATGGGGTCTCACTATGTAGCTCTGGTGGCCTGGAACTCCTTTGAACTCACAAGAGAGAAGATCCGCCTGCCTCTGCCTCATCAGTGCTGAGACTAAAGGCAAGTACTGCCTTGCCCAGCTAGGAAGGGTTTTATATGTAAATATATTTTTAGTAACATATCCCTATCAAAGGATTTAAAATCTCTTGGAAGCTATGTGTTGTCACTGGTGTGGTTCTATCACTTCTTCTTCCTAGTAATTAGAGTATATTCTGGTTTATTCTAGATAAAATGGCCAGTATACTCTGGGTTTAATCTGGATACATGATCTTGAGTCTGCCATTTCCAATTCCTCCAGGTTCTCTTGGTTCTTCTCAACTCCCACAAAGAATTATCACAGAAAACAACCAGAGCTGGGGAGATAGCACAGTCATTAAAGTGCTTACTGTGTAAGCATCAGAACCTGAGTTTGATCCTCAGAACCCACATGAAAGTCAGGCATGGCGGTTCGTGTTTGTAATCCCAGTGCTGAGGATGAGGAGTCAGGTGGATCCCTGGGGCTCATGAGTCAGCCAGCCTAGTCTTATTTGGTGAGTTCCAGATTAGTGAGCAAAACTGTCTAAAAAATAAAGGTAGATGCTGCCTGAGAATTCATACATGTATACCTGTCGTAGTTTGTCTTCCACTGCTGTGACAAAACACTCTGACCGACACCAACTTGGGAAGGAAAGGGTTTATTCAGCTTACATCTCCCGGGTCACAGTTCATCACTTAGGGAGCCCAAGGCAGGAACTCAGGGCAGGAACCTGGAGGCAAGAGCTGAAGCACAGGCCATGGAGGAGTGCTGTTCACTGGCTTGCTCTCCTGGCTCATGCCCAGCCTGCCTTCTTATACAGTACACAACCTGCTCAGGGTGGCACTACTCATTGTGGGCTGGGCCCTCCCACACTGCTCGACCATCAAGACAATACTGCAAAGATGTGGCCACAGGCCAATCCAATGGGAGCCAATTCCCCAGCTGAGGCTCCCTCAACCCAGGTGTGTCAAGTTGACACTAAAGCTATCCAGCACAATACCCCACACAAAAAGAAGCAATCCTAGGAGCAAGGGATAAAGTGCAAGGGTAGAGAGAAGGCTTGCCTAGCAGATCCCCAGCACCACACAGACATAGAGAGGTAAGAGGATAAAGGGGTGAGGAGAGAGGGGGAATGGGAAAAGGGGAAGAGAGGAAGAGGAGAGGAAGAGGGAGACAGACAGGGAGAAGGAGGGAAAGAGAGAGCCTGGAAAAAAGAAGGTGACCAGAAAGATTTATCTAGAGTCAGTGAAATTTTTAACTACTTTTGCTTTTGGGTTTATTGTCAACATTACCAGGCTGAAGAGGAAGGCAATGCCTTTACCATTCTAATAACTATGCCAAGGGGCCACTGGTCGTTAGCCACCATGGTATGTGCCTAGCAGATGAGAATCATGATACCCATGTCATTCGTGATTTACAGGTTCTCCTAGGTAGTACGCATAGACCACAAATTGAAAAACCAAACCAAACCAAACCAAACCAAACAAAACACAGTAGAGACCATCACCACAGGGTTAACATGTGAACTGCTGCAGAGGGTGAGGAGGAGACCACTTGTACATATAGAAAGACAACAAATGGCTAGACTACAATCTTCCAGTCTATGTTGCTTCTACTGCCCCCCCCCTTGTAGTTTTCTGTGGTTTCTCTTGGGCTGTCAGGTTCACTGCAGCTGTAAATACCTGGGTATACTTAGAGAGGTCATGGCTGAAGGGAGGACTCTAGCCTCTTACTTTACTTTAGCCTTGCTCTAGCTCCCTCTCCACAATGACTAGCCCCAAACTGCCTTCTCTGCAGTAAATTTTCTGGTGGCTGGGTGAAAAGATTCAGTAGTACAGATTGATTTCTCACCAGCGAGGGGATGAGGGATTACCAGAGGACCCTGGTTAATGAGATTGGGTGCAGAATCTCCCTTGAGACCGGCCCTCTCAGCCAGAGCTTTGCACCTGTTTCCTATGACATATGGGTTTCATTACAGAAAGACTTTTCAGATTATAACTTTGAGGCAATTGCCTGATAAAATTCTGCACTACTTTTATGTAGGGGAACAATGTAAAGATTAAGCAACTTTTTAATGAAATGGAAGAGACTCATATAATCTTTGGTTTTAATTTTCAACCTACTTTAAATATTTTTGTGCTGCAACGTAATTAAAAACATTCACAAGGTAGAGAAGCGCTTACCCCACCCCAATCCAGAAGAACAATAACCAGCTACTTTTAAGAGACTCAACTACCAGCAAGTAGCAAACAAAGGAGCTAGCATGATACTGTCACGGGGGCAGGTCTCTTTGTATTGGACAGGCTTAGATCTGAAGATCAGTTCCCAGGGGCAAGCCACTAGTTTACCTCTTGGAGCTTTAGTTTCCTCATCTGTTCAAGGTGAGAATAAATAATAGAGAGGTCACACATTCATAATTGCTAGCTACTGTCACTATGTCTTTCTTTTGCATCAAAAAAAGGTATTTCTTTAAGTAACAAGATACTTGGGATTTGTTTTAGAGTAATTTATTCCTACTTAAAAACATAGTGCCCTACATATAGTAGCTATGAACGCAAAGTTATAAATTGTTCTTGATTTTATAATGATAAATGAAAAACATCAAAATTCCCTATGGAACAAGGTATGCAAAGATTTGTTACTCACAGTCATAGAAAAACAAATGATGAATGGTACCCCTCATCTGTGGATGCTAGTGCCAATAACCTAGTTGTAAACATTTCTTGTTGGGAGTGATGCATATTGGAAACAACAACAATACCACCAACAACAGAGGGGACTGCATCAAAGAACTGACTGGAAGGGTGAATCTGGCGGGGTTGGGGGTTGGGAGGGGGACATGAGTCTGGATTCGATTTGTAACATAATCTTGTACAAAAAAAATATATGTAAAACAATAAAAAAAACTAAAAAACATTTGTTACTGTTTTGTTAAATGATGAGAACAAAATAGCTTAGTGGGCTAAACTTAATAAAGACAAATGAATAAGCACGCCACTAAAGAGTCAGCTTTTCCCATTCCGCCTCTACCTGATGTGTATCAGAGCAGACCACTGCCCATCTAGGTTTGTTTTTTTAGGTGATACACTTATTCATATATTCTAGTCACTTTATGTACAATAGACGAACATGGAAGGTAAAATGAAATATTAGAGAAACCCACACTGTCAGGAGATGTAGTGTACTCAAGTTATTGTTTTCTGAGTCTGCATTCTTGATCTGTAGGAAGAGTTCTGGAGTAAACATCAGGTTTCTTTAGTAGGAGATACCTCTTGCCTGTTGCTACATCACATTAATCAGATTTTCAAATTCCAGTTCTAACTGTGCAGTCTCAGAAACTGGCTACCTATCAAACTGACATCTGGTCTGCCTCACTGATAAAGCTGATAAAGTTCGAAATGGGCTTTCATTAGTTCAGTAAGTGGTATGTGCTTCAAGCTGCACCACAGAATCATCCTGTCCTGCTACCTTCAAACTCATATGACCACTGTGCTCTGTCTGGATTCCTTCCCTGGGTTTCTGGTCAACCAAGCAAGCACTGGAGTTTCCATGCGCAAGGGATACCATGCCTGCATCAAATGAGCAAGCATGAAGCATGAGACAAAAGGACGCTTATTGATTTTGTAATAAGATGATCAACTGTGGGGGCTGGAGAGATGGCCTAGTGGTTAAGAGCACCGACTGCTCTTGCAGAGGACCCGGGTTCGATCCCCAGCACCCACATGGCGGCTGAGAACCGTCTGTAACTCCAATTCCAGGAGAACTCCAGTTCCAGGGGAATCCGAGACCCTCTTCTGACCTCCACAGCTTTGCACGACACGGGTGCACAAACCTACATGCAGACAGTACATTCATACACATACAAAAATAAATAAAATTTAAAAAAATTTAAAAGAAAAGAAAAAGATGATCAACTATAAAATGGTAACATACACACTTTGCAACTGGGTGGTACATATACTCTGGTAGATTGAATGACTGCTAGGAGAGTGAACTTCAAGCCCAGTGCTGCTGCTGACCTCTGATGGGCTTATGGAAAAGGTACCAGCTATACCCTAGAGTTCATTTAACAATTAATCCTAAATGCCAGATGAGTCAGTTCTAAGGTTCTCTGGGAAAAGTTAGGGCACAGCGAAGACAGTGCCTCTGTTGATAGACACATTCATTAATTCTTTAACTATGTCTCTCTAAAGTTTTGCTTACTCCTCTTCTTCAATCTAACATTATAGGAACATGCCGGCGTGTGGTGGCGCCGCCTTTAATCCTAGCATTTGGGAGGCAGAGGCAGGCAGATCTTCTGTGATCAAGGCCAGCCTGTTCTACAAAGTGAGTTCAGCGACAGCTGGGGCATAACAGCTAGACCCTGTTTCAAAAAGGACCCAAAAAAAAAAAAAAAAAAAAAAACCAAAAAAACAACAACAAAAAAAACCAAAACATTATAGGAACACAAAAGACAAATACAAACACACAAAAAACCAAACCCTGTGACTCTTACCGGAATGATGTTGGGTGTTAGAGGCAGCTATCTTTTTCTATTTTTTTTTAAAGGCGTGTGCCACCACGCATTTATTTATTTCTGTATGTGTATCAATGTACTGTCTGCATGCAAGTGTGTGTACCCCTGTCGTGCAATGCTGCGGAGGTCAGAAGAGGGTCTTGGATTCCCCTGGAACTGGAGTTCTCCTGGAATTGGGAGTTTCAGACGGTTCTCGGCTGCCATGTGGGTGCTGGGGATCAAACCCTGGTCCTCTGTAAGAGCGGTCGATGCTCTTAACCACTAGGCCATGTCTCCAGCCCCGGCAGCTATCTTTTTCAACTATAATAGTATAATTATAATACTTGTAGCAAAAAGGAACACATAAAATCCTGGTTAGTTAATTTTAATTCAATGCACCAAAAGGCTGTTCATTTAATTAGCTTCACAGAAGATGTTTTGTAGATATAGTCTGATTTGTTATTATTTTGACTCTTATTGATCTCTGAAACCTTGAATGTACTCTCATAATTATGACCAGACAGAGTACTTATCAGCCTATACAGTAAAGTAAGTCATACAGAGTACCTACTACGTACAAGATATTACAAAGATTAAAATAAATTTAAAGATATGCTGTCTGGGGACTGGAGAGATGGCTCAGCAGTTAAGAGCACCAACTGCTTTTGCAGAGGACCCAGGTTCAATTCCCAGTGCACATGGCAGCTAACGACTGTCCCTAATTCTAGTTCCAGGGAATCTGATGCCCTCTTCTTACCTCCAAGGGCATTGCATGACACGGGTGCACATATACATGCTGGCAATACACTCATATATATAAAATTAAAAAAAAAAAAAAAGCCAGGCATGGTGGCTCACACCTTTAATCCCAGCAGGCAGATCTCTTTGTGAGTTCAAGGCCGGCCTGGTCTACATAGTGAGTTTCTGCACAGCTTGGGGCTATAGGCTACTCTGCATCAAAAAGATCAAAGAGAGAGAGAGAGAGAGAGAGAGAGAGAGAGAGAGAGAGAGAGAGAGAGAGAGAGAATTCTTAAAAGCCTGCTGCTTTTGAGGTGAAGCTAAGTGTTCACAGATATTTTGGTTGCATTAGAGAAGAACTGTCAAAAAAAAGCCAATGTGATTTGTAATGCTGATTTCAATTTTGTGGGAACTGGCAAGTTTTCCTGATATAATGGCACGCAGCAGAGCAGTTGCAAGGCAGCGCCAGACAGATTCTTCACCAAATTCGAGTTTAGTATCAAATCTCCTTTCTAAGAGGAACACTAAGTGACCAATAATTCAAGTCCAAGACTAAGCACTTTTTAATACCTCCAATGTGAGAATGGCTGGTGCTGGTGCCACTGACAAGCGAAGGAGAAGCTGGAAACTGGGCTTAATGCCGACGGCTGGGGAAAAGTCTCTTGGAGTCTCACTGCCCTGAGATACCTGGCGGCTTTATAGCATAAAGTAAGGTCTGCAGACCATTCCAGAATTAGGTAGTACTCTCACCTTTCTCTAAAATATGTAAAACTAGCACTTTGAAAGTCAGAAGACTAGCCTTGAGGCTTTTGCCTGAGGTTCTCTGGGCATAAGTATTAAAAAAGAAAAAAGGAAGGAAGCGGGGAGAGGAGAAAAAGAGAGACTGAAATACTACCCGAATGGCCTGGGAGCTGCATCAGTGGCCCAGTGTTTTTTTTTTTTTTTTGGTCTTTTTTGAGACAGGGCCTCCCTGTAGTCCCAGCTGTCCTGGAACTCACTCTGTAGACCAGGCTGGCCTTAAACTCACAAAGATCCGCCTGCCTCTGCCTCCCGAGTGCTAGGATTAAAAGCGTGTGTCACCACACTCAGCTTAGTGGCCCAGTTTTAATCCCAACACTTTGGGAGGCAGAAGAAGGTAGATGTCTGTGAGTTCAGGGCCAGCCTGGTTTACATAAGTGAGTATCAGGCCAACCAGAGGTACACAGTGAGCGCTTGTTTCAAAAAACAAAACAAAGCAAACAAAAAAATTTATCCTGACAATTAAAAAAAATCATTTTCGGTGAGTATCTTCCAGATTCTTTTGTTACTGTGTGTCAACCCTATAACAGAAAAGGGAAGGGTGGGGTAGCTAAGAACAGTGCTTCTTACAATTACCTCAGAGAAAGTTACTTTTACATCGAATATTTTTTCTTTGATGCATAATAAGTACCATTTCCAGAGAATGTTTAATCCAACAAGTAATAGAAGAAAAAAAAATTAAAACTCAATGAATGGGTAAGCAAATTTGGACAGTCCCAATATGGAAAAAATTGTAATGGTGTTTCATAACAGAAGAAAAAAAAAAAAGAACAGAAATATCCAGCTAACAGATTTATTTTCAGAATATAAAACATCAAGTAAGAACATAAAATATGGGAAATGTCAGCCGTGATGTCTGAAGATTGAAGGCAGAAGCACAAGAATCTTAATTGTCAGGCATTTGAAAAATGCTGTATTCAGGTGAAAGCCTATGTTTCTCCAACAATCCTTGCCTAGCCCTCTTTTAAGAGCAAAACAAGACTAGGTTTCAAATATGTAATCTTTCTTATCCCCATTCTCCCTAATAAAAAGCAAAACAACAAAAAAGCCTTGAAGATTTGTATTTAAGAAATGGGGGCTGGAGAGATAGCCTAGCGGTTAAGAGCTCCGACCGCTCTTGCAGAGGACCCAGGTTCGATCCCCAGCACCCACATGGCGCCCGAGAACCGTCTGAAACTCCAATTCCAGGAGAACTCCAGTTCCAGGGGAATCCGAGACCCTCTTCTGACCTCCGCGGCATTGCACGACACGGGTGCACAAACCTGCATGCAGACAGTACATTCATACACATACATAAATAAATAAAATTAAAAAAAAATGAGAGGTAACTCCTTCTTACATGTATTTGAGGATCTCAAGTAGCCCAGGGTGGCCTCAAATCTGCTATGTAGAAGATAACCTTCAACCCCGATCCTCATGCCTCTACCTTCAGAGTGCTGGGATTACAAGTGTGTGTTATCATGGCTGGTATATTCAGTGCTGGAGAGTGTGTGCTGTATATACACCAGGCAAGCACTCTACCAACGAAGCTATATTCACAGCACCTCCTCTTTTTCCAGACAAGGTCTCATGTAGCCCAGGCTACATAGTAGCCAAGAGCCAGATGAACCCCTGATCTTGCCTGTGCCGACTGAGTGCTGGTGAGATGGCACGTGGATGCTACCATCCTTCACTCATTTGGTTCCCTTCTCAAGAGTAAAAGTCATTTGCATGAAAAACAATGAAATCAAAGCAACAAATTAATACTCCAGAGGCTAGAATTTTTGTTTGTTTGAAACACACTACGTAGCACTGGATGGTCTCGAACGCTATGTAGAATAAGTCGGCTTTGAACTGTCTGCCTTCGCACCTCTGCCTCCCAAGTGCTCGTATTTAAAAAAAGCCTGCTCCACTATACTGGCTCAGAGGCTATTTTTATTAAGCACCTATCTATTTGTGCAGAACACTCCTGCTTCAGGGCTTTCCTATTCACGTTTCAAGGCTCTTACACATAATACGTCCTTGTGAAAGTCTAACAACTTCACATAGTTAATATCTTTCTCCATAAAGTGAGAACACCAGAAGGTAATAACCTATCATAAAGGTTAAGGTAGAACAACTGGTTAAGTGACTTATCAGGACACAAAACGTTTTGTCATAACTTAGAATAACTTATTCATAGCCTGTATTCTGCTCTCAAGAAAATCAGAACAAGATCAAAGTATAGAGAATTCCACACAACTTGGATATCCAGACAACTTTCAGGAGCTGCTTAAATCCAGGGAGAAAGAAAGACCAGCTTTCTTGACCCCAGGGCAGAGAAAGAGTTATATCTTTACACTGAGAAGCCAATAAAAACCCCTCTTGATTATAATTTAGATAAGAACCACTAGATTGAATAATAACGTCTGAAGCTCCCCTGGCTGTTTCACCTTGAGATGTCCATCACTGGGTTAAACATGATGCTAATTGCATTCGGATTGATTAATTTCTCTCACTCCTGTCTATTCGAATAACGCTTAACAAAATAATCATAGCACCTAGAGCCAAATCTTTTCTGTCAAAGGAATGAAGCCATCAGAACAGGCAGAGATGAAAGAAATGAAGATGACCCATAATTACTGCTACGGTGATATCATTACCATATTATACAAAATGAGCATGGGGGGAGGGGTGGGGAAAAGGAGGGGCTGAGATTATTTTTTAAAATGGAACCCTACAACCTAAGAATACAGATTTGACATCATGTGCAATGCCCAGAAATACAGGACTAAAAGGGAAAAAAATTTGTTTATGAAATTGTGAAGTCCAACAAACACCACAGCCCAAGACACACCAAGTAACTTGGAGTACGGGCAGGTTTTACCCACATCATTGTTTCCCATTGTAGTAACTCTCTGAATGACTTGCAAAGAAAGTGAGAAACTGTCTTCTTTTACATCACAAGGGTTCCCACAGTTATCGGGAGAATTTTTCTTTAAGTAGAAAATATTCTGCTGGGCGTGGTGGTGCATGCCTTTAATCCTAGCACTTAGGAGGCAGAGGCAGGTGGATCTCTGTGAGTTCAAGGCCCACCTGGTCTACAGAGTGAGCTCCTGGCCAGCTGGGACTAAAGGGAGACCCTGTCTCAAAAAGACAAAAAAAAAAATTTTTTTTTGATGTCATTAGAGGTAGTCTTGTTTGTAAAATTATGGCCTAGGTTTTAACTGTAACTAATTTTAGCTTAAGACAAAAAAATAAATGTCTATGCATTTCACATATGGTTTATTGGACTGCAATGGGCTAATTTCACCAAAGAAGACCACTACGACACAAAATAAAACCAACAGAAAGTCTTTAGTCAGCTGACAAATACACACTGACATTCAGTCAAATGTGTGTAGCCCTAAGCTGGGAGGCGTTTTTTTTTTTTTTTTTTTTTTTTTTTTTTTTTTTTTTTTTGTGTGTGTGTGTGTGTTTTTGAGACAGGGTCTCCCTGTAGCCCCAGCTGGCCTTGAACTCACAGAGATCTGCCTGCCTCTGCCTCCCTAGTACTGTGATCAAAGGTGTACGCCACCACACCCAGCTTAAAGACGGTTCTTAGCCACCATGTGGGTGCTGGAGGCGGTTTATTTTTTTTTCAAGGTTTTTTTTTTTAATTTATTTTGTATGTGTATGAATGTACTGTCTGCATGTAGGTTGGTACACCCGTGTCATGCAATGCCGAGGAGGTCAGAAGAGGGCGTCGGATTCCCCTGGAACTGGAGTTAAAGACGGTTCTCAGCTGCCATGTGGGTGCTGGGGATTGAACCGTGTCCTCTGCAAGAGCAGTCGGTGCTCTTAACCACTAGGCCATCTCTCAGGCCCCCGCTGGAGGCGTTTTATGAGAAGAACCATATCCTGTGGTGGAAAGTTTAAGTTCCCAAGCCCCTCTAACAATTCCTGTTCTCTAAAAGCAAGCCAAGGGGCTGGAGAGATAGCCTAGCAGTTAAGAGCGGCGACTGCTCTTGCAGAGTACCTGGGTTCGATCCCCAGCACCCACATGGCGGCTGAGAACTGTCTGTAACTCCAATTCCAGGAGAACTCCAGTTCCAGGGGAATCTGACACCCTCTTCTGACCTCTGCAGCATTGCACGACATGGGTGCACAAACCTACATGTAGACAGTACATTCATACATATAAAAAATAAATAATTAAAAAATACAATAGTTCTAAAAAAAATAAAAAAATAAAATAAAACCAAGCCAAGCATAAAGTACAGAAGCCATGCAGAATGAGTTAAGTTTCTAAGCAACCAGGTACACGTTGAGATGTTCTTAAAGTCCTGCCCCACTTCAGTTGAATTAAACTTTTCTTTTTTAATTAAATAATTAATTAATTAATTGTATGAATGTACTGTCTGCATGTAGGTTTGTACACCCATGACGGAGGTCAGAGGAGGGCGTAGGATTCCCCTGGAACTGGAGTTAAAGATGGTTCTTAGCCGCCATGTGGGTGCTGGGGATCGAACCTGGGTCCTCTGCAAGAGCAGTGGGCACTCTTAACCGCTAGGCCATCTCTCCAGCCCCTAAACTTTTCTTTTATTCACACACTTTGAGCTAAGTTTTAACTTCTAGGCTCAGCTGGGTCCCATAATATGGCATAACTATGGGCAAACTTTAGAGTGCAGGCAGCCAGGGATAGAGGCTTATATCTGTAATTTCAGCTCTCTGGCACTTGACATTCGGAGGTAGCAGTTTGAAGTCATCCTTAGCTACAGAGTTCAGACCAGTTTGGGATATATGAAACCCTATCCCCCCAAAAAACAGACCCCTACAAGTAAATCATTTACATTCCTAAACATCAGTTTTCTTGTCTGGAACTATGAAAAAAATCTTTGCAGTCTTGTAAGATTAATTGGAATATTTAAAAATATTTTATTTATTATTTTTATTTTATGTGTATGCATGCAGTGCCTGTATGTACAGGTCACCCATGTCATGCAATACCCAAGGATGTCAGTAGAGGGCATCGGATTCCCTGAAACTGGAGTTACAGACAGTTGCTAGCTGCCACAATTTGAATCTGGTCCTCTGCAAGAACACCCAGTGCTTGTAAATACTGAGCCATCTCCCCAGACCCTAGTCAGAAAACTTTTTAAAAGAAGGGGGAAAAAAAACAGATGTGGTGGTAATCCTTTTTGTTTTTTTTTTTTTTGAGACAGGATCTTGCTGCAACCCCAGATGTTCTGGAACTCACTCTATAGACCAGGCTGGCCTTGAACTCACAGAGATCTGCCTGCCTCTGCCTCCCAAGTAAGTAATCCCATTTTGTGATCCAAGCACTCAAGAGCCTGAGGCCAGAGGATTGTCCTGAGTTTGAGGCAAGTTTGGGCTACACAGCCAGTGCTACATTATCCAGGCATATACGGAAAGAGCTCCTCTCAAAAAAAAAAAAAAAACCCCAAAAGGCCAGCACTCGGAGGCAGAGGCAGGCAGATCTCTGTGAGTTCGAGGCCAGCCTGGTCTACATAACAAACTCCAGGCCAGCTGGGACTAAAGGGAGACCGTGTCTCAAAAGGACAAAAAACAAAACAAAACAAACAAACAAACAAAAAGCAACAGAAAACAATTTAGACTGTTTGGCCTATAGCAGGGAAATCAATAAATGGTAGCTATTGTTATATCCTTCATGACTCAGCTCAAATGCCCTTGCTCAGACAGGCCTTCCTTGACCAAAGTGAGACTTCTTCAGGTACTGACTCTCATATCGACCTATTTACTTTTTTCATAGTACTTACAAAATCTGAAATTAACTTTATCTTCTTGCTTCATGAAGTTCTGTAGAACCTGCTGTACTCCTCAGCAAAGAGTACAATACCAGACACAGAGTAGCTGCCAACATTTACTCATGTGTGATGAAAGAACTCTACATCCTCTCAAAAGGAAGTTTTTTTTTTTTTGTTTTATTTTTTTAGATAAGGGTTCACAAGCCCAGGCAGCCCCTGAAGTAGATGGTAGTTAAGGATGACCTTGAACTCCTGATTTTCCTGAATCTACCTCCTACCTGCTGGGATTACAAGTATGTATCTCCTAGCCTCCATCTTAAATTCTTTTGAAAAAATTATTTTTATTTTATGTGTGTGAGTGTATTACTGCATCTATGTAAGTGCACCTGTGTCACACAATGCCCATGGAAGTCAGAAGAGTGTGTCAGATTCCCTGTAACTAGAATTACCAATGGTTGTTAGCTGCAATGTGGGTGGTGGGAACTGAACCCAGCCTTCTGCAAGAGCAGCCAGTGCTCTTAACCACTGAGCCATCTCCCCAGCCTCTTAAATTCTTTAAAAACAGCTGGGCATGGTGGTGCACGCCTTTAATCCCAGCACTTGGAAGGCAGAAGCAGGTGGAGCTCTGTGAGTTCAAGGCCAGCCTGAGCCATAGTGAGGCCAGCTGGGACTAAAGGCAAAAACAGCAAAAACAACAACAACAACAAAAAACAAATTACTTAAGGCTGGGTGTAGTGGTGCATGCCTTTAGTCCCAGCAGAAGGCAGCAGCAAGACAGCTGGGGCTACATAGGAGAGAGAGAGAGAGAGAGAGAGAGAGAGAGAGAGAGAGAGAGAGAGAGAGAGAGAATTGATTTTCATTTTATGTGCGTATGTGTATTCCTGACTATTTAATTATGTGTGTGTAGGAGGAGCCCATGGAGGCTAGAAGAGGCTATCACGTCTCCTGGAACTGAATTTAGGTCCTTTGGAAGCACAGTAATTCTATTTTTGTTTTTTGTCTTTTGAGACAGGATCTTGCTATCTTGCTACAGCCCCAGCTGTCCTGGAACTCACTCTGTGGACCAGGCTGGTCTTGAACTTACAGAGATCCGCCTGCTTTTGCCTCTGCTTCTCGAGTGCTAGGATTAAAGGCATGAGCCACCACGCCCAGCTTAAAGACGTTCTTAGCCACCATGTGGGTGCTAGGACTTGAACCAGGGTCCTCTGCAAGAGCAGTTGGTGCTCTTAACCGCTGAGCCATCTGTCCAGCCCCCTAATTCTTTTTTTAATTTTTTTCCATCATTTTTTTAAATTTATTTTTTTATGTGTTTGAATGTACTGTCTGCATGTAGATTTGTTTCATGCAATGCTGCAGAGGTCAGAAGAGGGTGTCAGATTCCCCTGGAACTGCAGTTAAAGATGGTTCTCAGCCGCCATGTGGGTGCTGGGAATCGAACCCTGGTCCTTGGCAAGAGCAGTCGGTGCTCTTAACCGCTAGGCCATCTCTCCAGCCCCAACCCCCTAACTCTTAATGAAACATTGTACGCAGCCAGGTGTGGTGGTGCTTGCCTTTAATCCTAGCACTCAAGAAGCAGAGGCAAGTGGATCTCCCTGAGTTCCAGGACAGCTTGGTCTACACAGCAAGTTCCAGGCCAGCTAGGACTACAACAGGGAGACCCTGTCTCAAAAATATAAAAAAAAGAAAAGAAAAGAAAAGAAACATTGTAGGCAAGAAAAATTTGCACATGTAAAATAATTACACATTCTGCCTTTTGACTCAACTTCTACTATAGCACATATATCCATTTCAATAGTACTTATAATAATGGAGATGAGACACTGGAGTATCCATCTACCGTTTGAATAAACTATAGCATACCATGTTATGTTATACTGTTTACTGTACAAAAAGATCTCTAGAAGGAACAGTTAAATGAAATAAACAAGGTAGGGGGCTGAAAGGTGGCTCATTAAGAACAATTGCTGCTCTTCCAGAGGACCCGGTTTGATTCCCAGGACCTACATAGTGGCTACCAGTCCATAACTCCAGTTGCAGGGGCTCCAACACTCTCTGTTGGCTTCTGCAGACATTGCATACATGTGGTACACTTACATACATCCAGGCAAACACTCATAAAATAAAAATAATAAAGTATTTTAAAACAATGGAAAAAGAAAAACAAGGTACAAGCATGTATATGATGTGTTAACTTATACAGAAATTTAGGAAGATGGTAAATACATAAAATATGCATACTTACTTTTTTCAAAAGAAAACAATACAAGGACAAAGTTTGATATTAGGTTTTACTGATAAAGGGGGCTTGTTATCTAGAGGAGGGAAATCAGGGAGAAGTGACAGAATAGGAAGTAGATTTGAATAAACCTTATTCAGATTTTTGCTTTGGGATACTATGTAAGTACTTATATATTAAACTCTGAAGTACACATGCTTCTGGAGCATCGAAAGCAACAGAATGAGACTGCAGAGGATGAGCAGGAACTGTCAGAAGTCTTCATGAAAACTTTAAACTACACAGCTCACTTTAGTCATTTCAGAAAGAGAGAGACCACTGCAAGTGTCTGAAGCTTACTTCTCCAGGCCTGTTTGGCTAATCTTTGTCTAGAAACTGCTGAGAAATCCAAGGCTCTGATCCCAAGCCTAGAAGGGTGCTTTGAAGATGAGGAATAGTAGCAGATTCTTGATGATATCTAGACTAAGTGCAGCTTCCAGTATTAATCTTGGGAGCCATCTCTACAACAGCACTACCTTCCCGGGGCTGCAACCACTTCACACAGAAATACTGTTGTAGAAGACACTTGGCCTTCTGTTGTTGTTGTGTGTGGTTTGTTTGGGTTTTTTTTTTTTTTTTTTTTTTTTTTTGGTCTTTTTGAGACAGGGTTTCCCTGTAGCTCTGGCTGTCCCTGTCTGTAGAGCAGGCTGCCCTAGAACTCATAGAGATCCACCTTGCTCTGCCTCCCAAGTGCTAGGATTAAAGGTGTGAGCCCTAACACCTGCCTGTTGTGGTTTTGAAATTGAATCCCACTCTGGCCTCAAACTTGTGACAATCCTTCTGCCTCTTAGGTCCTGGGATTCCAGGTGTGAACCACCACACTTGGGTGGGCTTTTGGAGAGGAAAGGCTGGCTTGCCTGGGTCTGGGTGGCTGTTTTCACAGTGGCTGTTAGGTCATGCTGACCATGTCATCTGGTGCAGCCTTGCAGGGCCTGCTGTGGCCACAAATGCCAAAAGCTAGGAACAGTGAAGTACGCCGCTGTGGAAGCAAGCTCTTGACTACCTCAGACTCCACATTATTTTTTTGTTCCTGATATTTCATTTCATAGTATTCTATTATCAACATAGTTTTTAGTTTTTGAAGCTAATTGGAATATTAAAACATGTATAGGGGAAGAATGTTCTACCTAGATGCAAAAAGGAGAATTAAACTGGAAAAAAAAAAATCTATCAAGTTGAAAAAAGCAATCTGTAAAATTTGAAATAAATGGAATAATTTAAATACATAAAGTTTGGTATAACCATACAGTACAAAGTAAAAAAAAATTTTTTTGGTCTTTTCGAGACAGGGTCTCTCTATAGCCCCCGCTGGCCTAGAACTCATTCTGTAGAGCAGGCTGGCCTTGAACTCACAGAGATCCACCTGCCTCTGCCTCCAGAGTGCTGGGATTAAAGGGATATGTTACCACCATCAGCCTTAGTACAAAGTAAATTTTATTTTATTTATTTATTTATTGTTTTTTGTTGTTGTTGTTTTTGAGACAGGGTCTCCCTTTAGTTCCAGCTGGCCTGGAGCTCGCTATGCAGACCAGGCTGGCCTTGAATTCACAGAGATCTGCCTACCTCTGCCTCCATGTGGGTGCTGGGAATCGAACCCAGATCTTCTGCAAGAACAGTCAGTCCTCTTAACAGCTGAGCCATTTCTCCAGCCCCATACAAAGTAAAATTTAAAAGGTACGCTAAAATTATATGTATAGTTACACACATTCCTGGAGCACATATCTTTTTTTTTTGGTCTTTTTGAGACACAGTCTCCCTTTAGTCCCAGCCGGCCTGGAGCTCGCTCTGTAGACCAGGCTGGCCTTGAACTCACAGAGATCCACCTGTCTCAGCTTCCCCAGTGCTAGGATTAAAGGCATGCACCACCACACCCGAGGGAAACATATATCTTAAGGATACAAAGGAAACAAAACAAATTTAACTTTATCCTGCAGTCTTATTGTTATGCAGAGTTAGTGCTTTTGGAGCTTTTATTTGAGACAGTTTCTCTGTAGGCTGCTGGCCTGTAACTCATTACGTATACCAGGCTGGCCTCTATCTCACAGATATCTGTCTGCCTATCTCTGCCTCCTACATCTTGAGTAGTGAGATTAAGGACATGTACCCACATACACCAGGCTGGAGCTATTTTTTAAATTAAAGCAAATGATTTTAAAATCAAATACACTAAATAAAACTCCTATTCTTTTTTTAAATTTTATTTATTTATTTATTATTTATTTATTTATTTATTTGTATGAATGTACTGTCTGCATGTAGGTTTGTGCACCCATGTTGTGCAATGCCCCAGAGGTCAGAAGAGGGTGTCGGATCCCCCTGGAACTGGAGTTCTCCTGGAACTGGAGTTATAGGTGGTTCTCAGCCGCCATGTGGGTGCTGGGGATAGAACCCGGGTCCTCTGCAAGAGCAGTTGGTGCTCTTAACCACTAGGCCATCTCTCCAGCCCCTAAACTCCTATTCTTTTAACATGAAATGGGCCTGTTAGTGGTAGGAATATTTAATTTTTTTTCCACTTTTTTTCAAGAGATGACTCAGCAGGTAAAGGCATTTGCTGCAAGCTTGATGACCTGAGTTTAATCCTTGGGACCCACAAGGTAGAAGGAGAGAATTGATTCCTGCAAGTTGTCCTCTGAAGCAAGAAGATCAAGAGTTCCAGTACAGGGCTGGGAAGATGGCTCAGTGGGTAAGAGTGCTTGTGCAAGCACAAAGAGCTGGGTTCAAACCCCCAGTACTCATGTAACAATTAGGGCAATACTGCATGGACCTCTAATTCCAGTGCTGTGGGGTTGGAGACAGGAAGATTTAGGGGGCTTGATGGTCACCAGCCTTGCTCCAGGTTCAGTGAGAGACCCTGTCTCCAGGGAATGAGGTGGACAGCAACAGAGCAGGATGCCCGATGTCTGCATGGCAGCACACACCAACAGTTCTAGGTCAGCCTGTTACACCATGAGAACTTGTCTCAAAAAACCCAACCCAAACCTCAAACATATTTTCCAAAACTGTTAATGGAGAGGGCCTAGAAATTATGATTGTGCAATAACATGAACACCATTAGTGCCTCAATTTCCTCTAAAAGAAACCAAGTTTCCAGCCGAGCTTGGTGGTGCACACCTTTAATCCTAG
Source organism: Rhizomys pruinosus (assembly GCA_009823505.1). Taxonomy (NCBI): domain Eukaryota; kingdom Metazoa; phylum Chordata; class Mammalia; order Rodentia; family Spalacidae; genus Rhizomys; species Rhizomys pruinosus. The sequence continues at coordinate 725,066 of VZQC01008909.1, forward strand.
CACTTGGGAGGCAGAGGTGGGTGGATCTTTGTGAGTTCAAGGCCGGCCTGGTCTACAGAGTGAGTTCCAGGACAGCTGGGGCTACAGGGAGACCCTGTCTCAAAAAGAACAAAGAGAAAAAAAAAAAAGAAACCAGTTTCCTTGGAGAAATTGAAAAGATTTAAAGACTGGAGAAGTAAATGACATGCCTGAAAGCAAAGAAGTCAGCAAAAATTACTAAGGTAATAGGAGCCAACTCAAAGGGCTAGCTGATAAGCCATAGTTGTGAAGCAAAAACAGTCATGGTTACAATAGATCAAACCATATTGAGGGCTGGGAGGTGGCCTAGCAGTTAAGAGTGTCGACTGCTCTTACAGAGGACCGGGATTCAATCCCCAGCACCCACATGGAGGCTGAGAACCGTCTTTGACTCCAGTTCCAGGTGAATCCGACACCCTCTTCTGACCTCTGAGGCATTGCAGGACATGGGTACACCAACCTACATGCAGACAGTACATTCATACACATAAAAATAAATAAATAAAATAAGATAAAAACATATTGAATACAAATATCTATGGTGTTAAAAATAATATATCAGTCATTATTCTGAAAACTAATGAACAGAAAAAAATTTATTTCTGCTACCTCCCTCCTTGGACTGGATTTCAGAGAAGCCAATTAAAAGCTAATTTAATAAGATAAAAAGGGTAGCTATTGTTGGGGGTGGTGGCGCACACCTTTAATCCCAGCACTCTGTACTTCAAAGCCAGCCTCATCTACATAGTGAGTTCCAGATCAGCTGGGGCTAAAGGGAGACCCCATCTCAAAAAGACCCCCCCCCAAAAAAAAAGAAAAGAAAAGAAAAAAAAAGAATAGCTATTACTGGGGTTGAAGAGATGGCTCAAGGGTTAAGAGCACTGGCTACTCTTGTAGAAGACCTAGGTTAGAATCCCAGCACTCATATGGGGGCTAACAACTATCTATAACTCCAGTTCCAGGGGATAAAATGACCTCCTCTGACTTCTCCGGCATTGCACAACAAGGGTGCACTTACACACATACACATAAAATAATAATGAAAATAAAATATTTACAAAAAAGCTATTAGTACTATTATTTTTAAAAGAAGCAGGCTGACAGCATCCAAACATACTAATCTTCACTCAAAACTTGAAGAAATACTCATTATATGCTTCTTTACCTGAAACATGGAAAAACCCAAAAGAATGGGAGATGTGAGGTTACAGGGAGGATTAAAATAGATCTGATTTTTGTCAACCAAATATAATGTGTGAACTTTGCAAATTGAATCAAACAAAGCTATTATCAACCAATCATAAGCACAATTATAACACAATTTTAAGCTTAACTAGACATGGACTATAGTACACATGGTTAAGGAATGATATTATTTTGCTCAGTGTGATAATTATTGTATTATTTAAGGGGTAGAAATACATTTATAGATGAAATAAATAAAAAAGAAAACCTCACTAAACACTCCTCTGAACATAATAGTCTTTTATCACTATGTATCAGGATATAGAAACTACATGAATGAGCTCCCAGATAAGAGTAGGCCAAGGAAGAGCTGGGGACAACGAACTGTTGCAGAGGTCTTGGAAACCATTGGGCAGGAAAATCATTATAAAGGAAGTAACTTTTCATGTCATGTATGTTTATACCCATCATTAAAATCCTTGGGTAAGGCCAGGCGTGGTGGCGCACGACTTTAATCCTAGCACTCGGGAGGCAGAGGCAGGTGGATCTTTGTGAGTTCAAGACTAGCCTGGTCTACAGAGTGAGTTCCAGGACAGCTGGGGCTACAGGGAGACCCTGTCTCGAAAAGACCAAAAAAAAAAAAAAAAAAAAAAAAAAAAAAAAAAAAAATCCTTGGGTAAAATGGACATGATGGTGCAGGCCTTTAATCCCAGCGCTCTGGAGGCAGAGGCAGGTAGATCTCTGAGACATCAAGGCCAGCCTGGTCTATAATAGTAACTTCCAGGCCAGCTGCAACTACAGGAAGACCCTGTCTCAAATACCAAAAACAAACAAAACACTTTGAATAAGAATCAAATTACGTGATTGATAATCAAAAGATTACATTATGTTTTTATTTTATGTGTTTGAGTGTTTTGCCTGCATGTGTGTAAGTGCACTGGTGTGTGCAATGCCCTCAGAGGCGAGAAGAAAGGGTTGGATCCCCTGGAACTAGAGTTACAGATAGTGGTTAGGTGCCATGTGGGTGCTGGGAACCAAACCCAAGTCCTCTGCAAGAGCAGCCAGTGCTTTTAATTGCAGAGCCATTTTTCCAGCCCTACCTATTTTTTAAATAAACTCTTAATTAATTGAGAAATTACACAACAAAGAGCATAATGTTTTACTTTGTCCATAATACAGCTATGAGAAAAGCTCACTGGTCAATCAATATGTTGCCTCTATAAGATTCTTGGAAAGTGGAGAGAATGAGTCCTTGGTTATTTATTTATTGAATCTTCTCAAAAGTGGTTTCTAAGGTAGATAATATGGCTAACTTTTTTTTTTTACTTCAACTTTCAGTACCCAAACTGTCTTTCAGCAAGTTTGTCCTCATACTGTCAACAGCTACATACATAAATGAGTGACCCCACTAATTCTACTTTAATTTGATCATTCTTTTACTTCATAAATGCTGACTTATTCAATTTAAAACATATAACCTGTTCTGCATGATAACCTGATTTTAATTGTTTACACTATTTCTTACAATGTATGGTCCGTTTTCTCAAACTGATTGGGGAAAATAAATTCATTAATGGAAGAGGTTTGGTTTTTCTTTTTATTTATTTATTTATTTATTTATTTATTGTATTTTCGAGACAAGGTCTCCCTGTAGTCCCAGCAGCTAGCCTGCTTGCCTCTGCCTCAAAAGTGCTGATATTAAAGGCTTACACCACCACATCAGGATTAATGGAAAAGATTTTTAAAGTCAATTTCCCTAATGTACTGGAAAAATGCAAAATGTACAGTAGCTACCTAATAATAAGTTTTAATTTAAATCCCCCCCAAATTATGTTGAAGGCATAATAATTTCTATCTTCATGTTTATGAATTTCATTTAAAGCTGAATTACAATCAGGCAAAAAGTGGTTATTTCAGCTGTGGTTGGAAATAACACCTAGTTAGGGGCTGGAGATATGGCTCAGCGGTTAAAAGCACCAACTGCTCTTGCAGAGGACCCGGGTTCGATTCCCAGCACCCACATGGCAGCTAAGAACTGTCTTTAACTCCAGTTCCAGGGGAATTCGACGCCCTCTTCTGACCTCCACGGCATTGCATGACACGGGTGCACCAACCTACATGCAGACAGTATACTCATACACATAAAAAAAAAAAAAAAAAAGAAAGAACACCTGGTTAAACATTCTGTCCCCCTTCCCCAGAATATTGTTTTAATGTTTCTGAGTAACTGTATTTACAATATTTGTAAGTTATGAATTTAAAATAATGAGAACACAAAAAAATCCATAGCCAGAAAATATTATGACATGTATGTATAATAGTCTGCATCGCCCAGACACCTGTATATAGTTAACATATGATAGAATGATTAAAAAATACTTTCAACCATATAGATCATAATTTAGGATTTTTTAAAACAATTTAGTATCTTTTTGTTTTCTTTCATTTGGTCTTTTTGAGACAGGGTCTCCATGTAGCCCCAGCTGGCCTGGAACCTGCTATGTAGACTAGGCTGGCCTTGAACTCACAGAGATCCACTTGCCTCTGCCTCTCAAGTGCTGGGATTAAAGGTGTGCGCCACCACATCCAGCTCAACAATTTAGTACCTTAAGAGCCACCATGGGCAATCAATATGCAAAACAGAATAGAGGATTATGGTTAGTTAGATTCTATATAAGGATTTAACTCTTTTATGCTCTTTAAAAATTTTACTCATTTTTATTTTATGTGTATAAGTATATTGCCTACATGTATGTAAGTGCACCTGTGTCATGCTATGCTTGAAGAGTTCTGAAGAAGGTGTCAGATTCTTAAGGAACTGGAGTTATGGAAAGGTGTTGCCCACCATGTGGGTGCTGAGAATCAAGCCCAGGTCCTCTGTAGGAGCAACCCATGCCCTTAACTGCTGAGCCATCTCTCCAGCTCTCTCGTTTATTACAACTCTTTAAAAATTTATTTTTATGTCGGGCATGGTGGTGCACATCTTTAATCCTAGCACTCAGGAGGCAGAGGCAGGTGGATCTTTGTGAGTTCAAGGCCAGCCTGGTCTACAGAGTGAGTTCCAGGACAGCTGGGGCTACAAGGAGACCCTGTCTCAAAAAGACCAAAAAAATTTTTTTATTTTTATTTTTATGTGTATGAGTATACTGTCTGCATGTGTGTAAGTGCACCCATGTCATGCAGTGCCATCAGAGGTCAGGAGAGGGTGTTGGATCCCCTGGAACTGGAGTTACAAAATGGTTCGTTGTTAGCCATCATGTAGGTGCTGGGAATTGAATCCAGGTCCTCTATAAGAGCAACCAGTGCTTGTAATTGCTGAACAATCTCTCCAGGCCCTATTACAATTCTTTTTTTTTTTTTTTTTAAGTTAAAAATTCCTTAATTTTTTATTCCTGGTACCACTACCACAATTTACAGGGCAATATACTTGATGTAATGAAAAGAAGAAGAAAAAGCTACAACAGATAAAAGACTTGAGGAATGTGCATCTAATTGACACTACACTGCATTAATCAATAGCTGCACTTTTTGCAAACTGGCTATGACAGTCCCAACAAGAAGGGTTTCCTGTTTAAGCTGCAGTAACTTTTCTGACTATGGATCATTGTTCCTTCTGTGGCAGATTTTTACAGTTCCTCTAATGCATTTGGGACTGTCTCAAAGTAACCTGCAGCTTTCCTGACAACTCCTCACTCTTTCTCCTGCTAAGAACTGTAGCCTATTTCTGCTGTTTTTTGGTTTGTTCGATTGTTTCTTTTTGGTTTTTTTTTTTGAGACAGGATCTCCCTATAGCCCCAGCTGGCCTGGAACTCACTATGTATACCAGGCTGGCCTTGAACTCACAGAGATACACCTGCCTCTGCCTCCCAAGTGCTAGGATTAAAGGCATGCACCACCATGCCCGGCTTAAAGAAGGTTCTTAGCTGCCATGTGGGGGCTGGGAATCTAATCTGGGTCCTCTGCAAGAGCAGTTGGTGCTCTTAACTGCTGAGCCATCTCTCCAGCCCCCAATTTCTGCTGTTTTTTTTTAAACCTTCTACTATCATATCTACCACTTCCACCACCAGATCCATAACCACCACCATAGGGACTGACTGAGCTTCTTCCACCAAAATTGCCCCCCTTTACGGGTTCATAATTTGATTGCTGTTGTTCACTATAATTTCCAAAATCAGTATAGTCCCCACCACCACCATAGCTACCGCCACCAAAATTTCCTCCTTCATCATAACCGTCACATCCTCCTCCACCACTACCATATCCACCACCTTGATTTCCATATTCTGGTCCACCACCACCATAGCCTCCTCTACTATTATAACCAGGACCACCACCATAGTTACCACCATCACTGCCTCCATAACTACCCCTGCTGCCCCCACCCCCACCACCATAGTCTCCTCTTCCACCAAAGTTTCCACCACAACCAAAAATTACCTCCAAAGTTTCCTCCGTGCCCTATGAAGTTGCCAGACCCACCTCCGAGACTTCCTTGTGATCCAGCAGACTGCATCTCTTGTTTACAAAGGGCCCTGTTCACTTCACAAACATGCCCATTAATAGTGTGGTATTTCTGAACAATTTTATCAACTGTATCACGATCATCAAAAGTTACAAAAGCAAATCCTCCCTTTTCCACTCTGCCTGCCTTCCATAACTTCCATGGTTTCCATCTTTCCGTGCTTCTCAAAGTAGTCTCTCAAATTATATTCTTCTGTATCTTCTTTAATACCGCCAACAAAAATCTCCTTCACTATTAAATGGACACCAGGCTTTACAGAATCCTCTGTAGAAACACCTCTCTGTGTTTCCACACACGCCCATCAACTTCGTGTGGCTGAGGGCACATGGCTACATCCACCTCTTCAACACAAGAGTAAGTCCCAAAACCAAGGCCCCTGGAACGTTTTGTTTGGGATCTCGCATTTACTACACAGTCTGTAAGTGTGCCCCATTTCTCAAAATGTTCTCTTAAACTGTCTCCCCCACCCCCCATGATGTTGGCCAGGCAGCAGCCTTCTGTTTTTCCTTTTTCCTATTATTATTATTATATTGTTATTATTATTTTGGTCTTTTTGAGACAGGGCCTCCGTGTAGCCCCAGCTGGCCTGGAACTCACTATATAGACCAGGCTGGCCTTGAACTCACAGAGATCTGCCTGTCTCTGCCTCTGAGTGCTGGGATTAAAGGTGTGCGCCACTATGCCCGGCATACAATTCTTTTTTTTTTTTTTTGTCCTGGAACTCACTCTGTAGACCAGGCTGGCCTTGAACTCACAAAGATCCACCTGCCTCTGCCTCCCAAGTGCAACAATTCTTAATAATCAAATCAAAACCGCCAGCTGGGGCTTCAGTGAGACCCTGTCTCAAAAAGACCAAAATATTTTAAAATTTTATTTATTATTGTTGTATGTGTCTAGTAAGTATGGTTGTGCATGTGTCATGGCACATGGGAAAGGTCAGAGGTAACCTGTGGGAATTGGTTCTCTCCTTTTACCATGGAGTCTGGAGATCAAACTCAGGTTGTCAGGCCCATGCAGCAAGCACGTTATCCTGACAGCCTCTTTACCAACCCCCCAACCCCGACTTTTCTTTTGAAGATACAGAAATAACAAAAATTAGTTTTCATAGTTTGCCAAAAGGTGACATAAACTGGTGAGTCCTAGGTTATGTCCACCAAGTCAAATAATTCCTTTGACCTCAGAATCATCCCTGGCTCTACACAACTGCTGAGGTGCTTCTGGTCCCTACAGATTTGTCTTTTCTAGAACTTTAGACAATTAAATCACATTGTACACACTCTTCACAAGATCTGAATAATAAATCATTTTATTGCATATATCAGTAGTTTGTCATTTAGTGTGACTCTTTTGTATGGACATACCACAATATTTTGGTTTATTTACTTATCTACTTACAGACTTTTGAGATGTTTTCAACTTATGCTTGCTATAAATAAAAACTCAAACATTTTGTATGTCTTTATGCACAATGTTTTTTAACATCTTGAATGAAAAATTAGGATTGTTAGATATTCAGTATTTGTCTAATTTTACACAATGAATTGCAAAGCTTTTCTAAAATGACTATAATATTATATATATATATATATATAT
>VZQC01008909.1:738468-752927 GCA_009823505.1 Rhizomys pruinosus
TTATTTATTTATTTATTTATTTATTTATTTACTTGAGAGGAGTCTGTGATTACACTGGGAGTTCACTAATTTTGCCAGAGTGTATGACAAGCAAAGCCCGGGGATACTGGCTGTCTTCTGCTCCTCAGTGATGAGATTACAGAAGCGGGCCTCTATACATGCTGGGTGTGTGTGTGTGTGTGTGTGTGTGTGTGTGTGTGTGTGTGTGTGTCTGTCTGTCTGTCTGTCTGTCTGTCTGTCTTTTTCGAGATACGGTCTTTGTGTCTCCCAGCTGTCCTGGAACTTGCTCTGTAGACCAGGCTGGCCTTGAACTCACAAAGATCGGCCTGCCTCTGCCTCACAAGTGCTAGGATTAAAGGTGTGTGCCAACACGCCCCGCTTTACTTGCCTTTTTAATATAGCTTCTAGGACTCAAACAGGTTCTTGTGATCACAATGCAAGCATTTTAGCAACTGAGCTATCACCTCCCCAGTCCTCAGTTATAGGTTTTAACAAATTTTCAAAACTAAAAAAAAAAAAAATGTGACATAATGGAAGACATCAAAACATTAATGTTTTAAAAATGGCTCTTCTGTGGCTGGAGAGATGGCTCAGAGGTTAAAAGCCCTGGCTGCTCTCACAGGCACCCACATAGTGGCTAACAACCATCTGTCTGTAACTCCAGTTCCAGAGAATCTGACACCTTCTTCTGACCTCCAGGGGCATTGCACGACATGGGTGCACCAACATACACGCAAGCAATACACTCACACATAAAAGATAATAAATAAGCCGGGTGTGGTGGCGCACGACTTTAATCCTAGCACTCTGGAGGGAGAGGCAGGCGGATCTCTGAGTTCAAGGCCAGCCTGGTCTACAGAGTGAGTTCCAGGCCAGCTGGGGCTATATCGGAAGACCCTGTCTCAAAAAAAATGTTTAAAAAATTTTTTTAAAATGGCTCTTCCAATCCTTTAGTTGCTTTGAGTTGTCTTAATTTCTTGGAGAATAATTTTCTTTTCTAACAGCTTTTAGCCACTTGGACTTTCCTGTTCCTGCCCCCTTTTAGCTAATGCGGATTTAAAAGTTCTTTAGTTGTTATGCATATTTACCTTACCAACTGTAGGTCATTAGATACCAATTAAGGTCTATCCCCAAATCCTAATACAAAAATAAAATAAAAAAATAAAATAAAAAATCTAGCAACTACTGAAAGAAATTCTCTAGCATCAATTCTGAATGAGGCAACTGTAAACAGAAAGTTGCACAAACCATGGATACTAGCATTGAATAATAGGACTAAAAAACTATGTCAGAAAACTTTTATATTTTGTTGTGATAAAATTACAAGATTAGTGGCTGACAAGAACCCAATAGATGAAATAACACGATTATAAGAAAGCATTTAATACTGCTTCTCCTGGCATCTTCCTTGCAAAATTAATTAAAACTAGCCAGGATATACGAGTCTCATGAATTGAAAACTGGCCTTAAGACTGCAAGGAGTGATTATAAACTGCCTTAAATCACATTAAGCAAAGTGTCTGGTAGAATGTCCACAGAGTATTAAATTGGTTATAATCCAGTATTTCCATTAGAGCTTGGGAAAGTAAAGAGTAAGTTAATTAATGTTGAGTGCATATTAACTAGAGGAGTTCTGTGAAAACTAGTATTGCCTACAGTATAAAAGATTTAGAAAAGTGAAAAAATTATTCAAAATATGTTTTAAAAGCAAAGCTGTTTCCATTTACTATGAATAATTAATATAAAATTAATTTTCACCAAGTGATCTCAAAACACTCATATGCATATGTGACTACACAAAGGTGACAGGGAAGAATTAGAGGTTTTTATTTGAGTTAAGAACAGATACCACTTGAGAGAACTAATTCATAGAGGAGTGTTTGGGTTTATATATAATCCCATGCCCAGCCATGTGGCACAGTAGCTTGTGTTAATGCCAGCATTTCCTTTTTATTTTGTTTTTGGAGATAAAGTTTTGTTATGTAGCACAGCTGGTCTCCAATTCATAATCCTCCACCCAGCCCTGCAGAAATGGCCCATCTTGCCTAACCAGCATTTCTCTCTCTCTCTCTCTCTCTCTCTCTCTCTCTCTCTATCTCTCTCTCTCTCTTTTGTTTTTTGAGACAGGGTCTCCCTGTAGCCCCAGCTGGCCTGGAACTCTCTACGTAGATCAGGCTGGCTTGGAACTCAGAGAGATCTGCCTGCTTCTGCCTCCAGAGTGCTGGGATTAAAGGTGTGTGCCACCACGCCCAGCATCTCTCTTCTTCTTTTCCCCTCCCCTCCCCTTCCCTCCCCTCCTCTTCTCTTTCCCTCCCTCCCTCCCTCTTTTCTTTTTGAGACAGTCTGTTGTACCCCAGGCTGGCTTCAATCTTGCTACAGAGGATGACCTTGAACTCTGAACCTTTTTGGGAGAGGGGGATCCAGGCCTTTGTCTCTTCTAGGCAAACTGAACTATATTCCTAGCCCACTCTCATCTATGCTTAGGTGAGGCCAGGGTCCTTTCAACCCAAGAGGATGAGCCCTTGGTGGTTCTTGACAAGGAAAGATGTGAACAGAGGAATGTGACCAACATTGTTTAATGGCATGTGGTGGGAATCTGCTTCAGAGCTTCTAGCATTTTTTTCCAGAAGGTGTATAGGGAGGGGAATACTTTTCTTTCTACTTAGGATACTACTGTCAGAATATGAAGTGAAAAACATTAGCAGCCAAATTGCAATGCAATAGAAACCAATCTAGCTGGGAGTGGTAGCACACGCCTTTAATCCCAGCACTTGGGAGGCTGAGGCAAGCTGATCTGTGAGTTCAAGGCCAGCCTGGTCTACATAGTGAGCTCCAGGCCAGCTGAGACTAAAGGGAGAACCTGTCTCAAAAATACCAAAGGAAAAAAAAGCCAACCAAATGCACCAAAGGTGGCATAGCAGAAAAGGGAAACTACAGTGAGGAGTCGAAAACCAATCCTGAAAATGAAGAATCTCTGGACCATTTGTTAGGTGACTTAACCTCTAATCCATGTTAGCTGGTGTTTTTGTAATTTACAGATATAAAAGACTTTAACTGACAAAAGACTATATTAATTTGCTATGGCTATTGCACAAGAAACTATTGTAAGAAACATTAAATATCAGTTTTTTTTTTCTTTCTGTCAAACACTGTAAAACTTCAGTTTAGGACAAGGAATTCAAATCATTTAATGCCCCCCACCCATAAGATTTCGGTTTATGCAAAAGCCATGCTACATTCCTGGGGTGGCTGAGCCCTTTCATTCAACCCCTTTCCCCCAACCCCCTTCTTCATTTCCAAACTAGTCAATTGCAAAAGACAGTGAGGTCAGACCCCAGCCAACTGGGAAAGGTGGTCCTTGGACCTTAGATTTCATTTCTAATGCTATCACAAGCTCAATGGGATAAATAAGGGACATCTATTTCCTAACAGTTCTGGAGGTTAAAAGTTCAAGGTCCCACCAAACATGGTGGCACACACATTTAAACCCACCACTTGGGAAGCAGAGGCAGGCAGATCTCTGAGAATTCAAGGCCAGCCTGGTCTACAGAGTGAGCTCCAGGCCAGCTGGGACTAAAAGGAAGACCCTGTCTCAAAAATACCAACAAAACACAACAAAACAAAACAAAACCCTGTGCTATTTAGCTTTAACAAATAGCACTGAAAAATATTAAGAGCCATTTGTAAACTGTGGCTTTAAAATTAAGTCTAATTTTTGCTCTAGAGAGAAATAGGGTGGTAGAAATGACAGAACAAACACACTTTTCTTTTTTCTTTTTTTTTGGTCTTTTTGAGACAGGGTCTCCCTGTAGCCCCAGCTGTCCTGGAACTCACTCTGTAGGCCAGGCTGGCCTTGAACTCACAAAGATCCGCCTGCCTCTGCCTCCCAAGTGCTAGGATTAAAGGCGTGCGCCACCACGCCCGGCTTCAAACACACACTTTTCTTGTCTAAAAAAGGAAGATTTCTTCTGTTACCACAAAAAAAGTTGAAATATAAGGATAATGTCATAAGGAGAAATCACTGAGAATTTCATCATCAAGCTATCTCTGCAGTTGAAACAAAGAACTGGGAACATTTGCAACACCATCTGGCAAATGATGTCCTTGAAGCCTGAAGTGTAGAAGTCGCAGTAAAGGACAAGAATTTATTTGAAACTGTCTGAAAGATAAGTAGAAGTTTCTCAGATAAAACTGCAGAGAAAGACTAAGCCAATGTTAAGGGGACCCTTACATGATTAGCCTAAGGCACTGAATTTTATCTTTGTGTGTGTGTGTGTGTGTGTGTGTGTGTGTGTGTGTGTGTGTGTGTGGCCTCCCTGTAGACATAGCTGGCCTGGAACTCACTACATAGACCAGACTGTCCTTAAACCCACAGAGATCTACCTACCTCTATCTCCCAAGTGCTGGGATTAAAGGTGTACATGGGCATGCCAGGCCTAATTACCTTTGTTTTAATTAATTAATTAATTAATTAATTAATTAATTTTTTGGGTCTTTTCGAGACAGGGTCTCCCTGTAGCCCCAGCTGTCCTGGAATTTGCTCTGTAGACCAGGCTGGCCTTGAACTCACAAAGATCTGCCTGCCTCTGCCTTCCAAGTGCTATGATTAAAGGCGGGCGCCACCACACCGGGCAGCTTTGTTTTTTAAAAGAAATGTCTGAGATTGAAGAAGTTAGACTTTTTACACCCTCTTCCATGTCACTTAACAGATGCTCAATTAATATCTGGTGATACACTGGGCAACTTAAACTTTAGAAAGGGGTTGTTAGACCTATAGACTGGTTAGTAAAAAAAAAAACAAAACCCAATACGGTATATTCATATTACTTAAGGCTTGTATTTTACTATTGCTAACAAAGGGATAAGTATGATCTACAACTAAATGATACCAATTCTTTCCCTATGTTAATATGACTATCTGACTTAAAGCCAGTAGGACAAAGCAAATCAATAACCTTATCTAGAGGAAGTAAGGTAAAATTGCAACCCAAAACATCAATGTTTATTTCAGTCTTTAGCCCTTTTCTTGCTCAGCTGTAGAGTCTCCAATCATCCCTGAAATACAAGTGATTGGGCTCTTCTGGACCCACCAGTTAAGGGGAGGGAACATTTATCTACCGTCAATTCATGGGATAGTAATCTCCTTCCCACTTCTCTGATTGCAGAACAAGTAGGATGCTAGATACTAGAGAAAAGGCCTAAACAGGAGCTTTAAAAATAAATAAATAAACCTAGCCCTTCTGCTCCAGGAATACAGAAAAGATTGGCATTAATACAAGAGAAAGTGATGTGCCCAAACAAAAGCCAATCCAAAGGAGGGGCACAAGCTGGTCTGGCATTATCACTAGCAGGATAGCATACTTGTTAAAAATGTATATTTTAATTTTCTATATTGCAAAAGGCCCCAATTTGCCCAGGGATCTAGCTAAGCTGCCATTTTCTACTACGACAGAGTCTAATCTTTATTTAATGGATTTAGCATCTATCTTTACTAGAGTGGTCTCGGAGGAAAAGGGGAGGGGAAAATGCAGGGGCAGAGAAGAGACAGTCTGATCCCCCTCCCCCTTTCATCCATCCAGCGCTCATGTTTGTGTTCAAAATTCAATTACCTCCTTATTGATACTTCACAGAGATATTTAAGCTGCAAACATGAAGCCCTGATTTCCCAAGGGGCCATGCCCCTCTCTATTTCACTGCTCTGCTTCCCCCAGGGTGAATTCCTGAGGCGTCCATATTAATAGGTAATCAGTCACAATTCATTTATTAAACAGCTAGCAAGGTTTATCAGCCAGCCCTGATTAGCCCGAAGAAACTACTGAATTCCTAATTTATTTATGGAAATGTAGGTGTCTTTTTGAATTCCATTCAGGACCTGAAGGCGTGTTTTAGTATAGAATACAGAAATCTAACAGGCAGCACAAGTAGCAAGCAGACTTTCCAGGAAAATAGAAACACTGCTTGACACTAGAAGGCAAAGAGCCAGGGACATACATTGCAGAGACTCTTCTGGCCCCTGGATTTGGTTCCACATAATCCTTGGATTAGTACTTACCTGATTGCTTTCTGTTTACATAAAAGAGTTGGAAATATTGTCACTAGGCAGCCATTACTATCCACTGTAACAAAAATCAATCTCTAGGATGCTTTTTGATTGGCAGAAAAGTGGCCCTTAATGGAGTAGAATTGAGGACCTCAGTGATTTAAAAGACAATAATTCTTAGCAGAGTTAAAACCAACATCAGGCTGGAATACAAACCAAAACCAATAAAATAATACTTTCGAGCATTCATTTTAGAATAGTAACTAAACCAGACTGTGTTTTAATCTTGCTCTAGACCACAGAGACAAAATAGCTTTGCATATAATTTCCACAATTCTAATCAATTAACAATTCACCCAAAATTGCTCATTACTAATTAAAAGGCCAATACAGATTAAATAAAGCTCTTAAGAGTAACATTAAAACCCAACCTAACTGCCCCAATAGGTCCAATTAGAAAATAAATTGTTCTAAGGATACTGTCAAGACTCTTGCTTCCAACCAGAATTAGAAATATCTTCTTATGAAAATTATAAGACTATAAAAACATAAACGTTATAGTAGATATTTGCATGCACACACACCAGCTGATCTCAGCTGAGGGATAGATAGTTCATAGCATATCTGACCATTACTCTGAAAAACTGTCAAGTCTTCAAAAACAAGGAAAAAAACAAACTACCATAGCTAAGAAAAGCCCAAGGAGATATGACTACTAACTGTAATCTGGTATCAGATTTGCCTTCTATTTCCATGTGGAAGGGATTGAATTTAGGTTGCCAGGCTTACATGGCAAGTGCATTTACCCACTGAGCCAGCCCTTGGTTCATAAATTTTAACAAATGCACTACACTAATAATAATATGGGAAAATGGATATGGATGATATGGGAACTCCCTTTTATGTTTTTTCTTCTACATATTTTTAAAACTAAAATAAAAGGTTTACTTAAAAAATTAGTGATAGTTTAAAAACTAAATCAGAAAGCAGCCGAAACATAAATACGTAATTTTGTTTGTTTATAAGAAAATATATTCTTCTGAAAATATATACTTCTGAAAAACCACTTTCTATAAAACGTTATTTTTGGAACATTGAGATATAACTAATCTAGAAATAAAGTTTCATATATTCTTATTTTTACTTAATAGGAATATAAAAATATAGTTATTAACATTTAGTTATCAGTTTTAAATGTATTCTCCAAATGAAACTGCCATTAAAAAATGTCAGTGGTCTATAATTATAATAGGCAGAAAAGCACTTAAAACTACACATAGGCAGAAACACAGGCAGAAAGAAAGGAAAAGCAAAAGCATTTCTAATATTAAAGTATAATTAGGAAAGGTATCTGTGAATAAAACATAATATATGTTTAAACTAGACAGCTTAACACTCCAGGTTGTATATTACTCTTTATTACTCTCCTTACATTGAATCTTCTAGAAATGATTTGTCTGTGCTCTAAAAACAAAAATAAAAGCTTAAGTCAGGATCATCAAATTCCTCCACTCTCAAATTAGTGATTGCATGCATTAGGATCTTGTTAATAATGCCCAAGTGAAGTACGTCTTCATTTTAAGAGCATAAAAATACTACATATGGCCCTGGCCTCTAAAAAGAACCAGACACAGAAAAACCAAACCTCAAGCATTCATGGGGGCTGGCACGATAGCTTAGGTCAGCAGGTAAAGGTGCTTGCCACCAAGTTTGACAACCTGAGTTTGATGTCTCACACCCACATTGTGAAAGGAAAGCACTGACTCCTGCAAATTATCCTCTGACCTCCACATGCAAGCTGTGGCATTCATGCACAAAAATACACACAAATGAGTAAAAAGTGATAAAAAAAAATCTCTCACTGACTGAAACAGTGAACTTCTGCTCAAAACAGTCAACTTCCTCATGGAGAATATTGAGAAAGACTGAGAAAGAGATGAAAAGCATTGGCAGAATGCATGAGCTCTGGCGTGGTAGGGGAATGGGCGGGAACACGGGTCTAGATTTGTTTAAAAAATTAAAATAAATTTATTATTTTTTCAAAAATTTTTTATTAATTTTATTTCTTTCTGTATGTGTATGAATGTACTGTCTGNTTTATTTCTGTATGTGTATGAATGTACTATCTGCATGCAAGTGTGTGCACGCATGTCGTGCAATGCCGCGGAGGTCAGAAGAGGGTGCTGGATTCCCCTGGAACTGGAGTTCTCCTGGAATTGGAGTTTCAGACGGTTCTCGGCCGCCATGTGGGTGTTGGGAATCGAACCCGGGTCCTCTGCAAGAGTGGGTCGGCGCTCCCAACCGCTAGGCCATCTCTCATTTATGTGAGAAAAAAAAAATCTTTCAGGTAGACATGGTAGCCCAAACATTATATACTAAAAGCAGTGGTTAAGAAGTCAGATGGCTTAAATTTGATTCAGTTTTTAGATTAGACCAGACCTTTGTCACTTGCAAAGTGGGGTCAATGATGAAGGACTTGAGTGCAGTTTGTGCATTATTTGAAGGAGTCAAATAATGATGGCTGTTAAAGTTGTGATATCAATGTTTCACAGCAAGTACCTGGTGATTACTAGGACACAACTGAACCTTATAAAAACAATGTAGCTCCCATCTATAGAATCCACCGTCATCAACACAAGACAACACACCTATTTGGTATACTCAACAAACCATAAGGGAGGCACAGAAGTTCTCATTTATCTCCTGTATTTCATAGACAAGAAAAAGAAAATTTAGGTAGGTTCAGGGATGGGGACAATTGCTAGTTAATACAGAGCAAAGTTAAAATGAGTCAAGTTCTTCTGATACCAAATTATGATTTTGTGTTTGGTTCTATTTCACATAATAGGCATGTCTTGTTTGTTGGTTGTTTTTGAGACAGGTTTTCTCTGTAGCTCCAGCTGGCCTGGAACTCACTATAGACCAGGCTGGCCTCTGCCTCCTCAGTGCTGGGATTAAAGGAGTACACTGTGATGCCTTTTGATTAGCTGATTCTTTTTATTTTGGTCTTTTTAAGACTCGCTCTGGGGACTAGACTGACCTGGATCTCACAGAGATATACCTGCCTCTGCCTCCTGAGTACTGGCATTAAAGGTATGGGCCACAACTAGCTGATAATTCTTGAGACCTACCTTATCTTATCTTATCTTACCTAAGACAGATTCATGAATTTTTTTTTAATCCAATGCTTTCTTTTTTTTTTTTTTTTTTTTTTTTTTTTGTATTTTTTGAGACAGAGTCTCCCTTTTAGTCCCAGCTGGCCTGGAGCTCACTCTGTAGACCAGACTGGCCTTGAACTCACAGAGATCCACCTGCCTCTGCCTCCCAAGTGCTGGGATTAAAGGCGTGCTCCACCACACCTGGCCCCCAATGCTCTCTTTCATCACTACCATTTAAAAAAAATTTAACATAAAAAGAGACCATTCAAATAACTTTCATTTATATTAAACAGCAACACATATCAACTTTAATTAAAAAAAAAACAAAACTTCTGTTCAACTATATCCTAATCTCCTCATCCATAAAGGAACAGGCCAGGAATATTACATTTCACTAACATCTTCACCCAAAGCAATTTGTCATGATCTCAGTCTTTTTTTTTTTTATCTCAATCTTGACATATATACATATTCCTAAATACTAAACAGGGGAGGGGAGGGCAGGGCATGGCCCAATCTTTCCTGAATAGTCTATCCATTAACACTCCCCAAAGCCGTATTAGACAAACTTCTTAAGGCTATTACTCTAGGACTTTATGTTGCAAACTCTGTCTTCTAGATATTTTGGGACTTTAAATCCTGGTTCATAAGGCTATTACTCTAGGATTTTATGTTGCAAACTCTGTCTTCTAGATTTTTTTTTTGGACTTTAAATCCTGGTTCATTCAAAATAGTAATACATAACAGCAAATGAACAAAAATAATAAATTGTTTTTTTTCTGGTCCACCAATTCCAGTATTTGACCCTTTTCTATTTCTACAGAAAAAAAAAAGTTGCCGAGATTCACTCCATGTACCTACATTTTAACTAAAAACTTCAAAGGAAATACTGCCATCTACTGAATCACATTTATCAACATCCTTTCCATATAATCTAGTGACACCCCATTTAATGATGCACTGGGAGCAAAAATTTAGTATTAAGGATGCTTGGGTTAAAAAATTAGAAGCACAAGGAATTGTATGCATTAACAGCTGCCAATGACAAAACACCCTGTAACTATTTCTATTATCTTTGTCCAATTATACAAGGCCTGCTCAAAAATATTTTGAAATCTGAAGAGTGAGTCTCCTTGTCTTCAAGTGTTCTTATCCTAACTGGCTGGAAAACTACTGATACTCAATATCCTTTCGTGAGTTTCAAAAAAGAAAAAAAGAGGGCTGGAGAGATGGCCTAGCGGTTAAGAGCACCGACCGCTCTTACAGAGGACCCGGGTTCGATCCCCAGCACCCACATGGCGGCTGAGAACCGTCTGAAACTCCAATTCCAGGAGAACTCCAGTTCCAGGAGAACTCCAGTTCCAGGGGAATCCGAGACCGTCTTCTGACCTCCGCGGCATTGCACAACACGGGTGCACAAACTTGCATGCAGACAGTACATTCATACACATACAGAAATAAATAAAATTAATTAAAAAAAAAATTTAACAAGAGCACCGACTGTTCTTGCAGAGTACCTGAGTTCGATCCCCAGCAACCACATGGTGGCTGAGAACCGTCTTTTAAAACAAAAAAAACAAAAAACAAAAAAAAAATCAATCCAGAAAGGCTACATTTCAATTTAAGGACAAATGGGTTATTGGACTTGAGAGTCAATTTGTTTCCATTTCCATGTCAGCTACTACTTGTCTTTAAATTTTTTAAACTAATTTTGTAAGTATAACATATATACAGAAAAATGTCTAAGTATACATAAGAAACATCATAAAAATCATACATCCATGAAACAAGCACATACACAGAGCCATACTAACACTCCAGAAGCCCTCTTCTCACCCCTGATGCCCATCACTCTAATCCCAAAGCAGCCATTATTTTCACAGGTATCACGATGGGCTGGCTTTGCTGCTGCTTCTGTGTGTGTGTGTGTGTGTGTGTGTGTGTGTTTTAGACAGGGTCTCCCTGTAGCTCCAGCTGGCCTGGAACTCACTGTGTAGACCAGGCTGGCCTTGAACTCACAGACATCCACCTGCCTCTGCCTCCCAAGTGCTGGGATTAAAGGCGTGCAGCACCACGCCCTGCATAGTCTTAAACTTTCTATCAATGAGACTGTATATTCTGTGCTCTTTTGTACTTGGCTTTACTCACTCAATGTTCCTGAGATTCATTTATACTATTGCATGTTTATTTCCATAGCAATAAATATTCTATTATATTCTCTTTTTTCGTTTTTTAAAGACAGGGTCTCATTATGAAGCCCTAGCTGGCCTGGAACCCACAGATTTACCTTCCTCTGCTTCTCCAGTGCTGGGATTAAAGGCATGTGCCACCACATTGGGCATCTATTATATTCTTGTACAATAAATGTTTAGATTATTCATTCAATTGCCAATGCACTTAAGATTATTTCTTGTTTTTCTTTCTAAATAGTTTGAACCTTTTATGAATAGCTCTCAAGCTTTTTTTAAATGTACCTTAAAAAACTTGTGTGTGCGCGCACATGATGTATATAGAGGAGTGTGGCACAGCATGCATGCGGAAGTCAGAGGACAACTCCCCAATCCTGTATGCAACTTTTGATATGCAAATTTGTACATTTTATTTCTACAGTATGCATCTAGCACTAGAATAATGAATCATAGGGCGCATGTATCAATAACCCTAATTGATACTACCTAAACAATTCTCCAAAATGGTTGGACAAATGTTCATATTTTTCAGCAAGGGCAAAGGAGGCTGTTACAGAGTAAGGCCACCCGAAGTTCTGCCTCTGCATGCTCTTACTTGCCTTTCTGCTTTTCTGCTGTTTATGATGCAGCATGAGGGTCTTGCCAAATGCAGATACCCAATTTTGACTTCTACCTTTCAGAACTGTGAGCTAAATAACCTTTTCTTTATAAGTTATAGAGTTTCAGGTATTCTTTTTTTGTTGTTGATTTTTTTTTTTTTTGTTTTTTGTTTTTGTGTTTTCGAGACAGGGTATCCCTGTAGCCCCAGCTGTCCTGGAACTCGCTCTGTAGACCAGGCTGGCCTTGAACTCACAAAGATCCGCTTGCCTCTGCCTCCCAAGTGCTAGGATTAAAGGCATGCACCACCACACCCAGCTAGTTTCAGGTACTCTGTAATAGCAACTAAGCACATATTAATTCAGGAATAATACTTCAATTGTAAATTGCTTGCAGTTAAAAGAATTTGAAACACTAAGAAGCAGGCAGGAAATACTTGGGGAAAAAAAGGTAACACAGCTACGACTAGACTTCCCGGACTTCAAGGCCTACTTTGAGGACTGAAAAGCCTGTAACAGGCTGGGCCCAGTGTGGTGGAGCACGCCTTTAATCCTAGCACGTGGGAGGCAGAGGCAGGCGGATCTTTGTGAGTTCAAGGCCAGCCTGGTCTACAGAGTGAGCTACAGGCCAGCTGGGACTTAAAGGGAGACCCTGTCTCAAAAATACACACACAAGCCGGGCGTGGTGGCGAACGCCTTTAATCCTAGCACTTGGGAGGCAGAGGCAGGTGGATCTTTGTGAGTTCAAGGCCAGCCTGGTCTACAAGGTGAGTTCCAGGACAGCTGGGGCTACAGGGAGACCCTGTCTCGAAAAGACCAAAAAAAAATGAGGTAGGGCAACTTTTGAGATTGAATCCAGGTTTTGTTTTTGGTTTTGTTTTTGTTTTTTTGTCTTTTTTGAGACGGTTTCCCCCTGAATCCCTCTTCTGACCTCCATGTACCAACCNAAAAAAAAAAACACACACACACACACACACCCCAACACAAAAAACCCCAAAGACATTTTTTCTTATTTATTTATTTATTTATTTATTTATTTATTTATTTATTTATTTAATGTGTATGAATGTACTGTCTGCATGCAGGTTTGTGCACCCGTGTTGCGCAATGCTGTGGAGGTCAGAAGAGGGCGTCGGATTCCCCTGGAACTGGAGTTCTCCTGGAATTGGAGTTATAGACAGTTCTCAGCCACCATGTGGGTGCTGGGGATCGAACCCAGGTCCTCTGCAAGAGCAGTCGGCGCTCTTAACCACTAGGCCATCTCTCCAGCCCAAGACATATTTATACTCTAACTTCCTTCTTATCTGATTATATGGAATGTTTGAAATACTTTCTGAAAATCAATCATATTGCTGGAATTGAATGGACTTAGAATTGGAATCCCTCCTTCAAGATTTCTTCTATTTGAACTGACAAAGCCCCTTGTCAATAATGTGAGACTACTGTGGCTAACTTCATTCATGTATGTTCTGGCGTGGTGCAGACTTATCTCATCATGATGTCTCAACTTAAGGGCAAAAAGGAGACAGCTGCCAGAATATTTTAATACCTATGAATTTAGAGAATTGCTCCACGTCAGTCTAATCATTTTTTAGAGTTATAAAAATATCTGCTACAAAAGTGGTGCTATGTGTCCTTATATAGCTTAGAGTAATAAAACATTGCACAGCCCTGGGTCAAAGCCTGCCAAGCCAGAACTGATATATATCAGAGCTGCTGTGAATTTTTAACACTGTTCTTGTAAATATTTTTAAAGGAGTCTTATATAGTTAAAAAACAATTAGCTGCAATAGCAGCTAATTGCTTTAATGCTTTAACAATGAGTTGTACCTAATGAATATTCAAAATCATCATTGTATGTCATAAAGAAGTGAACATTCAACATGGAAATGACATTTTAAAAAAAGAGGAAAAAATCTATTTATTTTAAATCAAGGGTCTTTGAGACTCTGATGGGTAGTAAATCCATTAAGCACAGAAAGCAGAAATAATTAAAATCACTGTCAAAGTACAGGTCAAACTTACTAGGCCAGAGATGCATGATAGTGGCTACTTTCTCATCTTTCCTATTGCCACTCAATAGGGTTAACAGAGCAAACACAGCAGTTGCATAGCTTGGTGGGATAGGAGATTTGCCTTTTTGGGGGGGTCTTTTTGAAACAGGGTCTCCCCATAGCTCTGGCTGTCTTGGAACTCATGAGATTTGCCTCTTTGATACTTAACTATTAGTCTATATGTGGAAGAACAGATAAATAAGCAACTTTCTTTTTTTTTTTTTTCTTTTGCCGGCATGGTGGTGCACACCTTTAATTCCAGCACTCCAGAGGGCAGAGACAGGAGGATCTCTGTGAGTTCAAGGCCAGACTAGTCTATACTGCAAGTTCCAGGACAGCTGGGACTACAGGGAGACCTGTCTCAAAAAGACAAAAAAAAAAAAAAAAAAAAAAAAAAAAACGCGCCGCGGGGGGGCCACCCC
>VZQC01008909.1:754002-769133 GCA_009823505.1 Rhizomys pruinosus
ACCGCTCTTACAGAGGACCCAGGTTCGATCCCCAGCACCCACATGGTGGCTGAGAACCGTCTGAAACTCCAATTCCAGGAGAACTCCAGTTCCAGGGGAATCCGAGACCCTCTTCTGACCTCTGTGGCATTGCACGACACGGGTGCACAGACCTACATGCAGACAGTACATTCATACACATAAAAAAAAATAAATAAATAAAATTAAAAAAAAGTTAAGAATTCTAACACAATGAACAAAATCTGCTGTGAAAGGTGATAAAACAGAAAGCATTCCTTTTACATACAGATACTCCAGTAAGAATGTTTTAATAGCAACTAACCATGTGGAAGGCCTAAATGTATAGTCTTTCTTTTCTCCCAGCATTTAAACCTGAAATTTCTAAGAATCTCACCAGAACCCCCATTTACTAAGCTCCTTGTATGACCCTACAGATCCATGGTTTTATAAGACTGTAACTCCATCAAAGGCACCTCCAGAGACACCTATGACCTCATTTATTGAAAAAGGGAGAACAGTTTATTTTATTTTATTTATTTATTTATTTTTTGGTCTTTTTGAGACAGGGTTTCCCTGCAGCCCCAGCTGTCCTGTAACTCACTCCGTAGACCAGGCTGGCCTTGAACTCACAGAGATCCGCCTGCCTCTGCCTCCCAAGTGCTTTTATTTTATTTTTTTTACAGTTTCTTTTTTTTAATTATTTTTATTTTATATAAATGAATGTATTGCTTGCATGTAGGTAGGTGCACTCATGTTGTGCAGTGCCTGAGGAGGTCAGAAAACAGTTTGATCCCCTGGAACTGGAATTATAGACAGTTGTTAGCTGCCAGGTGGGTGCTGGGAATCAAACCCAGGTCCTTTGCAAGAGCAACTAGTGTTCTTAATTGCTAAGCCATCCCACCAACCCTTTGCAGTGTAACTTGAAAACTTTCAAAATAGCATGCATGTGTACTTAAGACAATGACAACTCTTCTTTGAGAAAGCTACATCCATGCTCTTGAATGTGTCTTTTTCTTGCCTTGAGCACCTATTTTTTTTAATATTCTTTTTTTTTTTAATTTTATTTATTTTTGTATGTGTATGAGTGTACTGTCTACATGTAGGTCTGTGCACCCATGTTGTGCAATGCTGCGGAGGTCAGAAGAGGGTCTTGGATTCCCCTGGAATTGGAGTTACCGACGGTTCTTAGCCACCATGTGGGGAGCACCTTTCTATTTTTAATAAACTTCAATTCTCTTAATACTGGCTTATCCTGAAATTATTTTCTGCATAGAAGCCAAAGATCACATTTTACCTGAGGTGAGGTTCCTAAAGAATTCAGGAACTCTTTAGGCAGGTGACAGCAAATACTGTGCCTGTCTATCCCTGTCATTGCTGACAGCAGCTTTAGAGAAAGATGTGAAACACGGAATTGTGAGTCTTTGAACACAGGCATTGCATGACACAGTGCACTTATATACATGCAGGCAATACACTCAATACACATAAAAATATATAAAAGTAAAGCCGGGTGTGGTGGCGCACGCCTTTAATCCTGGCACTTGGGAGGCAGAGGCAGGCGGATCTTTGTGAGTTCAAGGCCATCCTGGTCAACATAGTGAGTTCCAGGACAGCCAGAGCTACAGGGAGACCCTGTCTCAAAAAGACAAAAAGAAAAAGAAGAAAGAAAATAGTAGTATTAAAGTGGTTGCATGTTAATATTTTCCCTTCATGTGGTTACATGTTTATTAAAAGATGAAAAATGTTATATTTGAATTGTAATTAATGTTGCATTATAAATAAATTCTAAAGAATTGTTTTGCTGTCCATTATATTTTTCCTTTTAGTTGTATTTTTTCCACATTCAAAGTTTTTCTTGTGTGAGCCTTTTCTTAGTATTGTTTTCTTTTTCTCCCTGTGCATAATTNAAAAAAAAAAAAAAAAAAGAAAGATATAATTTCTCAATGTATGCTAAATATATTTATCCTTATATTTATGGAAAAGCAAACCTGTCACCACTCATCAAAGAAGCTTCTTTTTGCAACACATAGAGACTATCACAGAGTTCTATAACTGGTCAAACAGAGAATAGTGTCTGTGAGATGCCCAGCCCTAAGGGACACATCTACAATGAAACTTCTACACCCAAGGCTCACTGAAGAAAGTAGAACAGAGGGTAGAGAAAATAATAATTCACCTCTCAAACTCTCACTGGAGAAGCTTCCTCATACAACATAGGGCAATTAACACAGAAACACAAAACTGGTAAAAATAAGAATAAGAGGCCGAAGAGTACATGTCTTTGGCTAGGACTCCTATATCAAAACTCACCTACCTAGGGCTCAGAGATCACTGCAGAAGAGGGGTTGGAAAGAGTGTAAGAACCAAGAGTGGTGGATGGCCACACGGAAAAAGGAGTTCTCCAGGCTTCTGGGAACTTGCTCATATAAACTTACAGCAATGGTGACAGCATGCACAAGACTCATGCAGACTCAATCAGACAAACCCCCCCCACAGAACTGGGGAAATGGACAAGAAGCCTCAACCCTTAGCTGAGAACTATTGGCAACTGATCACTGTTGGGAGAGGGAGAGTTGATCAACCTTAGGAGTGATGCTAGGAGTGATGCTACATAGTCTGACCAGGCTCCAGTGGATAAACTCACACATAGGAACATCTGGGGACACAAACTTGACTGAAAAGACATTACCGTATATGACAGAATGCATGAAATCCGCTGGGGGGCCGTGTGCTGTGGAGTAGTGCAGATAGGGGAGGAGAGTCTAAATATGATTAAGGTGTATTATATGCAATAAAGTTTCAATAAAAATATATATTGAAAAAAAATTTTAAAGAAATTCAAGATGTTATCCAGAAGGCAAAGAATTAACTCTAATTTACCATAGAGCCAGATGCTCATGTTTTAAAAGATTTAGTTGTACCCCAGGTATGCGCAGGTGCCCAGGGAGGCCAGAAGAAGTCACCGAATTCCCTGGAGCTGCAGTTACAGGTGGTCGTGAGCCACCAGATATGGTTGCTGGGAACTGAGCTTCAGTCCTCTGGAAGAACAGGAAGTATTCCCGACTGCTGACCCATGTCTAGCTCCCCTGGGAGCTCTTTTTTTCTTTTTTTCCTTTTGAGACAGGGTCTCCCTGAAGCCCCAGCTGGCCTGGAACTCACTATGTAGACCAGGCTGGCTTTGAACTCATCACAGAGTTCAGCTGGCCTCTGCCTCCTGGCTAGTAATTATAATTATTAAATTAAAGGCTGTTGAACATTATTCAACTGTCTAACATCAAGGGCAGGAAAAATGTTATATTAAGAAACCTGAAACTGGAGAGATGGTTCACTGGTTAAGAGCACTCACTATTCTTCCGAGGGACTCAAGTTTGGTTCTCAGCACCCACATGGTGTTCCACTGTCGGTTTGTTGTTTTTTTGGGTCTTTCTGAGGACAGGGTCTCCCTGTAGGTCCCAGCTGTCCTGGAACTTCACTCTGTAGACCAGGTGGCCTTGAACTAACAAAAGATCCGCCGCCTGCCTCCCAAGTGCTAGGATTAAAGGCGTGCGCCACCACGGCCCGGCGCAAACTGTCTTTTGACCTATTCAGGAACTCATTTACACACAATGTTACTTACAACATTGAGGACAAAAAATACAAATAAAAATAAATATTTTTTTTAGCCCTCAAAACCGTAACATAAAAAAAACCTGGGCATCGGTGGCAGACGACACGGCCTCTTTACATTTTCAGCACAGTCGGTGAGGTAGAAGTTAGGCAGGATCCTCTCTGAGTTCAGGCCAGCCTGTTCACCAGAGCGAGCTCCGGGGTGACAGCTGCGACTTAAAGGCGAGACCCGCAACTGCCTGGAAAAAATCCAAATAATACCAAAAAAAAAGAAAAAAAAAAAAAAAAGCCAGAAAAAGTAGAAAAAAGAGCAACAAAAGAAAAGATATAATATATATGAAACAGTTTGTAAGAAAAGTTTAAAATGGCTAGAGGAGCTGGAGAGAGGCCTAGTGCTTATATAGACATGCACTGCTTGCTCTGCAGAGGGACCGGGGATTCGATCCCCACATCACAGCACACATTATGTGGCTTGAGAAACCGTCTTTTAACATGCTCAGTTCAGAGAGGAATCACGACCTCACCAAAATCCCTACTTCTCTGAGCTACTGCACGGCATTGGCATCAACCTACGGGTGTCAACAGCACACCTTGCATGCAGACAGTACATTCATACACATATGAAAATAAAAATAAGAAAGTTAAAGGCTTTGACTTAAACAGCGTGCAATGTCGCCATTTTTTTTAAATTTTTTTTTTATTAATTTTTATTTATTTCTGTATGTGTATGAATGTACTGTCTGCATGCAGTCTGTGCGCTGGCGTGCATGCAGCAGCAACCAAAAGGAGGGTGTGGATTTCTCCTGGAACTGGCATTCTCCTGGAATCTGGAGTTTCCAAGACGGTTCTCAGCCGCATGTGGGGTGGGCTGGATCGTACACCCGTGGTCCTCTTAGTAAGAGCGGTCGGTCGCTCTTAACCGCCTGTGCCAATCTCCCAGCCCCCAATGTTCCCATTTTTAATAGAAGTAAACATTTCTATATTCAACTTGTAAGCAGATTCTCCTACTGAAGACATATGCAACTAAAATTAGGTTTTGTAAGCATGGGAAGACAACTGATTTCCCCTATCCCTGACCTGAAATACTTCTGGGAAATTGCTCTGCTTCATTCAGTGCATTGCAGCTCCCTGCAAGGCCCTTAAAGTTCAAGGGGGCACAACCTTGCTTTGTTAGCTGTTTCACAAAAAGCTTAACTCCTCATTATCATGTGCTGAAAAATAGCTTTCTAAGTCCATTAATGCATCCAAAACTTGACTCTGGGAACTTCTGAAGTAGAAAATTAGAGGAGAAAAATTCAATTTTAAAGAAAGTATGTATTCAATGCCCTGAACTACAGTCGAAGGTTGGCTTTCCAACTTGGTACTGAATACTTTTCATTTAGCAAAGGAAAGAATTAAAATTACAGAGAAGAGGCTGCAGAGTGCTTATCCCTGAAATGGGACTATGCTATTTCTTGTGTCTTTTCTTTTGTTTATTAATTTCTTTATGGTGTGGTGGAATGTATTCTGTTGCTGCAGGTTGTGCACCCGTGTGGCGTGCAACTGTGTCGCGGAGTCAGAAGAGGGTTGTCGATTCCTCTGGAACTGAGTTCTACCTGGGTATTGGAGTTTAGCAGACACGTTCTCACAGCCGCTAATGGTGGGTGTGGGGATGCGAAGACCCGGTGGCGTCTCTGCAAGAGTAGTCGGTGCTTTGTAAACAGCGCTAGGCCATCTCTCCAGCCGCTGGACAGGCTAATTTTTAAACCTCTGCTGTCCAAAGGCTGCAGGGGTTCATGTGTGGGAAGAAGGACGGGTCGAAAGAGAGCTGTAACAGGCAGAAAAGTGGATAAAGCACGGACAAAACATGAGCCATCTGTGTCATTCACTTCCTAGATCTCACAGCGAATGTGCCAGCACGCTAAAGTCCTATGCCAGCTTCAAAAATCAGAACAAAATCTCAGTACGAGACATGGGGATAAGTGGTAAGAAATTCCAAAACTCACTGTGAGAGATGGCTCGCAGTTAAGAGGCTGACTGCTCTTGCAGCTAGGACCCAGGTTCGAATTCCCAGCATTCTCCACAATGGCAGCCAATGAGCCGTCTTTACGACTGCCAGTTCCCAGGGGAAATCCAATGCCCGTCCTTCTGACGTTCCTCGGCAGTGCAAACGAACATGGGGTGCTGCACCAACCCAACATGCCAGAACAGATCATGTCATCAGACAACATTAAAAAAAAAAAAATTCACAAGGGGCTGGAAGAGATTAGCCTTTTCAGCGGGTTTTAAGAGCTACCAACTGCTACTGCCACAGGACCGGGTTCGATCCCCAGCACCCAAACTGGTGGCTGAGAACCGTCTGTAACTCCAATCCAGGAGAACTCCAGTTTCCAGGGGAATCCGAAGCACTCTTCTGAACTCCGCGGCATTGCTTGCATCGGCATGCACGGTGCTACAAACCTACATGCAGACAGTACACTCAAGACACATACAAAAAAGTAAATTAAAAATTAAAAAAACAAACCCATACACAAAAAAAATTCCAACTCAACCTAAGGAACTTTTGGCAACTGATGGCTGCTGGGAGGAGGAAGGACAGTGTCTTACTAGGATGAGACTCTTGACGGGTCCAGTAGATGGACCCACACTGAGGGGCATTTGGGAACTCTATAGGCCATATTATGTATATGACAGTACATTAAATTGGGTGGGGTGGAGGTAGGGAAGTTTCAGAAAGGGGAGGAGATCTAAGCACCAACAAACTATATTGTATAAAAATGGCAAAATTTGCCAGGCATGGTGGCACACACCTTTAATCCCAGCAGAGGCAGGCATATCTCTGTGAGTTCAAGGCCAGCCTGGTCTACATAGAGAGTTCTGGGACAGCTGGGGCTGCAGGGGGACCCTGTCTCAAAAAAAATACAGCAGGGTACATATCAGTACACCTGTATCTAGCTGATGACATATTACAAGACTCATGCTAATCCCCTGAAAGGTCGACCTCAGCACTTCCTATTTTAAAATAATCCTAAACACTCTTGAAGACAGGAAAATCACTTCATGACAAATCAGAGAGGTTGAACCATGTTGCACAAATCAGTGAACACAACCAAGTGTAACATAAGTATTCACTTGCAAGGTCTAAGTCAAATAATCTAGTGAGAGTCTTAAATCACTGTATCAACACAATGGAATTCTATGCAGCAACTAAAAACAATCAGGTATGCCTATACCACTGTGCAAAGACATCCAAAGTCTCGTCATGTATGTAAATTATGATTGTGTATCAGTGTAATAACAAACTTATGTACAGAAACTGTCCAAACTGGCAGTGATAGTGGTCACCTCTGATAAATTCAGCATTTAAGGCTTTCATGTTTTACTTTATTTTCTTCTATGTATTTACATTCTTACATAAAGAGCTTGTATATGTTTAAGATATTCCTTAAAGTGCAGAGAGATCTCAAAACTGGCTCCCTTCAAAAGATGTGGCTTTCCTTTGCTCTTGCAGTGTCCATAATTTAAATGAAATAGTCAAAGTGATTCTTTTGTACCTGAAACCATTATAACATTCCAAACACTGCCTTTGTTAATGAATTTCCATAGCAGGCAGGAGAGAAAAAAAAAATTCATACAACAGTATTGTGAAACTGAAGGGAGGGAGGGCACACTTCAAATAGGGCCTTGGTAGGGCAAGACAATCCACAAGTGCCAACCAGCTTCAGGGCTAGAAAGATCTCAGGAGAGCCATCACATTTCAATTACCATCACTAACATTACTTATTATGTGGCCTGCTCCAGTCCCTCAGGAAGGCAGCTTGTGATGATAATACCCAGCCTCTGCTTGTAAAACAATTCATTAGGCAAAGCAGAACAGCTGGGGCAGCCACGTGGAAGCTCTCAAAGCACCCCCCACCTGGGACCTCTGGCCCAGATTTCCCTTTGCTGAGGGACAGCCACCACCCCTCTGACAGCTGTAGAGTTCTCCAGGGATACTTCAGGTTTAATCAGTACTTCCTGCACAGCAGAGGGTCATTTCATTTCTAACATAAACTAATGGCACTCCTGTTTTCAGCAGGTTACAACAGACATCAGATAAGAGGCTTTAAAGCATTTTTATCTTGTTCTAAAGCTCGAGTTAATGAGGCAGCAAAAGATATTGTCATAGAGCCCTGGTGTAGCTATATTATCCAATAAAGGGACTCTCTCCAGGACAGGTTTAATATGGATGGAGGAGGTAAAGACGGCTGGCTTAATATTGATCCTATTAGGAGGATGAGAATCCAGTCTCCATAAGTAGGGCAAAATCATGCACACTGTGCAGCAGGCAGAGTGCTACAAAAGGAAAGGGTTGCCTTTAAAAATAAATAAGCTGATTTACTTCCCAAATAAGTAGCATACAGACAATGAGAAGCAGTTTGGGTAAATTTAATGAAAACTTATGCCTTGGCTCCTGTTTATGGGTATGTGTAATACAACTTGGGCATCTATAGGTCAAAACATAAAAATTTAAAAAACAAAAAGAGGGAGGTGGGAGGTGGGGTAGTATCCCTTCTGGGATACAAATGGAAAACTCTGTGTTCCAATCCTATTGATAAATTTTCAATTTTGAGATCTTGAAACTAACAATGGGAGGAGATTTGTATGTTCCCACAGGTAAAAACACCAATCTAAATGCCTGAAACATACAACTTTGGCTGTGCAGGATGGACTGGGAAATGCCAGCAAGAGGCTGACCCATCTGAACATTGTTTTCTAAAGAAAGCGGAACTCAGACTGCCTGAGTCACAGACACTGAGCATCTCTCTGAAATTCATTTGGGGTTTAACTGTTTATAATGGCCCTAATGAAGTTTACCCTCCAGATGATGAGAAACCTTCCTACCTCGCCCCTTTATAGAAAAAGAAAACATGATGGTACTGAAGTCATTCCCGAACTGTAAATTAGATGCCAACTGTTGATAGTGGTAATTTCTTATAAAACAGGTATTACAACCCTTTTTTAATTGACTGATAGCCTAGGAACTGTGCACGGGCTAATTCTCTATCTAACGCCCAACTTCAATAGAAAAACTTTATAAAGCTGATTTCATTAAGTCAAAAATATATTAGTTACAGGAAAATCATCTGAGGATACTCAATGGGATTTACTATCTGCGCCCAGGGATGTGTTCTGCCTAGGGGGATTCAACCCCCCCCCAGATTATAATTAGTAAAGGCCTTTTTCTTTACGTAGGATATCTCAAGAAGAAAGGCATTAGTCCCTGTTTTGTCGAAGACCCTGGTGTGAGCATGAAAAATTTTATGAGATGTCACTTGCTAACGTACACCTGGACTCTGAAATGCCAGAGAGAGATACCAAAGGCCCCTCAAGCAATACAGCCAAAATATGGTCTCCGTGAGTTAGAGCACGCCGTCCCCGTCAGTATCAGCCTACACCTCAACTGCCTAGAGATACTGTAGCAGCAGTGGCAGCCAGATGTCTATATATCCCAAATCTAATTGGCTATTAGCTCTCTCTTGAGGAATAACCCATGGCTAATGACACAACCTTATGTCGTCTAGTGGTTAGGAGATTTTTATAAGCCACAATAAGAACTGTCACCCTTTATAGAGAAACCACAGTTTGTGGTTAGCATACCATCCAAACCCATCCGGATCTATGGCTCACCGCTTAAGCTTGCCCTCAATCCTTATTCCTGTTACATGCCCCTGTACCTCCTGTTTTCTTAGATTTAGTCGTGACCTACAACGGGTATCACTTTCTCAACTGTCCACCCCATGCAAGGGCACCCCCCTGCCCCGCCTAGAGTCCAACCTGCCTCCAACGAAACTAGCCTCTTGTGGCTTCTCACCCCCTTTGTGCCCTTTCGCCCAGCCCCGCACCAACTTGCAGGCAGCGGAGAGTGTGGGTCCGCCTTTACGGGCGTTGCGAGATTTTGGGTGCCTCAGTGAGACTACAGCAATATAGACTGAGACTCCTAGTGTTCTCACACCTGCCTGGTGCATCCTCTCTTTCTCTCCCAAATATGTGACTAGTGGGAACCTTGTGGTTTTTCAAGCATAGTTTTGGACATAGAACTGCAAATTGGTTTTTAAACATGAAGTAACATCCATGGGCTTATGCTTAATAAGTTGGCTCACTTCAAAAAAAAAAAAAAAAAAAAAAAAAAAAATTGTTTTTTTAATTTTTTTTATTATTAGTAATTTAATCTTTGTGTTTGTTTTTTTTTTTTTTTGTCTTTTCAGACAGGGTCCCTCCCTGTAGGCAGCTGCCTGAACTCACTCTGTAGACCAGGTTGGCCTTGAACTCCAAAATCGCCCTGCCTCGGCCTCCCAGTGCGAGGATTAGAGGCGGGCGCCACCAGCCTGGCTGTATTATTTATCGTTTGTATGTGTTATGCAATGTCACACTGTCTTCTGCATTTAGGTCTGTGCGCCCGTGTCGGGCAATTCCGCGGAGGCCAGAAGAGGGTCTGGATTCCCCTGAAACGGGAGTTTTCTCCTGGAATTGGAGTTAGAGACGGTTCTTAGCCGCCCATGTGGGTGCGGGGATCGAACCCGGGTCCTACTCAAGAGCGTCAGTGCTCTTAACCGCTATGCTATCTCTCCAGTCCCACCAATTACCTAATTGTACGGGAAACTGAGTAACATCAATGTTATCTGAAAACAACCGTGTTTTGTTTTTTTGTGGCTGGCTATGTGGAGTCCTGCACACCTCTCCAGCATCACTTACTTGGAGAGGCTGCTCTGCCAGCTACTGTTTTTTCTCCCTTCCGAAACAGATACAGCTTTGTCTGTAGCTGTACTGCCCAGTAAAAGGGAGATACAATTGTGTTGTTATAGTGTAGAATCCCTTAAAAAGTAAAGCAGAGGCAGGCTGATCTCGGTGAGTTTCAAGGCGCCTTGGTCTAGAAGTGAGTTCCAGACAGAGCTCGGGCTACAGGGAGACCCTGTCTCAAAAAGACAAAAAAATAAATAAAATACAATAGAAATCATAAACAAATAAAAAAGGGAAAAACAAAGATTGTACTGGTTGCGTCGTAGATGAAGCTTTTTTCTCTATCCTAGTTTTCTGTGTACTTACTCTGGTGCTTGTTGAGAGTGAGGCATTCCACTACAGCTGTAGATTTGTCTACCTCTTTCAGTTCTGCTTTTGGTACACATATATGGCAGCTGTTTAACTCAGCAAATAGAGATGTGAATACACTCCATGAATACAATGTCATCTCACTCTTGGAACTTATCATCATCATTAGGTAACAGCCCAAATAACATTTCTTGTTTTACATTTACTTATACTAATGTGGCTTCTTTTGGTTAATATTTGCATGGCATGTCTTTTCCAGTCTTTGACTTCCAAATGCATTATTGTATTTTAGTGAGTGTTTTTTTTTTTGTTTTTTATTGTTTTGGTCTTTGAGACAGGGTACTTCTCTGTGGACCCCAGCTGTCCTGGAACTCACTCTGTAGACAGGCGGGCCTTGAACTCACGGACATCCACCTGCCTCGACCTCCCAGGTGCTAGATTAAAGGCTGCGCCACCACGCCCGGCTGTAAAGGTGAAAGTTTGCTTATACACTGTATCTGTCTTTGTTTCTTTTCATTGTTTTGGCTGTAATAAATCCCTGACAGGGGGCTGGGAAGATGGCCTAGAGGTTAAGAGCACCGACCGCGTCTTGCAGAGGACCCGGTTCGATCCCCAGCAACACATGGCGGCCGAGAACCGTCGAAACTCCATTCAGGAGAACTCCAGTTCCAGGGGAATCCCGGACACCCTCTGCGGACCTCCGTGGCATTGGACGACACGGGTGCGCAAACCCGCACGCAGACAAGTACATTCAATACTCATACAAAAAATAAATGAAGAAAAAAATTTTTTTTAAAATACCCGGTGTGCTGGATAGCTTTTGGCTGGCACTTGACACACCTGGGGTGAGGAGGCCTCGGTTTGTGGAATGGCTCCATTGGATTGGCCTGTGGCCACATCCCATGTGGGGTGTATTGTCTTGATTGTTGAGGCATGTGACAGTAATAAGAAGGCAGGCTGGGCAGGAACCAGAGAGCAAGCCAGTAAGAAGCAAGCCGGTGGAAACATGGCCCTGGGCTTTCAGCTCCTGCTTCCAAGGTTTACTGACCCTAGTTCTTACCTTGGGCTCCTAAGTAAATGAACTGTGACCCAGGAGATGTAAGCTGAATAAACCCTTCCTCCCAATTGTGTCAGATTGTTTTGTCACAGGCAATGGAAGACAAACTAGAAGAATTGGTACCAGAAGAGTGGGGTAATTTGGCTGTGACAGAACTGACCTTGGTGTTTTGGGAAGGAGGTGGAGCAGTTTGGAACTTTGGGCCTGGGAAGATCATTGATGCCCTAAAGAGGCGTTTCTTGGAGCTTGGAGCAGTTTTTTGCTGAAGGATTTGTAGAAAGATGGAGGCCTGGCTGTTTGAAGTTTCTAGTTTCAAAGGGGAGCAGAGATCATCAGGAATGTGTAATCTGTGGGTTCTGGTCAGCTGGGGCTGAAGCATCAATCTTGTAAGTGACAAGAGACCAGAACCTGAAGTGAACCTTTGTTTTGGGACAATTGATGCTGGTTTAGCTGGGTCTGAAAAATCAGCTGTAAGTAAACAAGGAGACCAGCATCACTGGTAAAATCTTCTGGGAAGAATATCGTCCGAGTCAGCACACACAAGCTGTGACCCAGAAAGGGCCTGAGCCTCCTTCTCGAGCCATAAGCAGGACTTGGTAACGTGGTAAGGGTCTCCTATATGGTTATGGTATTGAAATTTGAGAAGGTCACAGAGAGCATCTGAGGCTGCACTGTGAGAGATCAGGAAAGACCATTTTTGAAAGTGCACCTCGGTTGCGGTGAAGACCAGGATTGCAGGGTTCAGGGGAGAGAAGCTGAGGGCTTTGCACCAGGAGAGGTTCAGAAGAGACCATTGGTGAAGGAGCTGCCTCAGTTTAAGTAGCGACCCCAGCTTTTTGGAGAGCCGGGACCCTGGGACGACCACAAAGAGCAGCGGGTAGTGTAGAATGGAGTCGGCCTGGGGCCTGCGAGATGAGTGTGCCACGGAAGGCAGGGTCCAAGGGGGGAGCTGCCGAGACCCTTTGGAGCGCAGAAGATCATGAGTGAATCAATCCCAGGTGTCCAGCCTTAAACTACTTTGCTGGACTTAGATTTTGTTTGAAAGTAGCCTGATTCTATCCCTTTTGAACATAAAGACAGTACTTTAGATTTTGGATTTTACCGCAGCCCCCAGTTACGCGACTTTTTACTCAGACGGGACTTTTAGTGTTTGAGACTTTTCAGGACTGTGGGGCCCTTTTTTAAGGTTGTACTTTCTTATGTTGTGATTAATGTTCACATCATACGTTGGGGACAATAACTGGAAAGGTGGTTTAATAGTGATGTGTTTGTGTGTCAAGTTGACAAGGGGTCAATTGTGCTGGATAGCTTTGCTGTCAACTTGACACACCTGGGTTGAGGGAGCCTCAGTTGGGGAATTGGCTCCATTGGATTGGCCTGTGGCCACATCTGTGGTGTATTGTCTTGATTGTTGAGCAGTGACAGTATAAGAAGGCAGGCTGGGCATGAACCAGAGAGCAAGCCTGTAGAAAGCAAGCCGGTGAACATGGCCTGTGCTTCAGCTCCTGCTTCCAGGTTACTGCCCTGAGTTCTGTCTTGGGCTCCCTAAGTAATGAACTGTGACCCAGGAGATGTAAGCTGAATAAACCCTTTCCTCCCCAAGTTGGTGTCAGAGTGTTTTGTCACAGCAATGGAAAGACAAACTAGAACACCCTGACAAAAGGAAAAATAAATAAATAAATAAATAAGCTGGCCAGGCGTGGTGGCACACACCTTTAATCCTAGCACTTGGGAGGCAGAGGCAGGTGGATCTCTGTGAGTTCAAGACCAGCCTGACCTACACAGGGAATTTCAGGTCAGGTGAGGCTACAGGGAGACCCTGTCTCGAAAGACCAAAAATAAATAAATAAATAAATAATAAAAATAAGCTGGGCTGGAGAGATGGCCTAGCGGTTAAGAGCGCAGACTGCTCTTGCAGAGGACCCAGGTTCAATCCCCAGTACCAACATGGCGGCTGAGAACCATCTTTAACTCCAGTTCCAGGGGAATCCGACACCGTCTTCTGACCTACGAGGCACTGCATGACATGGGTGCACAAACCTACATGCAGACAGTATACTCATACACATACAAAAAATAAAATAATTAAAGAATAAGGTGCTTATTTTTTACCATTTTAAGTAGCATAAACTCATTTGACATTTGGAGCTGAGTATAAAAATATTTCTCAATGAAGCATTGAGATAAAATACTTATTTTCATGTATTTTGCTAAAAAATATCCTTGCTACTCTAGTTTTATTGACAATTAAAAAAATCTGTTGTTAAGGGCAGGTGTGGTGGTGCATGGCTTTAATCCCAGTACTTGGGAAGCAGAGGCAGGTGGGATCTCTGTGAGCTCCAGGCCAGCCTCATCTACATAGTGAGTTCCAGGTCAGGTAGGACTATAGGGAGACCCTGTCTCAAAATAAAAAAATCTATTATAAAAATAGCATTATATTATAAAATGTCAATACGCTGTGTATGTCATATACTATAAAAGCAATTATAGCTTTTTTTTTTACGCCATCTACAAAGCACATTTTGTGAAATGATGAACACCACCTCTAACTTCTAAATTTCACCTCAGTCTACATCATAGAGGACTTTCAAAATAATTCAATCATTCATTCAACAATACTAAAAGCTTATTATAGGCAAGGCTATAACAAACAGTAAATATACATTATCTAACCTCCCCCTCAGACAAATATATGGAAATCAGAAAACTAAATATTTCATGCTAGTAATATCCATGGCAGCGCCCCCCAGGCCATTTTAAGTCCCCCCGCCCCGAATGGCTTACTCTAAATGTTAAAAAAAGATGAGATTTTTCTAGGGACTAGAGAGATGGCTCAGAGGTTAAGAGTGCTGGCTGCTCTGCAGAGGATGGAGGTTTGATTCCCAGCACCCACATGATAGCTAACAATCATCTGTAACTCCAGTTCGAAGGGAATCTGATTCCCTCCTCTGACTTTCAAATTACACGACATGGATTCACTTACACATATGCAGGTAATACACATGTATGTATAAAATTAAAAAAATTTACAAAAGAGCTGAGATTTTTTTTCATATTTACTTTCTTGGAGAAATAGCAAAAATCCTCTGCAAGATTTCATATAAGGATATATTAGGAGACTATGATATAGACTAGTGGCCCAGAACAAATTATATTCTTTTACAGCCAGGCCAGGTGACTGAGTTCTATGGGACCTTCAAGAAGGCTGTGTTGAACATAAAGGACCAGCTATGTGAACTCCTTTTTTGCCTTCTTCTCTTCCCAAACTGGGCCTACAACCGAAATGTGATGGCTGGAGTACAAGCACTTCTTGGATGCCTTTAGGATGAAGCATATACTAAGAAAGTAGAGTAGAAAAGTTACAAGCCTTTTTTTTTTTTTTTTTTTTTTTTTTTTTTTT
>VZQC01008909.1:770579-797086 GCA_009823505.1 Rhizomys pruinosus
TTTAGTACTAATGATCTCTTATCAGGAATGCAATGACATTTATAATGCCTGAATCTTCATTGGCTCCTGATTTTCATTAAAACAAAAAACAAAAAACTGGCTGGGCATGGTGGTGCATGCCTGTGATCCTAGCACTTCCCAACCTGGTCTACAATAGTGAGTTCCAGGACAGCTGGGGCTACAGAAGATCTTGTGTCAAAAAAAAAAAAAGAAAGAAAGAAAATGCTGGGCATGGTGGCGCACCCCTTTAATCCTAGCACTTGGGAGGCAGAGGCAGGTGAATCTTTGTGAGTTCAAGGCCAGCCTGGTCTACAGAGTGAGTTCCAGGACAGCTGGGCTACAGGGAGACCCTGTCTCGAAAAGACCCCCCCAAAAGAAAATACACAAATTTTTTTTTTTTTTTTGGTCTTTTTGAGACGGGGTCTCCCTTTAGTCCCAGCTGGCCTGGAACTCACTCTGTAGACCAGGCTGGCCTTGAACTCACAGAGATCCACCTGCCTCTGCCTCCAAAGTGCTAGGATTAAAGGCGTGCACCACCACGCCCGGCAAAATACACAAAATTTTTAGGGACAATTAAGGATGTCAATGTAAGATATT
Source organism: Rhizomys pruinosus (assembly GCA_009823505.1). Classification (NCBI taxonomy): domain Eukaryota; kingdom Metazoa; phylum Chordata; class Mammalia; order Rodentia; family Spalacidae; genus Rhizomys; species Rhizomys pruinosus. The sequence goes on from VZQC01008909.1 coordinate 771,177, forward strand.
AGAGCTTTTAAAGAATGTTAATTTTGTTTAAAATGTGATAACAGTTATGCAGAAAACTGTCCTTACTCTTAGGAGAAATATTTAAGGGTAAAAGACATGGTGTTTGCAATTTATTTCCAAGTGGCCGAGAAGAAGGGAATGCCTTGGCATGCACACAGAGGGGATTCACTGGGTGTTTCTGTTTTCTCATAACTGGAGGAAAAGTCTTAATGGCATTTCTTCAGGGTTTTTCTCTTATTGGTGATACTGACATTAATTCATTTACTTGATAATAGGAAATCATTAAAAAATCTATAGCTCCAAGAAGTCTGGGATCTTAAAAACACCACATGAGTTTTTTTTCTCACTCAGGAACCATCTATTCTACTAGTAATTCAGAGATCAACAGTGCAGCCACAGCTATAGTTTCAAGCCTGGCTAGTCTTGGATTCTGTTCTCTACCTGACTTAGGAGGGCTGCCTGTCCTCTTTCTGGAGACTAAACCATTCTCAGCATCTGTACTTGCTAAACCTTTAGAACAATGTTATCAATTCCTGCTGTAGAGCCCATTCAAGGAATAGCAATACTTGAATTAGCACTGAAACAATTTTTTAATGTATGGTTCTTCTTTAATGATATTTTCTTCCAACACTGGCAATCTGTGACTAATTAAACTATTGTTTTTAACTGAACCTGACAGCTGACAGCAGCACAGAGGTAGTCAACTACACACTATCTTCTCTCTAATCAGGAAGAAAAATGCCTCTCTGTATAGCTACAACAGCATACTTTCCCCTATAGACCTATTTTCTGGGAGGAAATATTTTAGAAATAACAAGTTTTTCAAGCTGAGCAATTACAAAATTTATTTAATCAGATATAGTTAGAGCTATCAGTCTTCTTTTTGACTTGAGTAGACATAAAGAGGTGAAATTTTAGCTTGATCTAAACTTTCTGTGCCTATAATCAGATTTTGTAAAGCTGATAAAAGATTTATATCAAAATGAATGTCAATCACAGGCATTCACTAAGAAAAAGTTTATTTCTGTTGCTGGTTTGTTTGTTTGTTTGTTTTGAGACAGGGTCTCCCTGTAGCCTCAGCTGGCATGGAACTTTCTACATAGACCAGGCTGGCCTTGAACTCAAGAGATACACCTGCCTCTGCCTCCTGAGTGCTGGGATTAAAGATGTTCACCACCAGGCTCAGCCTGAAAAAGTTCTTTTTTTTTTTTTAAGTTCAAAAAACAAAATGAAACAAGGAATGGTAACATCAAGTTAAGAGAATAACTTGGCATGCACCTTTAATCCTAGTACTCAAGAGGCAGAAGCAGGTGGATCTCTGTGAGTTCAGGGCCAGCCTGGTCTACATAGTGAGTTCCAGGCCAGCTGGAGCTACAGGGAGACCATGTCTCAAAACTAGACAAAAAAAAAAAAAAAAAGGAGAATAACTTGAGATTTTAGCAATTTTCAGGTTATTGTATTGTATTTGTTGTATTGTACAGGATATGGCAACCCTACAGTAGAACTTTTCCAAAGCTAGAATTAGGTAATGTGATAGTTTGAATGAGAATGTCCCCCATAGGCTTCAGGTATTCAGACATTTTGTCCCCAGTTGGTGGTGCTGTTTTGGGAGGTCTTAGAAAGTGTGGCCATGCTGGAGGAAGTATGTCACTGGGGGCAGGCTTAGAGAGCTCAAAAAGCCTTGCCAGTCTCCAGTTGCTCTCTCTGGTTCCTGTGCCCACTTGAAGATGTGAACCTCAGCTTTCGGCTCCAGCTCCTGCCACCATGCCTTCCCACCACAATAGACTCTAATTCCTTGGAACAACTATCAATTGCAAGCTCAAATAAACTCTTCCTTTTATAAGTTCCCTTGGTCATGGTGGTTTTATACAGGTGACTAATCCGGGTCACAGTGTAAAATTATTGTTTACAAGCTTATACCATGAGGGCTGGAGAGATAGCTTAGCGGTTAAGAGCGCCAACTGCTCTTGCAGAGGACCCGGGTTCGATCCCCAGCACCCACATGACGGCTGAGAACCATCTGTAATTCCAATTCCAGGAGAACTCCAGTTCTAGGGGAATCTGACACCCTCTTCTGACCTCCGCGGCACTGCACAACACGGGTGCACAGACCTGCATGCAGACAGTACAGACAGTACATTCATATGCATAAATAAATAAATAATCTAAAAAAAAAAAAAAGCTTATACCATGAAAAACAACACTGATGTGACAGGAAAGAAAAGGGGTTAAAAAAATAAAGGGTCCTCCCGTTGTAAAGGAGGGTAGGAAGTGACTGACAAGAGGTTTGAGTAGATTACTGTCCTGCTCAAACACATTGGTTACCCATTGGTGATTAAGGCAAAAAGAAAAGTAAAAATGAAAACTCTCATGATCCTCTTGCTTCCTTTTCCTGAGTGTTGAGGCTACAGGTGTGAACCATCAAACCCAGTGGCTGAGAGATAATTTCGAATCCCCCTAGGCCACATTTTTTTTTTCCAAAGCACATTTTCCACCATAGCTTCTGAGAAGAAATCAAATAATTCTATATCCAGATCCTTTAATCTTCCCAATCCCACATACTGGTAGAAAGATGACCAGGATCCCCCCCCCCCAAAAAAAAAAGAAGCCGAGCGTGGTGGCGCACGCCTTTAATGCTAGCACTTGGGAGGCAGAGGCAGGCGGATCTTTGTGAGTTCAAGGCCAGCCTGGTCTACAGAGTGAGTTCCAGGACAGCTGGGGCTACAGGGAGACCCTGTCTCGAAAAGACCAAAAAAAAAAAGATGACCAGGATCAGTTCATGGCTGAAAAAAGAACACAAGCAAATAAAGAACATGACAATATGGAGAAATCAGCCAGATAATAGCCAGATTACATATATGTACTTGTGGCTGATATAAGTTTCTTAATAAGGCTTAAGAGATCCTGACTACTGAAGACTAGAAGAGTTAATTATGGGTCCCTTTTTTCTATATACAATCCTATATGGGTCAGAATCCAAGAGTAGGCAGCATCGGGTATCTCCTCTATTTCCACACACTTAAAACCACTTTACAGGAGGTTCAGTGTATGCAAGGACAGTTTTGACTCTTGAGGCATTCTGTTTAAATATCAAATACATTAGAAAGAAAATATTTGTGTTTGCTCTTCCACCTATTTAGAAAGAACTCCACTTAATTTTAGTTTCTTTAACAATTGCTGGGGCTGGAGAGATGGCTCAGCAGCACCAACTGCTCTTGCAGAGGACCCGGGTTTGATTCCGCCAGGCTAAGAAGCGGCTTTAAGCAAGGCATGGTGGCACATGCCTTTAATCCTAGCAGAGGCAGGCAGATGTCTGTGAGTTCAAGGCCAGCCTGGTCTACAGAGTGAGTTCAGGCCAGCTGGGGCTATAGGGAGAGCCTGTGTCAACAACAACAACAACAATTGTTATAAGGGTTGGGTGTGGTGGCACACACCTTAAATCCAAACACACAGGAGGCAGAGGCAAGAGGATCTCTGTTGGGTTCAAGGCCAGCTGGGGCTACAGGGAGACCCTGTCTCAGAAAAGACCTAAAAAAAATTGGTATTTTATACAATATACAAAAAAAAAAAAAATTGGTATGAGGAAAGAAAAATTAAAGATACCCTAAAAGGTCTGTTTAAAAGCTAGGTATAGGGCTGGAGAGATGGCCTAGCGGTTGGGAGCACCGACGCTCTTGCAGAGGACCCGGGTTCGATCCCCAGCACCCACATGGCGGCTAAGAACCGTCTGTAACTCCAATTCCAGGAGAACTCCAGTTCCAGGGGAATCTGAGACCCTCTTCTGACCTCCGCGGCATTGCACGACACGGGTGCACAGACCTGCATGCAAACAATACATTCATACACATACAAAAATAAATTAAAAAAAAAAAATAAAAAAATAAAAGCTAGGTATAGTAAGACATTTTCTCTAAAACTGCCTTTCTCATAGTAAATGGCTGGCAGAAAACCACGCTGGGTATTTGGAAAAGATCTGATAATAGTTGAGAAAACATGACAGAGACAGTCTTCATCTTTAGTCAGAAATGAATGTTCTGAAAGAGAACTCTGTCTTAGAATTCTAAGAAAAGGAAACTGGGAGAGGAGGGATGACTCAAGTTTAGTTATCAACAGTGATAGGAGAGGGCAGGCATCTTGGAGCACTGTATAAAATGAGGTTGGAAAGGATTTTTCAAATCTGATGTGTCAATCTAAGCTGCATTTTCATTTAGGAGATGAACATTACTTCTCTATGTTCCATTTTCAGCACAGCCATATCCTAGGGAGTCATCAGATCACAAACAAACAAACGAACACACACACACACACACACACACACACACACACACACACACACACAAAGCAAACAAGAGAGGCCAAGGTCCAGTATCAATTCCTATCCCTATCCAACCATCCCTACCTACCTAATCTCCTAGCAAGCTAATGCAAATCAAAGCAAGCACATCAGTGCTGCTGGTAGTGAAGCCTGTACCTTTCCCAAGAGAGGCCTGTAAAACAGGACAGTCACTGACAGCAGTACAATTACTGACACAGATACAGACTTTATGGACATGTTTATCTCCGCTGTAAATCCACACTCTCTCTCCACTCCGATTCACGAGTCATAAAGAAATTGCAGATAATGAAAAAGTTGGGGAAATTTACAGCATGTCGGAAACCTCAGACAGCCAGAAGAAATTAAAGAGCTGACTAGGGATAAATCACACAGGTACAATTAAAACTTCCCATATACCTCTTCATTTCCAAACTGAGGCACAATCCAATGGTGCTGATGAAAAGTTGAGGTCATGACTCCTCAGGCTGCAATCATTTCTTAACTAACTGCATGTTAAAATTAGCTAATTCATAGGTCATGTTTAAATGCTGATTCCTTGCTGCTGTCTTGATTTCCTCCTCTCTCCACTAGAAATATCCACAAAGCAATTCTGTCTGTAAACAGGCCAAATTGCAACAAGCAATAAATGGAAAGGTGGTGTCCCCTCTCCTACTGCTATCTCTGTAGGTGCAGGACATCTTTTACCATTGCCACTATGAAGCGAGCATTAAAATGAGAAAGTGGAGCCACAATGAGGAATAAAACTGGAGGTTTCTCGTTCCCTAATAAATAACCATTTGAAGTTTTCATTCTATCTCTTTTCAACATTACAAAAGAGATTTTAAGGAGTACTATGTTTGGTACCAGAATAAGAATTACTTCTGGAGATATTTATTTTTCAATAGAGGACTGAGTTAATGGTTCACAGGTATGCAACCATCTCTACATATGCTGATTTATTTGTTAACTAATGTGCAACTCTTGTCTCAATAAAGTAAATCAGAAAAATTCCAAAGAAAAGAATTAATGCCTATTTCTTAAGTAATAAGGCTTAAGAGATCCCCATTAATTTTGGGTCCCTTTATTCTCTAAGGCCTTTTATAAAATCCTATATGAAGTAAAAAAAGGATTCTCTTTCATCATTCTCTTTCATGTTTCCTAACTTATTTAGATGCAACAGTGAGTTTTAAAAATACCTTTGTGAGGGGCTGGAGAGATGGCCTAGCGGTTAAGAGCACCAACGGCTCTTGCAGAGGACCCAGGTTCGATCCCCAGCACCCACGTGGCAGCTGAGAACCGTCTGTAACTCAAATTCCAGGAGAACTCCAGTTCCAGGGGAATCTGACCCCCTCTTCTGACCTCTGAGGCATTGTACAACATGGGTGCACAAACCTACATGCAGACAGTACATTCACATACATAAATAAAAAGAAAAAATACCTTTGTGAGTTCAAGCCAGCCTGGTCTACAGAGTGAGTTCCAGGACAGCTGGGACTACAGGGAGACCCTGTCTCGAAAAGACAAAAAAAATAAAAAATAAGAAAATAAAAATAAAAATATCAACTCTGATGGGCGTGGTGGTGCATGCCTTTAATCCTAGCACTCGGGAGGCAGAGGCAGGTGGATCTTTGTGAGTTCAAGGCCAGCCTGGTCCACAGAGTGAGTTCCAGGACAGCTGGGACTACAGGGAGACCCTGTCTTGAAAAGACCAAAAAATAAAAAAACACCAAAAAAACCCATGATTTTGCCAACTTCTACATAAGTGAACAAAAACAAGACTGTCAACAAAGGCACATGCAAGTCAATACTAAGCACTGTCCATCTTTATAGAAAAAGGTTTCGACCAAATTAGCTCTTATATGATTTTCAAATTACAAGCTCTATCAAGAAATAAAGGCTTTTAAATTTTTTTTAAAGATCCAAAGGATGCAACTGACATGGTTTCAATTTTGTTCCAATTTGACCCCTTGATGATTTAAAATCCATTTTACACTTCAGAGAACCCAAATATCATTTTAATTTTATACATTAAGATTCTATTCTCTGTGGAGTAAAAATAGTTCTAGCAAACTGTTGAAACCCACACAATCACTATCACAAAAACTTAGGACCTATCTAGTGAATGCATTTCAATTCTAGTAATCCAATAAGTCAAGGTCTCTGAACTGCTCTTGCTTATGATGAAAAGTTCCTGAGGCTTATAAATGTCATAAGCATCAAATTGTGTCTAACAGAAACTGTTAAATAGGAGCAGTTTTATTTACGAGCTCTAAGAAAACCATATTTTATCAAATGAGTATTAAGAGTGAAGCCAAGAAGCATAAGGTCTGTTTTTATGCTGATAGACAAGGTTATCCTGGGATTAAGAACCAGAAGACCCAGAGTCTATCTAGTCTTAGCTTTACAAATGACTAAATATTGGGGCTGGAGAGATGGCTCAGGGGTTAAGAGCAGTGACTGCTCTTGCAGAGGACCCGGATTTGATTCCCAGCACCCACATAGTGGCTAAGAACCGTCTTTAACTCCAGTTCCAGGGGAATCTGACGCCCTCCTCTGATCTCCGCAGCATTGCATAACATGGGTGCACCAACCTATATGCAGACAGTATACTCATACACATACAAAAAAAGAAAAAAGAAAAAAGAAAAAAGAAACAGGGTTTCATGCAACCCAGGCTAACCTCAAATTGACTACGTAATGAAGGAGGATCTTGAACTTGATCCTCTTCCCCTACCTCCCAAATGTTATTACAGGAATATGCTACCACACTTAGTTTATGTGGTGCTGGAGATTGGGCCCAAGGCTTTGTGCATGCTAGGTAAGCACTCCACCCCTACAACTATACCTCCTGTCTCTATATACACAAATTTTAAATGTACATTTACTTTGATCTAAGACAGCATGATCATTGTAACATGATTTACATTAGTGAGATGCTAGAAACAACTTAAGTGACAACTAAAATAATTACTCTAATAAATCACAAATAGTCATACACCACTATTGTGCAGTCTGTTCACAATATATTAAATCAAGACAGCAGATTATAGAATAGGAATAGTATAATAGTAGACATGTAAAAATTATATATGCATATACACTTCTATCTATCTATCTATCTATCTATCTATCTATCTATCTATCTATCTATCTGTCATCTATCATTTAGAAGATATATTTAGAAGGTTTGGAAAAGTATTCACCAAAATGTTAATAGTGACTATTTTAGCACTGTTTAATCTTAGGTGACTTTCATTTTCTAATATGTATATAGGGGTGTGTGTGTATGTGTGTGTGCATGCACCTACATACACACACAAAATACATATATTTCTACAATATATCATTTTATGACAAAAAATTTAACTTTAAAAATATGTATTATAAAGAAGATTTTATGATTTTAATAATTCTTTTCAGTTAGATAGTAATATCTCCTGTTTTTATAGTTGTTGACAAAAAACTGAAAACTTTAAAGCCAGGAAACTATGTTTTTATTTATTTTTATTTTTTGGTCTTTTTGAGACAGGGTCTCCCTGTAGCTCCCGCTGTCCTGGAACTCACTATATAGACTAGGCTGGCATTGAACTCACAAAGATCCTCCTGCCTCTGCCTCCCAAGTGCTATGATTAAAGGCGTGCACCACCACGCCTGGCGGAAACTATGTTTTTAAAAAAAATCACTTAAAGCAGCCGAGGCTTGGCATTGTGAGAGGCCAGGAAAGGCCATTGGTGAAAATGCACCCCTCGGCTTCAGTAAAGACCCCAAGATTGTAGGGGTCATGAAGAGAAGCTGAGGCTTTGCCAAAAAAAAAAAAAAAAAAAATCAGTTAAATACAAATAATATCAGTTATCTTTGAAACCTCAATTAGAAGCACCAGAGCATTTAGGAATTCTAAGCTGACAGCAAGGATTCACTTTAGACTATCAAAACCCAGCAAAAGGAGAAGTGTGGTATCTGACAGAGCAAACTGAATGTTGGGTATTAGGCAAGATAATCACTGCAAGATAGCCAAATAAGAAATTAGGTATTTAAGAAGAAAAAAAGTTTGCCAGGTGTGGTGGCACACACTTTTGATCCCAGCACTTGGGAGGCAGGGGCAGGTGGATCTCTGTGAGTTCAAGACCAGCTTGGTGTACATAGTGAGTTCCAGACCAGGGAGAACCTGTCTCAAAGAGACAAAAAAAAATTTTAACTTCTAAGTTATGTTGAAATTTTTGGCTTCTATTCTACATTCAGTTCATGTTAAGTGAACTTCATGTTTTGACATATGTTCATGAAATTAAAATTAGAAAGATACAGAAAAGGTCTGTGATTCGAAATACAGATACTCTCTTTTCTTCCCAACAACGAGCAAACCCAGATCTTCAATAGTCATTCCCCCTGTTATGATAGAGTAACAGAGTAACTCTCTCTGATCTAGGGCCAATACACCAGTCTTTTAAGCCTTCTTAAGAAACTTGTACTTAATCCCTTCACCTCAGGTCTTCTACCCTGTCGTGTGAATTTAAACATTTTAAGTACATTGTCCTAAAATCAGCAATAAATGTTAACTCTACTCCCTCTGGCTATCACCCTCTCTTCCTCGCAAGAGTCAAACTCTGAAAGAATTATCTACATTTTCATTTTACTACCTTCCACTCAATCCTCACCACATTTCAAACTACCTCTACTAGCTCCACTAAAGAGATTGCACTTATCCAATGCATTCAAGTATCAATATAATATCTTCAATTAACAACCAATGCCAAATTCCATGTCAAAAAAACAAACTAAGGTGTTCGAGGAATGGCTGAACTGTTAAAGTTCTTGCTGTAAAAAAAATCTGAAGACCTGGGCTGGAGAGATGGCTCAGCGGTTAAAAGCGCAGACTGCTCTTACAGAGGACCTGGGTTCAATCCCCAGCACCCACATGGCGGCTAAGAACCACCTTTAAGCCAAGTGTGGTGGTGCATCCCTTTAATCCTAGCACTGGGGAGGCAGAGCAGGCAGATCTCTGTGAGTTCAAGGCCAGCCTGGTCTACAGAGTGCCAGGCCAGCTAGGGCTATAGGAAAACCCTGTCTCAAAAACAAAAAACGACAAAAAAAGAGATACATACATGGACCATTAAAAAAAAAATCTGAATACCTGAGTTCAGATCCCTAACACCCATGTAAAAGGCCATGTACAGTGGCAAACCCCTGTAATCCCAGTGCTGAAAAGGAAGAGACAGAAAGATCCCTGGGGCTTGATGGCTAGGCCAGTCTAGCTCACTTGGCGAGCTCCAAATTCAGTGAGAGAACTTACCTCAAAAAAACATGGAGAAATTTTTGAGGAAGATATGTAATATTGACCTCTGACCTCTGTATGTATCCTACCCCCACAAATACAAACACAAACATGTACACAGCACACACACAGACACTCGCCTATGCACACACACACACACACATGTATTATGCACATACACAAAAGAACACATAACCTTTCCTTACAAATCTGTTCCTGTTCCATTATGCCACTCTTTTTCTTTTGTCCTCTTTCTTTTCCCTTCCCTTCTTCTCTTTTTGTTCATGTTCCATCATTTTTCTTGAAAAGTTTTGCTGAGGACTTTCCTGAAGGCACATGCCAATAATCTCAACACTCAGCTGGAGGAGGGAAGATGATCAAAAATTTGAGGGCACCCTGGACTACTACATAACCTCATTTCAAAAAAAACCCAAACACCCCCCCAAAAAAAAACTTTATCTGAGGTATATCTGAACATGGAAGTATTTGCTAAGGTTTTTTTTTTTTTTTTTTTACTTTTGCATGTGTATGAATGTACTGTCTGCATGCAGGTCCATGCACCCATGTCGTGCAGCACCACAGAGGTCAGGAGAGGGCATCGGACTCCCATGGAACTGGAGCTAAAGACGGCTCTCAGCCACCATGTGGGTGCTGGGGATCGAACCCGGGTCCTCTGTAAGAGCAGTCGGCACTCCCAACCTCTAGGCCACTTCTACAGCCCCGTATTTGCTAAGTTTTAACAAATGTATTAGCGTGACTGAGGCAAGACCTTTCTGAGTCCTCTGTACAATGTCCTCTGAGTCATGTGGTTTTCCCAGTCTGGACAGAGAGGATGGGCACTATTAGTGACCCTGTGGAGTCAGGTACTATTCCCTCTAGCCCTTTCACATGGCTTTCTTCACTTCAAGTAGCTTCCTCATACAGTGTGCAGAGCAGTCTTCAGTTGCACCCACAAGTACTCTAGTTTGCAGCTCTCTACTGACTTTGATCTCCAGCTCCTCAGCTGCTCTAAAATCAGCTGTTTCTTTAACTCCCAGAGCCAGCAGGTCTCTCCTGACACCACTCATCTGGAAAATCTCAAAACAGTAAGCTGGCACAATCGAAGGGACACTGTTGTTTGTTGCCTGATGTCCACCATTATGAAAAACGTTGTTTTGCTGGGCGTGGTGGCGCATGCCTTTAATCCTGGCACTTAGGAGGCAGAGGCGGGTGGATCTTTGTGAGTTCAAGGCCAGCCTGGTCTATAGAGTGAGTTCCAGGACAGCTGGAGCTACAGGGAGACATTGTCTCGAAAAGACAAAAACAACAACAACAAAAAAACAAAAAAAACATTGTTTTATGTATTTGATCTTCTAAAAAAACTTATCCTTGGCTGTGTGTGGTGGCACATGCTTTTAATCCCAGCACTTGGGATTTAATCCCAGCACAGAGACATATTGATTTCTAAGATTGAGGCCAGCCTGGTTTACAAAGTGGGTTCCAGCCCAGCTGGGGCTACATACAGGGAGACCATCTTAAAACAAAACAAAACAAAACAAACAAAAATTGGGTGAGAAACTATCTAGTTCTTGATATTCTCTTGTTGTTGGTTTTTTTTTTTTAATTAAAAAAATTTTTTTTGGTCTTTTTGCCTCCTGAGGGCTGGAATTAAAGGTGTGCACCACCACGCCCCAGTGCTGTTTGTTTTTTTGAGACAGGGTCTCATTATGTAGCCCGGGCTAAACTAGAATTCACTGTGTAGACCAGGCTGGCATCAAACTCAAGAGATCCACTTGTCTTTGCCTCCCAAATGCTGGGATTAAAGACGTGCACCACCAGGCTGAGCCCAAGTCCCTGATATTCTATTTAGAAAAAAAGTCTCTCCCTTGTTTTATGCATGCCACTGAATAACATGCTCAGAAGAAAAACCCAGGAGCCATGCCTGGGAACTTCTCCCTCATCTCTCACATGAATCCCATAACACTTGTCTTTGTCCTACATTCGCAGATTAATTGCTTTTCTCCACATCTAAACAATACCTTAGTTCTGGTCTTATCTATTACAATGGCTTTTTATTTGTGTTAGTGCATACACATGACTGGAAGAAGGAATATGCCACAGTGTATCGTGTTGAGGTGAGAGGACATCTTTGTGGAGTTGGTTCTCTCTCCTTCCACCTTTATGTGGTTCCAAGGACTAAACTCAGGTTTCCAGGCTTGTGCAGCAAGCACCTTCACCCACCTAGCTACCTCACCACCCCTCTTGTCCTCCTCTAAAACATCTCTATAAGGGCTAGAGAAATGGCTCAGAGGTTAAGAGTACTGGCTACTCTTCTAGAGGACCTGGGTTTAATTCCCAGCACCCACATGGTGGGTAACAACTGTTCAAAACTCCAGTTCCAAGGGATCCAACACCCTCTTCTGGCCTTTACAGGCAATGCATCCATGGGTGTACTTACTTAGATGCAGGAAAAAGTCATACACATAAAACAAACAAAACATTTCTATGTGGCCAGACACTTAAAATCGTTTGCTTAGCGATCATTAATGACACTGGGCATAGTGGTGCATGCCTTTAATCCCAGCACTTGGGAGGCAGAGGCAGATGAATCTTTGTGAGTTCAAGGCCAGCCTGTTCTACATACTGAGTTCCAGGTCAGCAGGGGCTGCAGGGAGACCCTGTCTCAAAAATACCAAAACAAAAAAATCTTTAATGATTTCCCAGTGCTCTTAGTAATATTCAAAATCAAAATAACTGAGACTTATTAAATAAAATAACCTTTAACTTACTAGACATGGTCTGACTTCCAGTTATATTACCCTTTTGTCAATTCTTCAAAGGCACAATGTTCCTTTCCACTTCAGACTTTGCTGCTCTCTTACGAAAACTTAACTTCCCTCTTTCCACCAACTTAATTCATTCCTACCAATTTTTCACACCTTCTCTTTCAGGAGTTATCTATGCTTGCCCTCATCATACTTAGAATTTATCAACAAATGATTATTTGTACAATGCCTAACCTACTAGACTGTTAGTTCTATAACTGCAAGAACCTATCTTTTTTTTTTTTGGTCTTTTTAACATAGGCTCTCCCTATAGCCTCAGCTGTCCTTAGAACTCACTATGAAGACCAGGCTTGCTTTGAACTCACAGAGATCCACCTGGCTCGGCACCACCATACTCGGCTTAAGAACTATCTCTTTTTTACTAAGTTGTTGCTACCTAGCATACTACCTTAAAGGTGTATAATAAATATTTGCTTTATGAATTAAGTGCTGTCTTAGAATAACAATTCTAATGTTATAAAGAACTTCAAAGTGTTCTAGTCCAATAACTTAATTTTAAATATTTTTATTATTATTTTATGTGTATGAGTGGCTTGCCTACATGTATATAACTGCATCGCCGGGTGTGGTGGCGCACGTCTTTAATCCTAGCACTTGGGAGGCAGAGGCAGGCGGATGTCTGTGAATTCAAGGCCAGCCTGGTCTACAGAGTGAGTTCCAGAACAGCTGGGGCTACAGGGAGACCCTGTCTCAAAAAGACAAAAAAACCCTAAAAAACAAAAAGCTGCATCACATGTGTGCCTGGTGCCTGTGAGGCTGGAAGAAGGCATGAGATTCCCTGGTACTGAAGGTAAGGATCAGTGTTAGCTGCCATGTGGGTGCTGGGAAGTGAACCCAGGTCCTCTGCAGAGCTGTGAGTGTATGTGCATGTGACACAGTATCACAGTATGCATGTGAAAGTCAGACAATAACCTGCAGGAGTTGGGTCTCTCTTTTCACCATGTGGGTTCAGAGAATCAAGCTTGGTAGCAAGTCCCCTTTACCCACTTCACCATTTCTCCAGGTCCACAAGTTTTAATTTATTAACATGAAATGAAAATTTTCCTATTTATGCCTTCCTAATTCTAATACACATATTCATTATTCAGTTTTTGTTTTTTATCCTACAGCATACAACTTAGTAAAAAATTCATGATGTTCTACTTTATTAAGAAAAGTGGTTTTCCAAAATTTTTCAAATGACAATGGTAACACACTTAAAAATATATCACTCAGCTAGTCAGCATTCACCAGCAATCCCAGGAGAGCATCACTCAGGATGATTATCAGAAAACTTATGTATCAAATCAAGAATGCAATGGGATAAAAGAAAAAGGAAAACACTTTTCACTTTCTGCATCTCTATTCTAACATGTGGCACAGGGAAGCATATATATCCTCATTAACATATGCACACATCCAAGCTACCAGGCATATAACACATATGCATGCAACTCACACAAAACCCCCTACACCGTCAAGAACAGGAAAAGGCAAGTCACTGAGGGGGATATCTGCAACTATATAACTGAGGAAGGATGCATACACAAGTATATAAATAATCCCTGAAAATCAATGTTTGAAAGATTGACAATCCAATTTCTAAATATAAGAAAGAAATATGAATGGATAACAGATCATTCAAATGACCAGTAAAAATAAGAGTACTGGCTGCTCTTGCAGAGGACCTGGGTACAATTCCTAACACCCACATGGTAGCTAACAACCATCTGTGACTCCAGTTCCACAGGATCCAATGCTCCCACTAGCACTGTATAACACAGCACACTTACTACACACATGCAGGTACTATACTCATACACATAAAATAAAAAATAATAAAATATATTAAGAACAAATTTTTTTTTTTTTACAGGGGAGAGCGCGAATGTAGTCCCCCACTACCACAAATTATGCAGTCAAGTTTCCCACATTTGGGGAAATCGCAGGGGTCAGCACATCCGGAGTGCAATGGATAAGCCTTGCCCTGGGAAAACCACCTTCGTGATCATGGTATCTCCCCTGCTAGGTAAATATAAGAACAAATTTTAAAAGATGGGGGAATAACAAAAATATTTTTATATCCTGAATCAGAAATCTCATTTTAGCTCTTTATTCTCATTCTATATCTAAAATATCAACCTGTCAGATTCAACTATCTTCTTGAAGGACATATTAATGATTAACCATTTAGTCTTAAATTTATCCTCTTATAACACTAAACCAAATGTAATATGGTCCCAATCATTTTTTTTCAGCTATATGAAACATCAGTATGTTTTAACAAACTGTTGCTTTAGATTCAAAGGTTGGATATACTTTTCATTAATTTAAGGTAAAGTCATGATTTCTCCAGTTTCTCTTCAGCAACATATTTTGTCATCATTTACAAGTTCTTATGAAATGTGACTATCCTTCCAAATTATATATTTTTAAATATTTTTATTATTAAAAATTTTCATACATCATACATCATTTCTGAATCTAATTAAGACTCATTTCCCTTTCCATGTCCCCCACCCCACCAGAGTTCATGCATTCTGCCATACATTTCTCACATCTTTTTCTGAGCTTTCCAGAGTTGTTTTTTTTTTTCAAAGCAGAGGAGAGCGTCACTGTTTCAGTCATTTGTTTGTTTGTTTTGTACTGGTTCTTTTTTTTAATTATAATTTTTATTTTTATTTATTTTTTGTATGAATGTACTGTCTGCCTGTAGGTCTGTGCACCCGTGTTGTGCAATGCCGCGGAGGTCAGAAGAGGGTGTCGGAGTCCCCAGGAACTGGAGTTCTCCTGGAACTGGAGTTTCAGACGGTTCTCGGCCGCCATGTGGGTGCTGGGGATCGAACCCGGGTCCTCTGCAAGAGCAGTTGGCTCTCTTAACCGCTAGGCTATCTCTCCAGCCCCATGTTTGTTTTGTACTGGTTCTTTTGTTGTTCTTGTTCCCTCCAAGTAAGTTGTATTGCTTCAACACACACACACACACACACACATATACATATACACACACACACACACACACGTAGTCGTTGCTTGTTGTTAGTGTAAAGAAAGGCTACTGATATATATGTATATATATTTTGGTCTTTTTGAGACAGGGTCTCCCTTTAGTCTCAGCTGGTCTGTAGACCAGGCTGGCCTTGAACTCACACAGATCCTCCTGCCTCTGCCTCCCAAGTGCTAGGATTAAAGGAGTACGCCACCACACCTGGCTTCTAGGTATATTTTGTATCCCACCACTTTACTGAAACTTCTAATCGTTTCTAGTTTTCTGGTGGAGTTTTTAGCATCCCTTAGGTAAGCTACCATATCATCTGCAAAGAGGGATAACTTGCCTTCCTCTTTAATAATTAGTACTCCTTTAATTTCCTTTTCTTGCCTTATTACCCTAGCAAGTGATTCAAGCACTATATTGAAGAGAAGTGGAGTCCCGGCAGCCTTGCTGAGTTCCCACCTTTAAGGGGAATGCTTCTAACTTTTCTCCATTTAGGATGATGTTGGCTGTGGGTTTCTTGTATATAGCTTTGATTACATACATTGAGGAATGGTCCCTCCAGTCCAATTCCCTCTAGGACTCTAAGCATGAAGGGATGCTGGATTTTGTTGAAGGCTTTTTCTGCATCAATTGAAATGATCATGTGGATTTTGTCTTTCAGTCCATTTATGTGTTTTATGGTATTTACTGATTTTCATATGTTGAATCATCCCTGCATCTCTGGTATGACTCCAATTTGGTCATGATGGATGATCTTCTTGATATGGGTCTGTATGTGATTTGCAAGTATTTTGTTGAGAATTTTTGCATCTGTGTTCAGTAAAGAGATGAGTTCTCTTTTTTGGTTGTATATTTGCCTGGCTTTGGTATTAGAGTGATACTGGCTTCATAGAAGAAATTTGGGAGATTTCACTCTGCTTGTATCCTTCTGAATAGTTTGAGTAATAATGATTGTAAATCCTCTTTAAATGTTTTATAGAATTCTGCTGTGAAACCATCTGGGCCTGGGCTTTTTTTAGTTGGGAGGGTTCTTATTACATTTTCAATTTCTTCATGTATTATGGGTCTATTTAAGCTGTCAATCTCTTATTGGTTAACCTTTGGTGATTCCCAGGATTTTAGATATTCATCCATTTCTCTTAGGTTTTCAAAGTATTCCTTTATGGTTGTCTGGATCTTTTCATTGTCTGTTGTGATGTTTCCCTTTTCATCACAAATTCTATTGATTTGGAGTTGCTCTTTCTTTTGGTTAACTGAACTAGAGGTCTATCTATCTTGTTTATTCTTTCAAAGAACCAACTTTTGCATTCATTGATTTTTTTTTTTTGTATAGTTTGTTTCTATTTCATTGATTTCTGTTCTGATTTTTGTTATGTCTTCCTGTCTGTTGCATCTAGGATTCATTTGTTGCTGTCTCTCAAATGTTTTTAGCTGCAGTGTTAGATTGTTTGTGCTCTTTCTGTTTTGTTTTTTGTTGTTGTTGTTGTTGTTGTTGTTTTAATGTAGGCACCCAGGGCTATAAAGTTCCTTCCCAGGACTGCTTTTTTTTTTTTACTTTTTGTGACAGGGTCTCCCTATATCCCCAGCTGGCCTTGAACTCAGAGATCCACCTGCCTCTGCCTCCCAAGTGCTAGGATTAAAGGCATACATCACCATGCCTGGCTTAAAGATGGTTTTTTTTTTTTTTAAAGATGATGGAATCATTTCCATTATCTTTATTATTTTTCTTACTAACATAATCTCTTTATTTTTTAATTTTTATTTATTTTTGTATGTTTATGAATGTACCGTCTGCATGACCTGTGTCATGCAATGCCAAGGAGATCAGAAGAGGGCATTGGTTTCCCCTGGAACTGGAGTTAAAGATGGCTGTGAACCATCTGTAACTCCAATTCCAAGAGAACTCCAGTTCCAGGGGAATCTGACACCCTCTTCTAACCTCTGCGGCATTGCAGGACACAGATGCACAAACCTACATGCAGACAGTACATTCATACACATAAAAAAAAAAAAAGAAGAAGAAAACAAATGACCTACTCAAAAGATGGAGTAAAGAGCTGAACAGAAACTTCCCCACTAAGGAAGTAAAGATGTCTGAGAAACATCTTAAAAAGTGTTCTACATTGTTAATAATTAAGGAAATGCAAATCAAAACCACTCTAAGTAGTATCATCTCACTCCAATAAGACTGGCCAAGATCAAATAAACAAAAGACATCAAATACTGGAGAGGTTGTAGGGAAAGGGCAACACTCATCCACTGCTAGTGGGAACGTAAACTTGTACAACTACTGTGGAAAGCAGCATGGAGAACCCTTAGACTCAAAATGAGTCTACCACCTGACCCAGCCATACCACTCCTGGGTATATACCCACAAGACTCATCCTACTGCAAAGATACATGCACAGCTATGTTTATTGCAGCTCTCTTCACAATAGCGAAGAGCTGGAACCAACCCAAATGCCCTCAACTGATGAGTGGATAACAAAAATGTGGTACATCTACACAATGGAGTTCTATGACATCATGAACTTTGAGGGTAAATGGATGGAACGCTAAGCCATTATGCTAAGTGAAGTAACACAGTCCCAGAAAAAAAAAAGGCAAATAGTTTCCCTCATCTATGGATGCTAATACCAAATCCCCAGTTGGCAGGCAAACTGAGCAACTTTATTATTATATTTCTTTGTTTCTGAAAGCAACTGTGTGTTTATAATGTGAGTCTCTTAATGGGCTCTAAAAGTGACCTACCACTTAATATTCACACATTGTAATTACCATATATGGGTAGAAGATATGCATTCATATTCTAGAGTAATATAAAATTTAAGGGAAAAAATGTAAACCCCCAAACATACTTAGGAATTAATATACAGTTTATTCCCAGGGGTCATAATTTTGATACATATGTGTTGTTTACATAAGCATAATTCGGAATAATATGAAGGGGAGAGAACAACAACAACATTAGGACTGGGTCAAAGAACTGACTGATGCAGTTAAATCTGCTCAAAACAACAAGCCTCTGCAGAAAAAAAAATCCTTGGAAACACTGAGATAAAGATGCAAGGCATATATGGCAGAATGCATAAACTGGGATAGGGGGGCAAGGAGAGGGGAAGGTATCCAAATTGAAATGAAAAAAGATGTATGAAATATACAAAATGTCAACTAAAAATAAATAAGTGGGGAAAAAAAAGCACAGGTCAAAACTATACATAGTTTCAATTATGTTAGAAAAGCATGTCTATGTATAAATGTATATACACACATTCATGTATAAATGTATACACAGTCAGGCATGGTTGTGCTCGCCTTTAATCCTAGCACTTGGGAGGCAGAGGCCAGCAGATCTCTGTGAGTTCAGGGCCAGCCTGGTCTACAGAGCAAGTTCCAGGTCAGCTGGTGCTACAGGGAGACCCTACCTCGAAAAGACAATAAAAAGTATACACACACATTCATATGTGAAGGGAATAAAAGGAATCAAGAAACAGCAAGTGTTTAGTTATCTCTTAGTGATAAAACTATTTTTCTTATTTTTACAATAAAATTATGCAGCTAAATCGGGCATGGTGGCACACACCTTTAATCCTAGCACTTGAGAAGCAGAGGCAGGCAGATCTCTGTGAGTTCAAGGCCAGCCTGGTCTACAGAGCGAGTTCCAGGACAGCTGGAGCTCCAGGGAGACCCTGTCTCAAAACAGACCAAAAAAAAAAAAAGATCAGCTAAGTTGTTTTAGACAAGTATCTCCAAAACCATCTATAATGAACACATAAGTCCCCTTATAACCATTATAATCCCTTTTATGGAAGATAGGCTCTGCATCTTCTGGAATTCAAGGTCTTCCTCAGTCTGACTGCAAGATTTTATGGTCCCTAATATATATAATCTGGGGTCCTTAGGGACTAGATTCCACCACTTACACTGTTCTTTGAACACAGCTATCGCCTACAAATGCTCTTTTGTTCCTAATATTCGACCTGCCTGAAATATGTTCCCTTCCTATTTCCACCCATCGAAATTCTGTGTTCTCTAAAATTTATTTTCTTTTTTTGTTTTTTGTTTGTGTGTAATGTGGGTATGGGTGACACATCTGTGTGTGCACATGTTGAGGCCAGAGGAGGACTCTGTGTGTATAAGTGAGTCCTTTTATCACATTCCATTTTATTCCCTTGAGATAGTATTTCTTACAGAACAGAAAGCTCACTATTTAGGCTGGCCAGAGAACTCCCAGGACCTTCTTGTTTCTACTACCCAATGCTGGGGTTACAGACATGTGACTAAGTCTGGCTTCTTTTGTCACTGTTGTTTTTTTTTTTCCCCTTGAGACAGAAACTGGCCTGGAGCTCACTATGTAGACTAGGTTGGTCTGGATATCATAGAGGTGGGTACTGGGGATTCAAACTCAGATCCTCATGCTTATGTAACAAATGTTCTTAACCACTAAACCATCTTCTCACCCCTTAAAGGCTATTATTTTCGACATTACTGCTATGCTCCTTTTTCTTGTCTCTAGCAAACATGATGAACTGACTTCTCTAAAACCAAACACCTTACATCCTTTTCAAGTCAATGGTTCTAGGCCATCCTTACCGTTCAATCCATTGACATATAAAATGGAGATTACCTACAGTTCCTGTAGCAATCTTATATAAGTGCCCTCTTCTTTCCTAGACATTTAGTCTTTTGTAGGATTACAGCTTATGTTCTCTATCATCTACTAAGAATCATTTGCTTAGCCGGGCATGGTGGTGCACATCTTTAATCCCAGCACTCCGGAGACAGAAGCAGGCGGATCTCTGTTTGTTCAAGGCCAACCTGGTCTACCTAGCAAGGTCCAGGCCAGCTGGAACAAAGGGAGACCCTGTCTCAAAAAGTACCAAAAAAAAAGAGAGAATTATTTGCTTACCCAGGGCATTGTGGTGCATGCCTTTAATCCCAGCACTCGGGAAGCAGATCTCTGGGAGTTCCAGGCCAGCCTGGTCTACAAAGTGAGTTCCAGGATAGCTGGGGCTGCAGGGAGACCCTGTCTCAAAAAGACCAGAAGAAAAAAAAGGAAAGAAAAAGAATCATTTGCTTAATTACCGTATCTCACTTTCCTCATATATTTTAATCTACATAACAAAGTAATGGTATTTTATTCAACTTCCTAAAGAACCTTGTGTGAAATAGTTTAAAAGTTGACGAATGGTACATTTCTCTTTCTTCATTCTTTTTGTTATGATCCGACAATTCAAAATTACTCAGTATTTAAAAACATTATTTCAAAATAATTTTTCTTAGGAGGAGAGATGGCTTAGTGGTTAAGAACACTGACTACTCTTGCAGAAGACCTGGGTTCCAGTCCCAGCCCCCATTGACAGCTAGCAACTGCCTGTAACTCTCGTTCCAAAAGAATCCAACACCCTCTCTGACCTCCACGGCACTGCACAGCATCAGTGCACTCACACACATGCAGGCAATATAATCATATACATAAAATAAAAAAATAATAAATCAAGGATTTAAAATAACTTTTCTTGAATGAAGAATTAGCTTGTTTATTTCATCAATTTTAAATAGAATTTGTTTCAATTTAATACAGCCTTGTCTGATATCATATAACACACCAGAGTCCAAGGACACAAGAAATGCTGCTGGTAAGGAAGATAACAAACGTAAGAGTACTGAACCTATTATGAGCCTTATATCCAAGTACAGGAACTACTGAATTAAGCACTCATAGTTTTAATTTTTTAAACCTATCTCCCTAATGAAATGCAAATGTTATTTTGGACAATTAAGAAACTAAAGGATTCTGATCATTAAAAATATATGTTGCTTCAAAACACAAATTAGTTTTTTCTTTCTTTTTATATTTATTTATTTTTTTGTTTATTTATTTATTTATTGGTCTTTTCGAGACAGGGTCTCCCTGTAGCCCCTGCTGTCCTGGAACTCACTCTGTAGACCAGGCTGGCCTTGAACTCACAAAGATCCGCCTGCCTCTGCCTCCCGAGTGCTAGGATTAAAGGCGTGAGCCACCACGCCGGGCTAGTTTTTTCTTTTTTTAAAAGAGGGCTAGTTGGGGTTGGAGAGATGGCCCAATAGTAAACACCACTGGCTGCTCTTACAGAGGATGCCAGTTAAGTCCCCAGCACCCTCGTGGAGACTAATAATCACTTGTAACTGTAGTTCCAGGGGACTCGACACCCTCTTCTGATTTCTGCAGGCACCAGGGACTCATGTGGTACATACACAGACATGCAGGGAAAATACTCATACACATAAAATAAATAGATCTTGGGGGCTGGGGAGATGGCCTAGCGGTTAAGAGCGTCGACCGCTCTTACAGAGGACCCGGGTTCGATCCCCAGCACCCACATGGCGGCCGAGAACCGTCTGAAACTCCAATTCCAGGAGAACTCCAGTTCCAGGGGAATCCGACACCCTCTTCCGACCTCCACGGCATTGCACGACACGGGTGCACAAACTTGCATGCAGACAGTACATTCATACACATACAGAAATAAATAAAATTTAAAAATAAATAAATAAATAGATCTTTAAAAACATAAGAGTGATGAAGCGGGGGGAAAAACCCTAAAACTTAAGCAAGGTATCAACAGAGTTAAGCAAATAGTCTGGAAAAGCTTGTTTTACCCAAATCAGAAATCCAATTCAAAGGGTTTGGACAGAACTAAAAGCACTGTAAGCCTTATGCTGCCATCTAGAGGTTAAATATGAGCTGATTCTTCTCCTTGGTCAAGGACTACTTACTGCAGATGTAGTAGTAGTAAACAGGCCTTACTACAAAAGCCAGACAACTAACCATGATATCAGTCCACAAAGATGAATATCCAAGCTATAGAGTCACATTTATTCTCCCCATGCTTTATAATGTAAACTTAGAACTCAGCAGAGCTAACTGTCCTTTAGAATTTACTGCTTAGAACTCAGCAGAGCTAACTGTCCTTTAGAATTTACTTAGAACTAGCTGGATATAGTGGTGCACCCCTATAATTCCCAACGTGGGAAGTAGAAGCAGAAAGATTGCTGTGAGTTCAAAGCCAGTCCAGGCTAGGTACTATGTAATAACATCATTTTTTGTGGTGTTTTTTGGTTTTTTTGGTCTTTTTGAGACAGGTTCTCCCTGTAGGCCGAGCTATCCTGGAACTTACTATGTAGACCAGGCTGGCTCCAGAGCTGGGATTAAAGGGGTGGGCCACCACACCCAGAATAACATCTTGTTTAACAAAACGAAACAAAAAATTTAGATAGAAAATAATTTCTTGGTCTGGAGAGATGGCTCAGCCCTGACTGCTCTTGCAGAGGACTTGGGTTGGATTCCAGCACCCACAGGGCAGCTAAGAACCGTCTTAGGCCGGTTGTGGTGGTGCACGCCTTGAATTGGATTCCAGCACCCACAGGGCAGCTAAGAACCGTCTTAGGCCGGTCTGGTGGTACACGCCTTGAATCCCAGCACTCGGGAGGCAGAGGCAGGTGGATCTCTGGGACTTCAAGGCCAGCCTGGTCTACATAGTGAGCTCCAGGCCACCTGGGACTAAAGGGAGACCTTGTCTCAAAAAAAAAAATTCTCGATAATCATATGACTAGAATGTACTAATAGGAGAGTTTGGGAGCAAGATTTTCTTTGGTACAACCCCCAGCAGTGGTACCAATGGTTTTATGGTACAGATCCTAATTTAAATGGGGGGGGGGGGCTCGATTGTTTTACAAAACAATTTCTAAAAACTTTAGAAATCTAGCCAAATCATCTCACAGAAACTGATAAAAGAATATACATTAGATGAAAAATAGCAGTTTTAAAAAAATGTTTTCCTAAGAGGTAATCGGTTCAATATGACTTTTTTCCATTAAGAATTATCTAGCCGGGGCGTGGTGGCACACGCTTTTAATCCTAGCTCTTGGGAGGCAGAGGCAGGCGGATCTTTGTGAGTTCAAGGCCAGCCTGGTCTACAGAGCAGAGTTCAGGACAGCTGGGAGGCTTACAGGGAGACCCTGTCTCGAAAAGACCAAAAAATATATATATATATATCTATGAGGGGCTAGAGAGATGACAGCAGTCTAGAGCAGTTGCTGCTCTTCCAGAGGTCCAAAGTGTGGTTCTCAGCACCCACGTTGGGCAGCTTACAATCATCTGGAATTCTAGTTCCAGGGGATCTGCTCTCTTCTGGCCTCCCCAGATACCTGCACACATAGCACACATACACTCACATAGACACATACATACACACATAAACATTTTTTTTAAGTACCTATGAATGAAAAAAAAAAAAGTACCTACGAAAAGACCACAGTTAACACCATACTTAATACTTTCTTTTTTTTTTTTTTTGGTCTTTTTGAGACAGGGTCTCCCTGTAGTCCTAGCTGTCCTGGAACTCACTCTGTAGACCAGGCTGGCCTTGAACTCACAAAGATCCGCCTGCCTCTGCCTCCCAAGTGCTAGGATTAAAGGCATGCGCCACCACGCCCGGCTCATACTTAATACTTTCTATTCCAGATCAGAAAGAAAACAAGGAAATCCACTCTGACCATTTCTATTCAACACTGTAGTAGGTTTTTTGTTTTATTTTGTCTTGTTTTGTTTTGAGAAGGGTCTTACTTACTATGTAGTCCTGGATGGCCTTGAACTCACAGACATCCTTTAGCCTCTGCCTCCTTATTGCTGTGCTGAGATTAAAGGCACACATCATTCTATAGTAGAATTTCTAATTAAGGTAAGAAAATGAAAGATCTATATTAAAAATAAAGAAGCAAGGACTGGAGAGATGGCTCAGCAGTTAAGAACACTCAACTGTGTCGGGCCTTTAATCCCAGCACTAAAGAGGTAGGGGCGAATGGATATCAGTGAGTTCAAAGCCAGACTGGCCTATATAGCTACTCCAGACCCACTGGTGCTATACGGAGACCCTGTCTCAAAAAGACAAAAAGAGAGAGAGAGAGAGAGAGAGAGAACACTAACTATTGTTCTTGCAGAGGACCCAGTAGTCCTGGGTTCCATCCCCAGCACTGCATAAACAGCATAGCAGCACACATTACTAATCCTAGGATTGGGAATAGGCAGGAAGATCATCCTCCACTACATAGGGAGTTCAAGGCCAGCTGGCTATATGAGATCCTATCTCAAAAATAAACAAAAAAGTTTCTAACTAATCTGAAACATTACTGAAATAATAAATCCAGCAAAGGAGCAGATACAAGGTTAATAAACAAAAATTGTGTTAACATTAGCAATGAGCAAACTAAACATTAAATTAAAACAATTCTGAGAGGGAATGGGAACCATGGAAGAACTGGAGGGAGCCTGGGATCTAAATAATGCAAATACAAAATTCATGTATGAAATTCTCGAAAATTTTATAAGAACTAAATTCTATTTACAACAACACCAAATAGAATAAAATAGGAATAAATGTAACATAGTGTAAAGCTTATACTTTGAAAACTACAGAATACTGTTATTATACTGTTATTAGCTTTATTTATTTATTTATTTATATATTTATTTTGTCTTTTCAAGACAGGATCCCCCTGTAGCCTCAGCCATCCTGGAACTTGCTATGCAGACTAGGCTGGCCTTGAACTTATAGACTCTGGCTCCCAAGTGCTGGGATTAAAGGTTTGCACCACCACACCCAGCTTAGCTTTAATTTCTTTTACAAATTAAAGAATGAGCCAGCAAGATGGCTCAGTGGATAAAGGTGCTTGCTTCCTAAGCCTGGTCAAATGAGTTTGATTCCTGGACCTCATGTAAAGGTAGAAAGAAATAACCGACTCCACAAAGTTGTCTTGTTGTCTTCGAACCTCCACTTGGGAGCCCTGGCACGATCAACACCCACCCCACCCAACAATAAATTTTAAAAAAATAAAAGATTTTTTTTTGGGGGTCTTTTCGGGACAGGGTCTCCCTGTAGCCCCAGCTGTCCTGGAACTCTGTAGACCAGGGTGGCCTTGAACTCACAAAAATCCTCCTGCCTCTGCCTCCCAAGTGCTAGGATTAAAGGCGTGCGCCACCACACCTGGCGAAACAAACATTTCTATGAGCCATAGATTGGGAGAGAGATCACATTCTCAATCAGGAGTGTAGGGAGGAGGCTTATGAAAGAGAGAAGGTTTCCTGAGAAAAGGGAAGCAGCCTGAACAAAGCTAACTGATCCAGAAAGTATTCCAAACAGGGACAATGTTTTGGTAGGAGAGAAGTACAAAGGCTGGAGATTAGTGTAAAACCAGAGGTGGAGGATTCTGAATGCAATACTAAGGAGTCTTAATTTTATCCAATGATTAATTCTATCATATGGGATGCATTATTAGTAACGACAAAGAGAAGGGGCTCACGAATTGGCTCAGCAGGTAAAGGCATTTGCCAACCAGAGTTTGAGCCCTGGAATCCACATAGTAGAAGGAGAGACCTGACTCCTGCAAGTTGCCCTCTGGCTCTACCCTCATGCATATGCATGCATTCTCTTTCTCTCTCTCTCTCTCTCTCTCTCTCTCTCTCTCTCTCTCTCTCTCTCTCTCTCTCTC